>OZ038511.1:55391583-55416583 GCA_964036315.1 Acanthosepion esculentum | reverse complement strand
ATTTCTTTCTGGCAATTGAAAGACTCCTGTAATTCACCTTCTATTAAATGGAATATAGCCAATGCTAAGTCGGTTAATGACAAGGGGGATAAATGCAGCCTGCCTTTAGTTGAAAACAATTATTATCTTGCAACATTTAAATAACCCGGGCATACTAAATAAGAGAAAAGAGCGTAATGGCCACATACAGGTATAAAAATATTTATTCACTTAAGCACGTAGACTCAGATGAATTTTTCTATATGCGATTTAGTTTTCAGTTTAGTTTTTTTTTTTAATTCTTGATTTGCTAATTTACTTATATAATATTTATTTCGTATTATTGGTTATAATCATTTGGTTCATTTATATAGACTTTTCAAATACATTTCAATTGAGCACTGTTGAGTGATAAACTAATTCTATAAACAACAGCCACCTGCACTAATGCAAAGCTCTTCAGTAAAATGAATGGAGCACTTTGGTTGATTGGCATTTGTAAAAAGAATACGCTAGATTTAGTTGTGTAGCTCTACCGAGTGAAGATAGCTCTGGCTGACACAAAATTAGTTGTGTTTCAATCCGGGCTTGAGGCATTCGGAAGTCTAGTCGCACTGAGGAGCTGTGATACAGCGAAACAGTACTGTCTGTGAATGACATAATTTAGCTCTTGAAAATACATTTCAATTGAGCACTGTTGAGTGATAAGCTAATTCTATAAACAACAGCCACCTGCACTAATGCAAATCTCTTCAGTAAAATGAATGGAGCACTTTGGTTGATTGGCATTTGTTTACATTTGTAAAAACAATACGCTAGATTTAGTTGTGTAGCTATACCGAGTGAAGATAGCTCTGGTTGACACCAAATTAGTTGTGTTTCAATCCGGGCTTGAGGCATTCGGAAGTCTAGTCGCACTGAGGAGCTGTGATACAGCGAAACAGTACTGTCGGTGAATGACATATATATATATATATATATATATATATATATATATATATATATATATATATATATATATATATATATATATATATATATTTTAAATAAAAATAAAAACAGACCACTTTAAGGTTACATGTAATAAATTATTTCACCACAGCCCTTTTAAACGACCGCAGATCATCAGACTTTACTTCCAAAGGTTGAAACGAAAAATGAAAAGAAATATACACATTTTTGACGGGCAGTACTAAGCATATGTAAATTAACGAAGTGTGGAAGTGAGTGGCGAGATAGACATGATTGTGTTAGATGCAAAATTTCTATTCTCTCAAATTTAAATTGTTTGAGGAAATCCAGACATTGACACATTAAATCGGTTAACTTAACGGAAGTTATATATTGATATAGAGTGGGGGAGGAGAAAAAAGACGTAAAGAGAAAAAGAGAGAAAGAAGTCATGAGAGAAAGTGTCACTAACTTTCTTTGGAATGAAAGGCCCGAAATAGACTCTGTTGTTTTGCTTTACTTTGAGAGTTCATAAATAGTATAATGTTTGATAGAAATTTGAATGTTTAAACAGTCTATAAGAAATTTATTTATATGTTTGTTAGCGATTTAAGTTTTTTTTTTAAAACTTTATTACAAAAATGTCGGTAGGTGTGTAAATGTTCTATCTATATGTCATAGCTCTCTATATATATCTATTTCTCTCTCTAGATCTATCTAGCTATCTACTTCTCCCCCTCTCTCTCTCTCTCTCCCTCTCACTAGATCTATCTGATCTTTTCTACAAGTAAAAAAATTAACTTTCAAATGAACACAACAAATTTGTCTTGGAAAATAATGAACCCTACAATATATTTGTCTTGCGATAAACAACACTCTGATGATGAGATTGTGCTATGTCGAAAGTACTCGGAATAAATAATATGTATCAACGCGGAGATTTACTATCGTCCTTGAATAACGATTCCAAAAATACCCGTCAGTATGAAAGGATACAATTGAAAATAAGTAGACAAAACTTGTCAAAATTATTCAATGAAACATGCTGCCAAAATATACGCATTCTATATATATATATATATATATATATATATTGTCATCCACAGACAGACTGTTTCGCTGTATCACAGCTCATCAGTGTGACTAGACGTCCGGTTGCCTCTGGCTAGAATCGAAAACCGGCCGAATTCGCGTCAGTCGGAAATTTTACTCTGAAGCCGTTGGCGCACGGCAGAGTAGAAGGTGAATTTAAGCGTATTTATTTTTAGATAAACACACAGTGACTGAGAGAACTCGATTCGATTTACCGAAGAGTCTTGCATTATTAGCCATAATAGTTTGACATCAGTCAGATATCTTACCTGTAGGACATCGGCGCACGACAGAAAGAAAGGCAATTTTAAACTTCTCTTTCTCTCAATATATATATATATATATATATATATATATATATATATATATATATATATATATATATAATTATTTTAAGACATTTTTATGTTTATACATTTTCTTATAGATACACACGCACATATATATATATATATATATATATATATATATATATATATATATAATTATTTTAAGACATTTTTATGTTAATACATTCTTTTATATATATATATATATATATATATATATATATATATATATATATATATATATATATGTATGTATGTATGTACATATGTATAAAATCTACTTTGCAATATCCGGCAAAGTAAGCCGAGATTTTAAAAGATTAAATTTAAAATATTTTATTAAGACCCTTACTGTTCGTATGGAGCTTTTTATAAAAAAATACAGCAGCTCAAATGAAAAGAGCTGAAATATCGTTTTCGTTCTGCTAGTAAGTATAAAAGTCATTTTATTTTCATGTTTGATGTTATGGGGCTGGGAATAATGCTATAGCACTTAAACCTACTATTAGTGAAATTCAAGTACTATTCATTTATCTTAACATCTAACTGTTCTTTACATGCTCAATATAGATTCTCTTTCTTATTTTTATACATATCGAGAGATTTTGTCATTTGTTTTCCTTCGCTGTTCTTTTTACATTGTTAATCATAATATCGGACTTGTCGCTTTTTCTCGAAAGGAAGGAATTTCTCGATAATACATTTTCAAGTTGCCTCCAACTTTTTGTTTCCAGTATTATCGTCTTGTATTCGTTCGAGATCGCAGGCGTCAACTTCGAATTTATTCTTCTGATATTTTGCGCTAACAGAGGCGATAATGTTATTTAACGAAATTGCCTTGTACCTTTGATGTTGAAGGAAATATTTTGTCGCTCGTCTATTTGGAAGGAAAAGCTCTATTATTTTTTATCCTGGCCATATTTGTGTGGTCTTCGTACTTACTATTTTTTTATTGTTCCTAATTATTTATTGTATTAAATGGCTAAAAAGCATAATTGTTTAAAGTTGAATATAAAGTCAACGTTAAATATTTTCAAATCGAAAAATAAGGTGTCTAAAGATTATTTCAATGCCCAGAGTGAATTTGTTAATAGTTGGATGTGCTTCTACGAAAAGCAGCCGAGTATATTTCAGAAGTTTATAATGAGACTGATGTAACAAGATACCATTAAGTTTGAAATTCTGATTGATATAGAATGCAACTCAAACATCATAAAAGATTTTGATAACTTAAGAGAGAAATTAATATCCCTAACAGTCCTCAGGTGGATGGCTGTATTTATCACTGTTGTACAGACGAACGAAGCCTTAATTCTGGTGCGGCTATCCCTAAGCTGAAATGTACTACATTTAGTGGAAACGCGAATGAGAATGATATATTGGCATATAGCAATTTTCTTGTTCAATTCGATAAAATTGCATTATTGGTGTACATTCAAAATGTCTATGCCTCCAGTATTTGAAAGGTACTTGTAATTTGGCATTTATCAATTATTACGAAGTGAATTACGAATACTCAATTCGGATACTCAAAGATTAATTTCTGGACAGCGAATTCCTCATTAATAAGATTTTTAAAAAGATATGGGAGACAAGGTCATCTGCGGATGCTGATCTTGTGTCACTCAAGCAGTACTTAACTGAAATAAAGGCTAACCTCCACAAATTAAAGACTTCCTTTAATTTGGACGTTTTGAAAGAAGGAACTCCAGGTAATAATTTTCTTCGTTTTGTCATATCTGAGCTGGCTCCAATTCACTCCAAACTATATAACTATTTCCTCACTGACTCTTGCTTTCCAGCCTGTAGGAAATCCTCATCTGTTTTAAGAACTCTGGAGACACTTCTGAGCCATCTAACTACCGTCCTATCAGTCTACTACCACACTTCGGCAAACTCTTCGAGGCTTTAATCTACACCGAAGGGTTTAAGCACCATACATCCCATGATCTACGCTCTGACAAAAATATGGTTCTCAATAAACCATATTTGTTGCTTCCTATAGCGATGATACCTGTACCATTATATTGAATATTGGCTCAACTGCTTGTTAGATACGGGAAGCTTCAGGGAAACGGTATTACAGGACGATTATTTGACTTAATAGAATAATTCTTGTCAAACCCAGAAATGAAGGTCTTCCTAAACGACATATAAACATAGAAACGATAAATGTCATATTATTCTGGTTTTATATTGTAAAGTTTTAAATATAAGATGCAGAAGTTTCCATCGTCTGCTTATGAAGTTAGGACTTCCCTTCGAGCACAAAGATAGACTTTCAAGCAAGCAATGCTAGACATCATCGTTGCTGGGAATAGAAGGATTCCCATTCTTATAGACGATTATATTGATATTAAGATTTAAGTTAATGGTCTGCATAATTTAATAAAAATGTAAAGAAAAAAAGGTTAGAGGTTAGCTGCAGATTCTTCTAAGTTTAATGAAGACATTCTTTTAATATACGATTTGATTGGAATAGACATTATCAATATATGCAACATCTGAAGTTGATCTAATCTATGGAGGACTCTACGTGGGAAACATCAGATTGTGTAATTCCGGTTGTTAGTATAAAGTGTTTTTTTGCATTTAAGTGAGAAAACTAAAAGCTTATTTTCTTTTGAACAGTAATGATTCATATTTTAATACTCTCATAGCTCGTTATTCGTCGTGTCCAGTTGCGAATGTGAACTTTGTTTTGGAACCCATGTCGGAATATTTGGATCTATTCATTGAATAGTTTTGAAAAATCCAACGTAGAAAGAAAAATAGAACAAAATGTTTAGTTTGGAGTGGCTGGTTTTATATAACGACAACCCAATAAGTAATTACAAGGAAATATAGAGCATTTCAAAATTCTGTTGGACATAAACATAATGCTTGTTATGTTGAATTACCTTGAGACGTAGAGAAGATTAATCCTGTTCCATCCAACTAATCGGTAGATCTTAATGTTTTAAACAGGGTAAATTTTCAGACTAGAAAGGGGTGGATTGCAAGGTAATATATGAACAAGAAAGAGAGGGTATCATTGAGTGTATTATTTTTCCCCAGAAGATTATAACATATATGTATGGATAACGCAGAGGCCAGTGTTTAAGTCAGTGTTTCAAAATACAACTAAAATAAGGCACGTCTGTAATTCTTTAACTGTCCGCTGAAAGGGATACATTTCCCTTCTTTAAATGATGCCGTGTACCCGGGAATAAATTTAATAATATGCTACAGCTCTTATTGCTGTTTAAAAGTAAAAAATATGTTTATTCTAGCTGATATCAGAAAAAAACATTTTTAATGATTAAGCTAAAGAAAAAACATAATATGAATAGGTTTTGCTTTTTTTTGAAAAAAGGAAAAAAATCTAATTTGTTTCCGCTATACTACATTGATATTTGGATTGATCGCTAATGCTTTTATCACTAATTACATTATAAAATGCCACATTAATAGATTTCAGAATGATGAATGCTCTCAAATTTTGAATAATAATGCCTACGTTGTTAATCTGATAAAGACAGGAAAAGTCTTCTGACAAGCTAATGCCTTTATATAAAGAATCCGTTTCATGAATGGAAAAGGGTAATTTTCATCTGAGATCGTCTAATTCTAAATGTAAGGAATTAAGAGATCTAATGAGATAAGACAAGAAATTAGCCCAACACGGTTGTGATTCAGACAAAGTAGTAGGCTATAAATATAATGTAGTTAATAATAAATTACAAATCTCGTACAACTACTATGTTGATATTGATACTAAAAGAAATATTTTATTTCAGAATTCTATCGTATCCGACCCCATTTTGTTGTATGTATCAGTTTTGATTAAGGTGTGAATACTTTTGGCAGATTTATGGAAATTAAAATTATCTTGGGATCAGGTTATCCCTGAAGAACATAAAAAATGATCTGTTTTAGCTAAAGATTTATTGCAATTAAATACGATTAAATTTCCTTGAAATATCTTTAACGGTTCACTACCAGATTATATGTATATTGCGACACGTCTGAGCGCAAAAAGCTTTGTCGCTATGTAGTTCAAGGGATTACTAGAAAATTATATTTTGCGAAGGCTGAGGTGGCTCCTACTGTCAAAAGTTCTTTACCTACTTTGAAGCTCTTAGCAGTTTTACTTGGTGTCAAATGTCGAAATAATATACTTAAATTATTCGGTGAGTTCCGATTTGAGAAATATCCGTATAATTTCGGATGTTCAGGTGGTGTTTTCATGGTTATTATCTGATACTAACAACGTAAAAACTAAAAATATATTTGCTATGAATAGACTAAAGGATATCAATAGATTAATTGAAGAAATCCAAGCAAAATCTTCTTCATCCGTAAATTTTCGCACTTCAGAAAATGCTGTAGATTTACTAACTGGAGGGTTTTATTTTAAATGATTCAAACAAAACTTAAAATTTTGGATTTCGCGTCCCATTTAAATGACTACTCATCCAGTTACTTGGCCTGCAGCTACTTGGAGTTCAGATAGCAAGGAAATTAAACAATCGAATATTATTATAAAATGTTGGATCAGTCTCTGGAGAAATCTATTATAGACTTTAATAAATACTCCAAATTATCAAAGATAAATCACCAGTTTAATCTTCCTATTCATATACAAAGCGAAACATGGATTTGGACTCAGTGCAGGGTGCAAAATTTTATTTGTGGAAGCTGATGCAAAGATCATCCTTTGCAACTGAAATCCAGTCTTTGTTGAAACCACATAATAAAAACATATCGGATGTGGTTTCAAATCTTAATCATTTTTATACAAGGAATGGATGTTGCGTTTTGATGGTAGAATAGGCGAATGTACGATTTATATGATTTTTATATAATTTATATGATTATGATATAATATATCCTATAGTGCTGTCAAATGATAGTCATTTGACGAAATTGATCATTTTAGATTGTCACGAACAGTGTAAACATCTTGGCGTATCATCTACTTTAAACAAATTAAGATTGTCGAGTTTCTGGTTAAGGAGGACAAGACCGGTTATTAAGAATGAAATATCAGATTGTTTTCTCTGTAGAAATTTATATCGGTTTATTTTAAATATCCCATGGTCTCTAACTTAAAACATAGTCAAATTAATAAAACCGTTTACCCATACTGGTACTAAATATTCTCGTCCTATTTGTGTACATGGAGATGGTGTTAAAAATGTGTTTATTAAGTTTTACTTACTTGAATGCGAGAACCGTTTATATAGAAGTGGCGAGGCACTTCTGCGAGAATTGGAAACCCTACCAAGATTTAGCATTGGCGGCCACAATCTTAACAACATAAGATACGCAGATGACACAGTACTGATAGCAGACACGGAAAAGAAATTACAAAATCTTCTACAGAAGATAGCGACGGAGAGTGAGAAGAAAGGTCTAAGCATAAACTACAAGAAGACAGAGTGCATGGTCATCAGAAAGAGGATGAGCCCAAAATGTGAAAGTACAGGGCACATAAAAAGAAAGAAGGGGCATGTACTCTAATGCTTTACTTTTTACTTTGTTTAGAATCTGTAATATATACGGAATTCCTGCATAGTTACAATACGAGATGGTTTATGCCAGGTTGCAAGTTAATTAAGGAAGTGTTTACTTCAAAAGCATTTTCAGATAAATTTGGAAGGTTTAATAAAAAAACGTTCAACTATTCCTGTACTTTATATCGGAAAAATAAATCGGAAGTTAACGACTCCGATCTCGGACGTTTACGGAACGATATTACTAAAAAGACAAGTGCGTGTTGGGGGGAGAGTAAATTGATAGGGTATTATCGAAACATTCATTCCGTTCGGGAACAAGCGACAAGAAGTCCGATATGAAGGTTTAAAATGCAAACAAAGACAGTGAAGGAAACAAAAGGCAAAAACGTTCGATATTTATAGAAATAAGAAACTTTATTTACAACATAAATATCAGTTAGATGTAGACATAAATGAATAATACTTGAATTGCACTAATGGTAGGTTTAAATGCTATACGATTATTCCCAATCATATAATATCAAATATTTAAATAATAAAATTATTTGTACTTACAAGCGGGACGAAAATGAGATCTCAGCTCTTTTCATCTGGGCTGCTGTATTTTTTATAAAACGTTTAATACGAACATTAAGGGTCTTAATAACGAATTTTAAGTTTAATCCTTTAAAATCTCGGCTTACTCTGCCGGATATTTAAAAGTTTATAGGTTTAGCTCACAAAACCGCTTTCTTCGAGAAGAGATCTTTCGCTACGTTCTGTGGGTGTCGGTTGTCAGGGAAACGTTAATAACTCTTGCTGTGCAGTGACAAACCTACTTTAGTTGATGAGGAAAGAAAGATGACATCACCATACCTTCTGCCTAAAGGCGCTGAACAAGGCCACAGAGACACAACCAAAAAATTCCAGAAAGGCGCGAACTCGCTCTTTTATGAGTATCTACAAGGCGTGGCTACACTGAAACGTCAATTTGCATACGCATGAAAAAACCGTATATGGGCAAAATAAACAGATGAGTTACCGCTTCTATTTTTCTCACTAGAATAAAAAAAGATTTATTTTTCCGATATAAAATATAGGAACGTTTTTTATTAAACCTTCCAAATTTATCTGAAAATGCTTTTGAAGTAAACACTTCCTTAATTAACTTGCAACCTGTCATAAAGCAGACGATAATAATCGTCTGCGATAATAAAAAAAATCATTAAAATAGCAGACAACCCGTCTGGTAATATTTTGACACTTGTATACAATTTTTTTAAAATTTTAAAATAAAATATAGTGTATCTACAAAATAAGTGTACATACAAAATATTAACAATGCTTTTTTTATTATTTTAATTTCCAACATATATCTACTTTTATCTACCCACCTGTCTATCTACTTCTTCCTATATATATATATATATATATATATATATATATATATATATATATATATATATATATATATATATATATATATATTAGTAGATGTCTTATAAGTATAAGACACTATACTCGATCAGAAAACCTTCGGTGTCTTGGTTTGCAAATAATCAAACCAATACCAAAGGGATAAAAAATGAATAAGAAAAGAAAGAACCAAGAACATGTACGTTAGCCGAAAATAATCGTCCAGCATGCAAGTCCAAGCCCCAAAGAAAAAAAAAACCGATATGAGCCGGCCTTCCCTGACGATCCGTTTGGGTGGGACCGTGGTGAGTTTGTCTGGTTCTCTAGGTCTAACTATATATATATATATATATATATATATATATGTATGTATGTATGTATCCAGGTAAAATCAGAACAAATGGAGTATGATTCCACTGTACGCGGCATTTAATTTAAGAGGACTCAGTACATAGCAGAGCTAAATATTATTTATTTTAGGATATTAAAACATGCTATAAAAATCGCTACACAATTACAATTATGTTTCATCACCTTAAATGTGCCTTTTCTGGCGATGTTAAACATCGCCTGAAGAGACACATTTACACACACACACACACACACACACACACACACACAAACACACACACACACACACACACACACACATATATATATATATTTATATATATAATGAATAATTACGTACTAGGTAATGTATTTCATTGATTTGAAAGTGGGAAACTTAAGTGTATATGTGACTAGACACAAAAAGCTCTTGGAAATTTCTCACCATTTTATACGTGTTTGAGATAAGATAATATTAAATCCTGTTATTTCCCCAGGTTTAATATCTGCCGCCTCTGTCATGGCAATGTGTTATTTTTTTTCCCCAGAATAACTATCCACCAAAGCACAAAACTCAGTACATCCTTCTATAATTGAGCATGTCGTGAAAAGATGGATTCATTGTATTTACAACGCTAATCATCCGTAAGCGCGAACTCTACACATCAGGACAGAATTTGAACTCAGTTCGTTGATTCTTGTTTCAGCCTCGATAACCGCTGGGCTTATCTCAGGTTTTAATAACCATGCAAATGTAAGTCTGATGACTACAAGCATCCTTGACTATACCCATTAATTCCCTGGTTGAAAATCGGATTCCTAACAATTAAGACTGACAATTTCAAACAGCGGAGAGGACGTCCTCCTTATTTATTTTGTTTTCCTTCAATTATTTTGTTCAGTGAATTCGGGCATTCAACCGATTATCATCAATATTGTCAGAAGTTCGCATGTATCGTTCTACTGTCAAGCCCGACTGCAAATCGGTAACGTAACCCTGACGGCATTCGTCCAAATAACATTATCATATGAGCGTTCCAACCAATGTTTTCTATAGTTCATTTTTTCTATTATTTTTCTCCTAATAATAATCCTTATTATTGCTATTATGAATACAGTGGTGGAAATAAGTATAAGACACCATGAAATTGTTAATAATTTTCTTGTTACTGCACAGATTCCTCTGAAAATCTCTGTGTGCTCCCTAGATCCGATGGGTATTAGTATACATGTTCGATTTTTTAACAACTTTCCACCAAAAAAGGTTAAGAAAAATACGCTTTCCAGCATGGAAATAAGCATATGGCAGTATGAAAAGTTGTATTTAACAGCAAAATTGTACAAAATACAATATTTATATTTATTCCCTTTCAATTGTAATACTTCAACACACCTGTTTTGTATTAAATCAATAAGTTTTCTGAGAGTTTCAGATGGAATTTAATTTCTGTTTAATGCAAGATTTTAAAGTTTCTCTATCTTCACATTGTCGCTTATTTTCGTATACTCTTCTTGACAAAATTCCCCACAAATTTTCTATTGAGTTTAAATCTGGAGACTTAGTGGGCCAGTCCAAAACTTCAATATTATTTGTTTTAAACCAGTCTTTCGTGAGATTAGAAGTGTGTATGGCTGTGTTGACCTGTTTAAAAATGCCATTATTGGTGTCTAGACGATTCATAAATGGGACAAGACTTTTTCCAACACATTGATATATCAAGCAGAGGTTTGTTTCCCTTCCATCACTACTAAATCAGCCTTTCCAGACGCAGAAAAAGCTCCCCAAGCCATAACAGATCCTCCTCCAAATGGTCTTCTTGAAAGCAGCTGATTCTCCTTTCTTAAATCATGCCAATAAGACTGGTAACCGTCGGGTCCATCCAAATTAAACTTTTTCTCATCAGAAAACACCACGGTTTCCCATTTCTCCATTGTTCATGTTACTTTTTTCTTTACCCAATCTACGTGCATCTTCTTGTGTTTAGCATTTAAAGCAGAGGCTGCTGTCTTCCTGTTAAATAAAACAGTATTTAATTACAACCGCAAATAAATACTAAAGAAGAATAAAGAAGTAAAAGCAACTAAAGATAATTTACCATTTCATGTTAGTAGCGCTGCTCGGCATAACGTCCGGTAAATCCTAAAAGAAAATCATCGACACACAATAATTCACGCTAATTCGATTGGATATTTCCACTCAAGAGTCACTCAATAATCACTGCAGTCAGTAGCCTGATACTGCTATTTATACACATGGTGTAAAACATATATTCATAAGTCCATTTACTACCTCGTCAATGCTACAAGATTATAAAAATATGTGAACCAAATACAATGCAATATTTATTATTTACATTTTATAATGATTCATAGGTTAATTTGCAGTGTAACACCCGAGCTCAGTTCGCATTAAAAATTTCCAGAATACTTACATTTATGTGCAATTGTACCCATTCGAATCTGGCTTGATAAATTTGATAAAACCTACCGTTTTGGAGTTATCGACAATGAAAGTTCATTCATTCGCGCCATTGACAGCAGCCATTACTATCGTTGTTTGCATGCATTAGCCGCGGAAAGCTAAACGCGGAACTGATCTTTCTTGTTTAAATTTGTCTCAGTTACTGCGCACAAGAACTATTTACGTAAACACACTCAGTTTCCGCAATGATACCTACACTGACAGCTCATCTGCAGCACATCTGCTGCGAATGTATATAAACAACGCCAGTAATGACTGCCCGCGACGCAAATGAATCCGAACTTTCAGTGTCGATAACTCCAAAACTGTAGATTTTACCAAATTTATCAACTGAGTTTAACTTAGAATACAAGGTTCGCGTATAGTGCCGTTTTATAGTCCCAGTAAACAGAAAGAGCTCTCTCAAAGAGGAGAGTAACAAAACAAGGGGGCGACCACTTGATTATTGATAACAGCATTATCGTTATTATTTTTAGCATTATCATTATTGTTATTAGCATTATTATTATTGATAGTATTAATATTAATATTAGCATTATTGTCGTTATTAAAATTATTATTATTGTTAACATAGGTACCTCTACGATATCGCTAAAAAATGGCATAAGCATGATTAAAAAGACGCCAAACTTGACGAAAACAAAATTTTATCGTTTAAATGCTTATGTTACGTGGAAGAGGAAAGAACAAAGTTTTTTTTCATTAATTTTTAAAAATTTTTCCTTCTTTTTAGAATATTCTAAATTTTGATTAAAAAACTTTGTTTATCTTTGTATCACGGTCACCAGTGAAATAACATATACAATTTTTATCACTTTTTTTTTGTATGACACACATTATTTTTGGAAATCTTGCAAAAATGAAAATAATTGTCGGATGTTAATGAAACTTTCAGAAAGTATTCACAGATGATCGAAATTATTATAAATATGTTTTTTAAATTAAAGTCATGACAGAAATATTTTTTTTATATTTATTATCCCCCCACCATAACTAATTTTATGAAAACTCTAGAAATTCGCTCGCGTCGGGTTTAGTGATTACAATAGTTAAAAGCACAAGGCTTTGAAGAATGCAAATCACTTTTTTTTTTGTAATTAGTCCACACGTACCTGAAAAACAGCTTTGAACTGTAACATACAAAACTCAATAAAACAAATATATTATTTAATTTCAAATGCTTTTATTTGCTTTTAGCTGTTTTTATTAATATGGACAATATTTTCTGAAAGCAAAACATTTTTCCGATGAATAATAAATTTTTTATACAGTTATTTCTTAATTATTTAACTATAATACATTTTTTACATTAAGTTGGTAAAATATTTTAAAATTACTTACAAGCCGCGTCGGGTTTCCTAAGTGTCCTTATGATATAGATCTTGTTTTAGTGCTTTATAAATTGTATCGTTTTGACTACTCCGAACACAGCACGTACTTAAAAAATGTAATTTTGTCTTAAAAAAAATCGTTAAAACGGTTGTTATTAAAATGTACGGGAGGTAACAAAAGTATAAAAGGTCACGTGACTTGAGTTTAAATGGTGTTAAAAATTCTTAGCGAGACAAATGTTGTGCATTTTGAATTAGCGTTTTTTACTCATTACAAAAATTTGAACATCATCCTAAGCCATTTTCACCATCAACATTACTACATTTTTAAAAATATCATTTATTTCATTTATCACTTTACATATTTCATTGCTATTTCAATTTTTTGAAGTTGTTTTACAGCTTTCACTTTTTTTCTTTCAGTGAGCCGTCTGTCAATTTTTCAATTACGATTCATTTTCATACTGTACCATTTGATTTATTTTTAATTTTTTTTCTATAGCTACTTTTTCAATATATTTCTTGAATTTGTGAAATTCTTTTTATAGATTTTTTAATTCATGTATATTTTTTTTTGTTATGAAATAAGAAAGATAACATATCCAACCGAGCACTGAAATTTGGCGCACTCAGATATTTTTCGACAATTTTTCTTTTTTTTTTTCGTTTTTTATGTTTTTTGATTTAGTTTTAATAGTCTTCATTGAGATTTTAATTCATTTCATTTACATATTTTTCATATAAATAAGAAAAAGAAAAGAAAATTACCTAGCAATAGCTGATATTATTTAATTTTTGTCATCATCATTTATTTATCAAAATACTACTATAAATTTACAATTTTTTTTTTTTGGTCCTTATTAGTTTGTTTCATTTCTAGACATAAAGAACAACATATAACTATCTCGGTGATCATTGTGAATTCAAACAAACTATCCAGTATTGCCTCCGATCCTTGGTCCATTCTGTCTGCAGCTCATAAAAATTCATTGTCATCACCCTGCTCAAAATGTGTTAAAAAACAAAAATACATCAAGCCATTTCTCAAACTTAAATTATAAAAAGAAAAAATTGGGTTTTTTTACAAGGTGGTGACAACTTGTTATTGTTGGCTGGCTGGCCCTTGACCCAGCAATGTCGAAGTCATTTTTTTTGGCTTAATTTCAACACTGTTTTCCTCAATGCTGATTTCAAATAAAAAACATGCAAAAAAAAAAAAAAAACCTGGTTTCTAATGTTCAGATATAGTAATTTTAACTATTTTTTTTCATATTTTATGCCCAGAAAAATTTTTTTATAATCATTTTCATTTCACCAACCAGTTTCACTCAGAAGTGAAAGAGCATTCTTTGCTTTCAGGAAATACTTAGTTTCATGGAGTGCAGATCAAGTTTCCTTGATATTTTGTTCAGATGATGACATAAGTTATTTTTCAATATTTATTTCAGGGCAAATAGGCTGCAGAGTGTAACAAAATAACTATTGATATGTTTGTGATGATTTTTACTTAGGATAGAAATGTTTTATCAAGCAGATATGTATTGACTTTAGGAGGCTACAGCTACGTGACGTCATTTATGTCCTTCCGTATGATCATTCGGATCTCACGTTAGCTGTCGATATGTGATGACAACACATCACTCATTGCCTGTCAATAGCGAAAGATGTTAAGATCGCCTCCCTTTATTTTAAACCACATTTTTTTTCGAAGAAAGTAAGTAAAAGTTTCCTTAGAAATATATTAAATAATCTTTAAATTAGATAATTTTCGTTAAAAATTTTTTGAACAACCTATAATTTATTTTTAAAAGAAATTTAAACTCGGATTTTAACTTTGTTTAAGAAATTTTAAAAATATGGCTGATATCGATTTTTTTTCGATAATTTTGCTGACAAAAAAAAACAAGATTTTTAACTAAAATTTCGGACATGCTAAGAATGAGTAAAAATTTTTTAAAAATACTCAAAAAATACTTCGGTATTTCTTCTTAATAATGATATATATACTTAAGCAGATAAAAAATTTTTTCATCAAATTTAAGGCCTTTCTTGTCAAGCTATACTGTTTTGTTTGCATTTCGTGGAGGTACCTATGTTAACATTATTATTATTGCTATTAGCATTATTATTCTTATTATTAACATTATTATCATTATTGTTAGAATCATTTTTATTAACATTATTGTCATTATTGTTGTTAGCATTATTGTTATTGTTACTATTATTATTATTATTAGCACTGACTTAAAAACGTTTTAATCACAAATGTTACAGAGGTATTATTAGCATTATAATTAGCATTAATATCATTGTTATTGCTATTATAATTATTATTGTTAGCATTATTAGCATTATTATAATAGTTGTTATTGGCTTTATTACCATTGAATAAAAAGGGTTTCCTTAATAATCACAAATGTTACGGTGGCATTGGTTATCAAAAAACAAGTCTCCTGTTCTAAACTATAAAAGCTGCACAGATTTTCGAATTATTTGTGATTGAGTTAACGTCATGCTAAATAAATATATTCCTTATTATTCATGTTATGAAGCCAATCTTGGCACCATTTTTGACTTCACTTCGTGAGGGCAGCCAAAAGTTGAGGAGTAATCTGTCATTTGAGATCGATCTCCCATACATCTTCACCTTGTAAAGCAATTGGAAGGTCAGCTCAGCAAATCCTAAAAGACCTTGTTAGTGTATTCTATATCTGTAAATAAATATTCTAAACGTCTTAATACATGACCACAACAATATGACCTGATATCTGCAATAATGAATATAGAATGCAGAAGATTGGCGGAGCATGGGAAATAATCATGAAGAATACCAACCAGTCACCGGTCGCTAAATAAATAGATGTTGTCGATAGTTTCGTTTGATTTAATACTTACTAGCCTTTTCCAGGTTTTTTATTGTAGAGTTCTGTCGTTTTAAGCAATAGAAAGGTAGACAGAGGTATTGTTTGTACACGAATCAAACAGGTAGGAAGAGGTTAACTTTTTGAAATGAGTGAATTTTTCAAAAAACTCGATGATTTTTGTAAGCATTCATTAAAATGTCTCATTTTAATAAATAGAATCATGTACCGATGGGCTGACATAGTTAATGTTGTCCTATATGCTGAATGGGCTCTCGTTGAGCTCTCTAGAATCTATTCATAGATTACATTATAGCAATTGGCTTTTCGAAACTCTTGTTGTTGGTTGCAAAATGGCCCCCATATCTGTTCAAACTTCAGAGCCGCCAAACATGTAGATCTGCCACTGAACAGAAAGGAAAGATCGAAAGAAGTGAGTTTTTACTTTGCAAATAAAGGGGAGAAATAAAGAGCAACCCCACCCCCAAAAATACGGTTTCAAGGAAAACAACATAAAACTTTTATTTGGATGCAAGATGGTAAGAGAATGGATATTTAAATAAAAGCCACTAATAAAAAGAATTTATAAAGTACATTAATGACACCTACGAACAATAAAGGTTATAAGTTGGCTTAATCCGGTGTAAATATATAAGCGCGCAGAAAGCAATCTCTTCAGGAATAACGGTTTAAAAGTTATTGATTTGGTTTTTACAGCTTATGAAGTCTTTCTGGGTTATTTAAACAGAAAATATTTTAGAGGGGGAATTGCAAGATCTCTTTTTTTGGCATTGAAATATTGCATTGAAAATTGTTATAGTTGGAAGGAGATATATGCATACATTTCTCAAGAGTTTTTGCACATATGTGAATGGAACAAACTTGACAAGGTTTAGAACTCTCTTCTCCGTATATCATAATGGCTTACAAATCTATACCTTTTCAAATTCAAAATGATAATAATCAACTTCAAAATGGACTTATTTTCAAGTAAAAAAATTAATCAACTCCAAAATGGATTAATCAACTTCAAAATGGAACAATCAACTTCAAAATGGATTAATCAACTTCAAATTGAGAAAATGTCAAAAACCTATAAAACAATCAACTTCAAAATAAGAATAAGCAACTTCAAATTGCAATAAACAACTTCAAATTGTGATTTTTTTTTTTTTTGTAAATTGAAAATTATTTTTTTCAATTAATTTACCCCATGAGTAAGGAAATTGACTGTTCGTCTTCATTATATATGAAGAAAAAACCAAAATACAAACAACTTAGAGGCCAAGAAAGCATTGGGTGAGCCTACAGTAAAAGTAGGAGGAGAAAGTCCCGTATGGGTAAAAATGATGATTGATGCTGGAGAAACCTCTACAAAAGAAGCTGAAGAAGAATTAGCAACCGCTCCAAAGAGGACTTACCTCAAGAAAACTGTGGCTGGCGAAAAAAAAGGCCCAGATTTTAGCTGCACATGCCGCAGCAGGAAATTGGAAAGACCTGGCAAGAACAATTGGTGTGCCTCTGCCAACAATGTACCGTTGGTTAGACCAGGGTGCTGATAAGAGTGACTCTAGGGGAAGAGCAAGAAAATATAAAATTACACAAGAGCATAAGAATTTTATGGCCGAATTAATTGAAAACTCTACTAGGGTCACTCTTCAAGACATTGTAAATAAGTTGGTCGAAAAGTATGAGGTTCGTGTGACGAAAGAATGCATAAGAAAGCGCTTGGACTCCATGGCCTTTACCTTAAAAGCGGTTCATTATGAACCAGAAGCTGCCAATAATAATGTCAATAAGGCGAAACGTAAGGATTACGCAGTAGCTTTATTAGAATTTCAGTTCCAAAGTGTGCCAATTCTTTATATGGATGAAACCAATTTTAATCTCCATATTTCAAGAAGACAAGATCGCTTTAAAAAGGCACGAGGTGCACTACAGTCGCGGCCGGCTCCAGGGGAAATAAGATCCATGTTATTGGATGTATTAGTAATAATGGATTAATTCATCATAAAATTAAAAGAGGTTCTTTCAAAAGAGAGGATGCGAAAGAATGGAGCAGGGAGTGCCTTAGAAAGGCAAATGGAATTTATGAAAGGGGAGTTGTCTTAGTTATTGATAACGCTCCTTGCCATACTTCAATTGAAGAAGTTGTGGAGGAGGATGAATTTAGGCAACACCAAATTTTCAGACTTGCCCCCTATAGTCCGATGTTAAATCCCATTGAAAAGGTTTGGTCAGTCATTAAAGCTGACGTAAAAAGTATGGCAGATTCACTTGTTGGGATTTTAAGAGGTGATGGCCACGGATCTTTAACTACTAAAGACTTCCGCCTCAGCAAGTTAGAAGCGATGATCTCCGTGGCAATTAATAATAATTCCCCTGAGACTTGCACTAACTTCGTATCTGGAATACAGACATTACTTCCCTTTGTAATTAGATGATGTAATCTTTTAAATAAATTTCTTAGGAACGTTTATATTTTTTTATATCCCTTTTAAGTAAAAATAAAAGAATAAATATTAAATTTATTAGTATTTGATTATTTCTCATTTTGAAGTTGTTTTCCAATTTGAAGTTGATTGATCCATTTTGGAGTTGATTAATTTTTTTTACCTGAAAATTAGTCCATTTTGAAGTTGATTATTATCATTTTGAAGTTGAAAAGGTATAGTTTGCTGATCATTTTTTCCTTGTGACTTTCCCACAGACACACTGGGTGTATTAAATCCATATTTATTCTAAAGAGTTTATAGTCAAACCGCTCGATAATCAGATTCTTTCAATTAGCGATATCAGAACTTTACAACTTGCATTCGTTATTAGAAAACATTCTAAGTACAAATTTCAAATGTACACGACATGTATTCACATAATTCACATATACATAAATTAAACTTCTCTCCATTAATCATCAGAGAGACGTCTCTCTGCTTTCCATCAGCATGTCTGATGCTAAGCTCCAGCAAAGTGACTCGTTGCGCCTTCTCGATCTAATGTTCTCAGTTCTTATGAAGCGGAAAGACTTTAGTGAATCCATTGCTAGGTCAGATGCTAAGAAAGTTCGTTCACTGTGTCGTGAGAGACAATTTTTCTCTCTAGAATCTTTTACATATCTTTAAATCCATGCTTAGAATATTTCTGCCACATAGAGTTTGGTGCCACTGATATTTACCTCGAGCTCCATAATAAAATCTAAAGAATCAGCAATATTGATCCTAATCTGGGGTCTCAGCTGCAGTCACTTTCCCACCACCGTAAGGTGGCCACCCTGTGTCTTTTCCATGAATACTTTCATGGCAATTGTTCGGGTGAGCCTAGTCTTTTGGACTATAGTGCCTAGACTTTATGAATTTAGTTGGCGTTCTAGATTAACAAAATGATCTCACCAATATACAATTGATTTGTCTAGATGTAACCATAAGTTCTATGCTAACATTTTCTTTTCTCGCACTTCTCGCTTGTGGAACTCTCTCCGGCTCCATACTTTTCAGACAACTTCCATCTTTGTACGATTAAATACAATGTCAATCGTTATCTTCTGTCCTCATGATTATTCTTTTCTTTACTAGTTCATTATTGATTATTAATTCTTCCACAGCCTGTAACACCTTGTGTTTTAGTGGCTTTAATGCCTTGCATGAGGTGATACCGATAAAAAGAAAACACTAATACATTTTACCTTCATCAAATGCCGCTATATGCAAGCGTAAATTAACGAAATACGATATCTTACTAAAAATATTGACGCATTGTTCAGCTGATTTCAAATCTGCTCGTACCAATTAATCATTCAGATGACTTTAATGTGAACATTACATGATAAGCGTGGAACGAGGAGAAATTAAATGTCAATCACTCTCTGCATAATTACAGGTTACGTAAAATATGAACTGAATTTAAACTAATACTCCATTTTTTATAATATTTGTTATTAGTATGAATATTATTATAATGCGAGACTTGCGACATTAATCAACATCGTCAATATTACTATTATCATTTACTCTCTTCGCCTATTTAATAACAAATCTAGCGATTATTATAATAATAAAACCAAACATTCAGCTATAATTAACTTGTGTAGAATATCTAAAATTCAATTGTGCTTGATGAGATAGTTATCACAATTATGAAAAATGGCTGAAAATTAATTTAATATAGAGGACTCGACTGCAAAATTGATCCTTAGTTTTATCAGGAATCTTTTGTCAAACGTGTGATGTCTCGTTTGCGAAAAAAAGTTTTTTCTCCATATTGATATTGAGCAAAACCTGTCCTTTCCTAAGTAAGGAAAATGAATATTACATTTTTTACTATAACGTTATCTTCATACATATAAAATTAAATATAAACACGCACGTACATAAAATACTATTGCGTACATATACCTATGCATTACTCTCTCTCTCTCTCTCTCTCTCTCTCTCTCTCTCTCTCTATATATATATATATATATATATATATATATATATATATATATATATCTATATCTATATATATCTATATATATATATATATATATATATATATATATATATATATATATATATCTATATATATATATATATATATATATATATATATCTATATATATATCTATATATATATATCTATCTATATCTATATATATATATATATATATATATATCTATATATATATATATATATATATACATATATATATATATATATATACATATATATATATCTATATATATACATATATATATATATATATATATATATATATATATATATATATATATATATATATATATATATATATATATATGTTATATTTTATTTTTAAGAAAATTTGTGTTTCGCCAAAACGAAAAATGTAAACAATGGATTACTGGAAGATAACGCTTTTAGTTCAAGCAGTCGTTGTAATTTAATATTTTAAAACAGAACGTT
Source organism: Acanthosepion esculentum (assembly GCA_964036315.1). Lineage (NCBI taxonomy): Eukaryota > Metazoa > Mollusca > Cephalopoda > Sepiida > Sepiidae > Acanthosepion > Acanthosepion esculentum. Next base: position 55,395,412 of record OZ038511.1, on the reverse strand, counting down.
AATGTTAAAAAATAAAATAAATTTAATTATAAATGAAGGGGGGAGATATGTTCGAACTTTCTCTGTGTTATATGCGTATCTGTATATGTGTGAGTGCATGCGCGCAAACTAGTCTCTCTGCCGAGAGTATATTCCAGAAAAATCCATGTTTTCTTTCTTTTTCACATAAGTGAAGAATTTCATATTTTCTGTTGGAATACCCAAAAGGTACGCATACAACTCATGTGAATTGGAACTATTGTCCAGTAAAACTTAGAAAATATTGGTTTTCCTTGAACAGAAATATATAATTGAGCCCGGCCTTGACTGAAACTCCTCACTATGATTTACAAAGATAAGAGCAATTAAGTTAGAAATACCAAGTTAAGAGATTATTTTAATGTTGCAATTATTTAAAAACATAAAACACTGAAAGCATATTTACACTATTCTAAAATATTGTTTTGTATATAATGCCAAAGCCAAAGCTTCCAAAATCCAAACAAAAAGAAAAGTATATAAATAACCGGCACAAAACTAGTAATGTAAAATACCAACTAGTAATGGCTACTATTTAAATAATAAAGTTTCTAATTACTTTATTACCCTCTACAAATAATACCGTTAAACCTGAAGCGGAAATTTGCTAAGTAGTTTAGAAAATATCTCCTGAAATACATTCTGAATTTAAATAAAAGGGATCATTTATAAAAACATTCACTGACAGCTTTAGACCGTCAGCGTAAGAGGTGTCACAATAATTTGGAGTTGAAGACTCTTTTTTTAGATTAAAATAGAAAGTAATTAATTATGACGAGAATCTATTGAAAGTGCATTGAATTCTGAAGCTTCCGAGATAAATTTGCAATCAGTATCATACAACATATCTTTTACTTTCAAAGCTATCATGTTATGTGGGAGAATTAAATGCTATGACGATAGAAATAAAAGAAAGACTGATAAACTTTTAATACATTAGAGGATAAAATATTTAAAGGCTGATCTTTCTGTACTTATAGGGTTTCAATATAAAATGTCACACGGCATTGTATTAAATTGCGTGTGCTCTTACAAAATTTCCTCCAGTGTTATATATATATATATATATATATATATATATATATATATATATATATACATATATATATATACATATATATATATATATATATATATATATATATATATATATATATATATATATATATATATATATATATATGTATATATATATATATATATATATATACTAAAGTTTATATTGTACATGTATATCCGTTGGAAAAAATGTTGCAGCTTAAAATTCATATGCTACATGTTTTTCCGCTTTTTTCTTTTACCTTCTCTGCCTATTTACACTTTTTCTTTTAGCTTATATCCTAATGTAAGTAAATGTTAACTTTATATATTGTGCAATATTACTCCCTTGAAACATAGAACTTATTTATAAACAAAATACAGATCATGGCGCCTACCCGCTCCTTTTTAATCATATTGCTTCCCTCTTACACTTTATAATTTTTTTTTAAATTAAATGTTTTTCACGGTAAAACATGTACCATATGAATATTAAGCTTGATTCCTTTTTCCGAAGGGAAATATATTTAACATATAAAATTTCAGTTTGCCTTTGTTTTTCGCAATACCTCCCTCCATACACACTATATTTTGAATTTACCCTCCAATAAATTATTGAGTTTATATTAACTTTGAGCTTTGAATCTGCGTATAATTTGGCGTTCCTCCTATGAGACCCATTATTTAAAAAAATCAAAACAAAAAAAAACAACTGTAATATCTGGCTCATTTGCCATATGTGCCTGACGGCTTTGGAAACCATGAAACTACATGAGAATGTTTTGTTTGCATCATAAATTAAATAAATATTTATTTGCATATCTGCGTATGCACGGTATCGTAAACATATATAGTTACTAATATCTCATTATCTTGTTTATCTCCACACTTATATATATATGTATATATATATATATATATATATATATATATACATATACACACACATACGCACATATATAAAATATATATAGACATACACACACATATATAATATATAAACACGCATATATGTACACACATGTATATATAAACACACACATATATATACACACATGTATATATACACACATACATACACATAATTAAAAACACACACACGCACTTACACACACAAACACACACACACACACACACACTCATATATATATATATATATATATATATATATATATATATATATATATATATACACCAAATGCGTCACTAATAATATTTTCCTTCTCGTAGTTTTTGTTCTCTAAACAATCTAAATTACATCTACTGGCCTGCGCGCGCACACAACACACAAGTCTGCGAAATTGAAGGAAATGTGACGGAAATGAAGATATATGAGAAACTTTTGAAAAAATTAGTTTGATTTTTTTCTTTCTAGCAAACCTGGCGTCATCAGAAGAATAATTTTATTTAAGCATTGTTGATGAAACAACTTGTCATATATACATATATATATGTGTGTGTGTGTGTGTGTGTGTGTGTCTGTGCGTGTATGTTTTAAGTGGCGTCTAGTGAATGAAAAGAAATATTTCACATCAATGTAACGGACTCAAGAAGTTTTATAGAGGAAATAATATTAACAAAATAGTTTTCCAATAAAATGGGCACCGAATGTTCTTTTGAAATGTTCCTATCCTACATCACTATTGATTTTTCGCAATTGTAATTAAATTGCGAATTGTCAATAAGGCAAGACCTAGTTAATAATTACGTCGCTGAAAAAGCAAATCTCAACTAATATGAACCTAATTTTAAAAATTGAACGAACGTAATAGATTTTTAAAGAAATTATTCATTAAATCAAGGTCAACAGTCTTTTTTTCTGTGAATTGTATCACATGCATATTTCAGTGACTATACAAGGTGAAACAAAAGTGACATTAAATTTCTTTTTTTTTTACGTCTGTCACTTTGTATGGTATATGTATTGTAATGTACAAGAAGACAAAAATCAAAGAAAGACCTGTTTATCTAATTATTTATTAAGGGGAAATTAAAGATTAATTCCAAAATGTCTTACTTCGAATTTTCAAAATGCCCTCCATCCTGATCAGAGTAAAATTGCAGGCACAGTTATAAACAGAGTTCAATATCATTTTCCTCAAACTTCACTGAGCTTAGACATCGTTTTCTGAGCGGTACGATGCTTCTTGCTATGAAATATTTATTTTTTATAGCCGCCAGAGAAAGGTTTGGGATCTCTGGAGCACGTAAATTCACTTTCTAAAAACATCTTCAAACCATTGGCAAAAAAAAGAATTCTCAAATAAGAAAATTAATAATCTGCAAAATAAATATTAACAATATGACTTCGCTATTCTGGTCATTACTTTTGTGTTATGTATATATATATATATTTTCTATGAAAATTTCTCGGAAATTCAGGCCGGTAAATGTTATTTAATACTGTTTATTATAAACAGAGCATTTGCTTAAATACTTGTATCTATAAAAAGAACGTTAAACATATAAAAAATGTCTTTAATAAATTGTCGGACTATGTCCAATTCAAAATGTATGACGTCATTTGTTTACATTTGATACACTATGAATAGAAGAGATTCATGGAAGATTTAAGTTTAAAGATAGTAAAATCGACCTTGCTAACCAGACGCTCATCTGTGGCCGAAAGGTTAAGGCACGTCACGCGAAATGACGGTTCCGTATAGGATACAGGTTTGATTCCTGTGGGAGAACGAAAATTTTCTATGAAAATTTCTCGGACATTCAGGCCGGTAAATGTTATTTAATACTGTTTATTATAAACAGAGCATTT
>OZ038511.1:55379083-55389083 GCA_964036315.1 Acanthosepion esculentum | reverse complement strand
TTTCTTAATTGACTTTGAACGTATCATTGTCGTTGGTGACAAACGGGTGGGTGTTAGTATTTAGATTAACTATTGATTTATTAGTATTTTCACGCACAGCCATTTCTAGGTTTGACACAGATAGACCAGAAAGTGAAGCATTCCAGTTAGTAGTAATTCTGTGTGTGGAAATTCCCTTATTGATGAAAGAGATCGAAGGGGAAAGACTGGTGGAAGCTAATATGAAGACAACAATATCTAAAATAACCACTTTACCAACATGAGACACGTCGAGCGTGAATCAGATTGGCTAGAGCAGCATAAGTCTACACCGGGTGCCACTCCCGAAAAAAAAAACTGAGTCTATAATCCGGTAATAATCACAAATTAAGCAATAAAAGATTAGAAAAAAAAAGCATGTCTTATCTGATGAGTCGGAATATCGCTTGCGACATTTCGGCAGTAGAGCCAGAAATTAACAGGAACAACATTAAAATATGGATCCATCTTTCCCTGGATTAACGATTCAGGCTGGTGGCGTTGTTGGCATGGTATGGGGGATATTTCTGTCATACGTAGATGCATGGATTTCAATTCGTATTAACAACTGCATTGTTTCTTTCCAGGTAATAATATATCGCTTAACTGTCGTAGCCTAATTAGATATTAGAGGTAACCACGTATACACGCACATACACACACACACGCAAACACACACAGACACACACACAGACACACACACACACACATATATATATATATTTGTGTGTGTGTGTGTGTGCATACACGTATAAATAATTAATGGATTTATTTTTAATCCGACATTTTTATGACAGTAAACATTATTATAATAGATACATCGTCTTTGAAGTAGACGCGTCATATTATTTATTACGTCTACCAACTTGCACACTGGAGAAACCCTAGTAAAGAAAATACTTTTCTCCAGCTTGTTCCGAACCTGCGTCCCTCTTTGTAGGGCCAAAGCACAATATCAACTATCCGCTTTAGAAGTACCAAAAAATGGCCTCGACCCGAAAATTGATCACATTTTTTACAGTAACACACTGAGATTTGTTGGCCTCACGTTTTCAACTGACTTGAAGTGGAACGACAACATCGAATCAATAACGGCATCTATGGGTTACTATGTCGTGCCCTACAAATTTTCCCTTATGGACTATCTTGCGCTATTCGTCCGTCGATTGAATACTGCTACCATATGTTGTCTGGTGCTACTGCTATTCATCTTGAGGTTCTTGGCAAGATCCAAAGAAGTATCTGTAATGTAACAGTCCTGACTTGGCATTTTCGACTTCAGTCATTTTCTCACGACGCAACGTGATTTCTCTCAAATATTTTCACGGCAACTGCTCTGACGAGCTTTCTTCCCTGGTGCCCCAGTTACCTTAATGATTGGCATCTAGATCTCACCCTTTTACTGTTGAAATAGTTAAATGCAAGCGCCAATTCGACTCCAACACTTTCTTTTCTAGCACTTCCCACCTTGCTTCCTTAACAACTACAACTTTAAAAATTTAAATGTAACGTCAATCACGAAGGCACTGCCCACGGAAAACTCGTGAACAGGAGTCACACAGGGTGGTGGTCGCAACTGGGTTAGTCCAGCGAAGGCGAATAGACTGTAATAGACCTACATAGGTAGATATGAACAGGACTAAACAGATAAACAGATGCATACATACTTACATGATGGCTGGCACCTCAGTTTTGACAAAAGATATTGTAAAATTAAATTTTTGTTTAAACGAATCTTCTTTGTGCCATGTGTCTTCAGGATGTTGATGATCATCGCTTTCCACAACTTCCAGTTCTTTTTATCTCGTAAGGAATGTTGTCTTTTTGTTATTACTCCTAAAACTTTTCCCGCCATCCATTTACTTAAGCACACCAAATAGGTTATGCACTGTTTTCTTCTGTCCATCTTGCTTTAATCTATTCTATTGTTATGGTGAAACACACCTATTCTATAGTTATTAGACTCCCCCACCTAATCTAAGTAGGGGTAGTAAGAGGAACGAGGGTCAGTCGAAGTCGGACGACAGTAGTCGACAGTTAGTCAAATACGAAAGTAGTCAGCGACCACAGTAAGATTACTCTGCGTGATACCTATTATATCAAGTTCCTAACGTTTGGCACGTCGAACTTATTTAGGACCGATTTTAGTACAAATACAAGCCTCCACTGCGAAATAACTCCACAACAACTTTGGCGACGAGGATTCGCACTCATACGGAGGAAGAAAAAATTCTCTCGCCACAATAACTTCGGCGACAAAGTCTCGGATTTACACTTAAAAAAAAGAAACTTGGCAAAGTTTGTTGCAAGCCAAGACGTCAACTTAGTGACGAAAAAATCTGTCTAGAAAAGAAATATTTTTCTCGATAATACAGTTTGCTCAAATAGGTCACGAATTGCAAATCGTAGGACACCCCCTCCCCCTTCTACAGTATTTTGACATTGTGTAAACTTTTTGCGAAGATGGAGGAATGCAAAAGTCTATTCCGGGAATTATTTAAGTTCCAGTCGGAACAACAGACGAAAATATTAGAGCAACAAACAACATTCCAGATGCAGCTACAGGAGGAAACTTTCAATAGACAAATGCAATTCCAACAAAAAATGGAACAGATGCATAGTGAGTTTCAAAACAAAATTCTGGAAATAACTGAGAAGAGGAAAGAGAAAAATTTAAAGAATGATTCTTTCCCAGAGAATACTATATGGAATTCAATTGAAATATTCACGTACAGTCCAGATGAAGAGATAACTTTTTCGGAGTATTATAAAATATATACGGACGTGTATAACGAGGACTGCAACTCGTGGTCGGAAGGAAAGAAGGTTAGGCTTCTTTTAAGCAAATTAGGAACTGCTGAGCATAACAAATTGGTAAACTACATTTTACCGAAAAAACTAGCGAGTTGACATTTACCGAGGCGGTAAATATATTAAGTGAATTATTTAGTAAAAAGACATCTCTGTTCCACAAGAGGTGGAAATGTTTGAATCTGATGAAAGATGATGAACAAGACTATATAACGTACGCAGCCAATGTGATTAAGCATTGTGAAGAATTCAAGCTGGCAGAGTTAAGCGCAGACAATTTTAAGTGCTTGGTGTTTGTTCAGGAGCTGGTATCGGAAGGAGACGCAGAGTTGAGAAAATTAGTACTGGCAAAATTGGAAAGCGATCCAAGTATTACGGTACAGAAATTGGTAGAAGACTGCACAAGATATGTTAGCGTAAAAAAAGATTAAAATTGATAGAACAGTCTGGCGTTTCGCATGTAAGGAAAATACGCTACAAAGAAGAAAGTCAGTCTACCAAAAAGAATTCTAAAATTGCGGATTATTAAGCAAAAAGTGAAATACCACAGAAAAATAAACAAAAACTCCCGAAGCCATGTTTTCCTTGCGGTGAACTGCACTGGTACAGATATTGCGATTTTAGGAATAAAAAATGTTTCAACTGTAAAAGATTGGGACATAAAAGCACACATTGCAGGTCAAAAAATAAAGACAATAAAATAAGAAAATTAAAGTCCAACGAGGTAAAAGTTGGAATAACCAGAAAATTTTTTACCGTCGAAATAAATAATAAAAATATAAAAATGCAACTTGACACTGGTTCGGATCTATCTATCATAAACTTGCATACGTGGAAGAAGTTCGGGAAACCAACTTTAATGAAGACAAAGAAAATCGCGAGGTCAGTGACGGGAGAAAAAATACAATTTATTGGAGAATTTGTTACAAACGTCACGTTAAATAAAAAAACGCGAAAAGCTGAACTATTTGTCATAGAAAATACCACGAACTTACAGGGTACGAATTGAATAACAGAATTCCAATTACGGGATCTACCGATGAACTCTTTCTGTTACAAGGTAGAAAGTTTAAACACCGAAGCCCAAAAATGAATAAAGAAACTTAAGGAAACATTTATTACTGTTTTTTCTCCATGGTTGGCAACGTGTACCAAGATAGAGGCAAACTTTCAGCTAAAAGAAAACGCTCAGGCGGTATTCAAAAAGAAAAGGAATGTGCCGTTTGCCTCAATTGAACAAATAGATATAGAATTGGACAGATTAGAGAAAACCGGTGTACTTAAAAAAGTTGAGTATAGTGAATGGGCAACACCGACGGTATACATGAAAAAAAGTCTAAAGAAATTCGTGTTTGTGCTGATTTTTCGACGGGTTTAAACGCGGCACTCAAAGACTATAGTTGCATTACACACAGTAAATTTCAGGTCTTCGGGAACTTTCGGTAACTCTAGAAAAAATAAAAGAAGAAGCCACCAGGGACAAGTATATCTTGAAAAGAAAAGAAAAAAATAGCCGAGAGGGACCAGTACACAACAAATGTTTTTTCGCTTTGCGATACAGTATTGTTATACAGAGAACGTGTGGCGATTCCATACACACTGCAAAATCAAATACTAAAGGATTTTCATACAGGTCATCCGGGCAGCATTAGGATGAAGAGCCTAATGCAAAGTTTTGTATATTGGCCGAATATGGACAGGGACATTGAGAACGCAGTGGCAAAATGTAAAGGCTGTGCTTTAGCTGCAAAGGCAGCCCCAATAAAATTTAATCCCTGGCCAAAAACAGACCTACCATGGTCTAGTTTACATGTGGATTTCGCAGGTCCACTGATTGGATACTATTACATCATAGTAGTGGATAGTTTCTCGAAATGGCCTGAGATACAAAGGATAAGAAAACCGACGACGCAAAGTACTAAAAACTTCCTGCTGGAATTGTTCGCAAGGTTTGGTGTAGTAGACACAATTGTGACGGACAACGGAAGTCCATTTACGTCGGAACAATTTAAAGATTTCTGCAAGGAATACAACGTAGAACATGTTACCACAGCTCCATATCACCCAAGATCGAACGGGTTAGCTGAAAAAATTGTGGACACCCTAAAAAGAGATCTAAATAAAGCTAGGGAAGTACCTGCAGATGAAGCCCTACAGATATTTCTACAGGTATACAGAATTACCCCAAATAACGGAACACCAGCCTCACAATCGCCAGCCAAGGTGATGTTTGCACGTCGGGTATCTTCAACAAATTACTACCAAAAAAGACAAAGGCAGGTAGAGAAAAATTTATTCAAGTAAACAAATACAATTCTGGTGAAAAAGTATACTTTAAGGTCTATAAACAGAATAAATTATTCTGGAAGATGGGAAAAATAGAAAAGCGGATTGGCAACATGGTGGACTTAGTGAAAGGCGAAAAATTCACGTGCAGACGTCACATTAACCAGATAAGACGACACTCTTCAGACGTGGTTGACAGCGATCCAGCGGAAGAAACGCCTTTGGAGGTGATTTTGGATACGTTTGATCTAACAACGCCAGCAACGATTTTATCTGAGGTACGCCGATCCAGGAGAAAAAGAAAGGCAACTGATCATTTAAAAGTGGATCCAAAACGTAGGAGATACGCTACGATGTTGCTAAAAAAATGAAGTTTTTTTTGTCTTTTTGCTTTTTTCTTCATATTTCCTGTAAACAAAAAATATAAAGAAAACTGTTTTAGTCATACGGAGTAAAGTTTTAGGAGAGGGTGTGATGGTGAAACACACCTATTCTATAGTTATTAGACTCTCCCACCTAATATAAGTAGGAGTAGTAAGAGGAACGAGGGTCAGTCGATGTCGGTCGACAGCCTGAACGGTTGAACTCTCTGCCTACGGGCGGGGATGAACCCGAACGAGGCTACGCCGAAGAGCGGAGTCTCGTTCGGAGAGGTAAAGGGTATATATTTTTGGCCGGGCCCACGGGCTCGGGGATCCCACGTTAAACCGGCCTTGTGCCACATGATAACCTCGTGGGGGGTGACTAAATATAAGTCGATGTCGGACGACAGTAGTCGACAGTTAGTCGAATACGAAAGTAGTCAGCGACTACAACAAGATTACTCTGTGTAATAACTATTATATCAAGTTCCTAACGTTTAGTACGTCGAACTTATTTAGGACCGATTTTAGTACAAATACAAGCCTCCACTGCGAAATAACTCCACAACACCTATGAGTATTAAATTTTCCAAACACTTTCCCTCATTATGTGCCTTAGAAGTTTCAACTTCATCTTCATGATATTAAGTCTCTCTTTTTTCCATTTTGTCTAAAGCTTCGTCGTTATTCACATGTTATATCCATTGTATTCTCATCATCCTTGTGTAGAACCGCATTTCCATTGATTCATGTCTCTTCATCTACTAAGAGATTGTCCAGCATTTACTGCCAGCAATTCACTTAGCTGTTATGCAATGAACGTTCTCCTACACATATGTTACATAACAACAGCTCAGTGATCTTTTCTTTGTTATTAACGAAATTTTCATGTTGCCTCTTTGCTTAAGAGCTTTCGCTTTCACCAATGAACCTTCAGATTTATATGTCTTACTTTAAACAACTTGCAGTTATTTACATTTTTGTACATTTTCGATTTTGGTTTCTCTAATTTATAATTTGTACACTGGAATGTTGCTTTTGCTAACAATCAGGTATTTTGTCCTCTTGCAACAGAGATTTAGTACTTTCTTCTTGTTGTCCTTCACTACCTTCTGTAATTCTTGTAGTTCCATTTCTGTGTTGGTTATCGATACTCTGCCATCTGCATATCTTATGTTGTAAAGATTGTGGCCGCCAATAGTGAGTTCTGGTAGGATTTCTAATTCTCTCAAAATCGCCTCACTGTATAAGTTGAATAATCCGTTGTAGAAATGCAATTTACGGTTCGTAGATTCTAAAATCAAGCTTGCACGGATCTTTAAATATCTGGGAAGTGTTTTGACAGAGGACGGAAAGTACGACAATGAGATCCGAAGTTTGGGAAGGACAAATACGCATTCCAAAAGCTAGGCAGAGTATTGCGATACAGGAGGTTTTCGTTGGTAATAAAGAAAAGAGTACTGAACAGTACAGAACAGACTCGTGCCAACATAGGTGTCGTTCTACAGAAGGGTGTTGAGGATACTATTGACCGAACATGTGAGCAAAGATGAGGTTTTGGAGAGGATATAAACAAAGAGGGAACTTATTCTTAACATCAAGAAGAGGCAGCTGGAATTTCTGGGATACTTAATGAGAAAGGTGGACTTGAAAAATCTGAGACTTACAGGGCGGATAGAGGGAAAGAGGGACAAAGGAATGCAATGGTCTTAAGCAAGTGGGTGGTAGAACAGGATCTGGGAGAAATAACAAAAAGGCAAAACTTATTGAGAGCTACAATGGACAGGAGGTAGAGAGCCATGATAGCCTACGTCCTGAAGGGCCACGCCAAATAAAAGAAGTTGGATACCTTAACAAAGATTAAAATGTCCATCAGACATATGTACATACATATGAACAGATAGACATGAAGATTAAGAGTTAAAATATGTTGCAAACATGAAGATTTAACTCTCCAACTTTATTCACTCATAATTTCTAGTCAATATCTCTGAATGAATATCCTGTTATTTTGTTTTTCCTTACATTTCAAGTTGTGATACCGTTTTTTCATTTCGGTTTAGACTAACACACATCAGAAATATGAATCTTTTCTTACTTTTTCTTCGTATCCACATTCCATTTGACCTCCGACATTTATTGTCAATTCTGTCATCCACGAAAAAGTTAATCATATTCACGACAGTGTGCGATTTCAAGTGATTTCTTTTATTTGATTGCTTACTGCCATTGTTAGCTTGAATCGAAAAACAAAGCATATCCTCCCTAACACAAACACAATACATATATTAGCAAACAAAATAGAACGGGCGCATTATTAGCCACTAGCCACGTAAAAGTGATCTAAATGCTACCGTGTTAAAATCTATATTTTTCTTCAATTCTACAAGAAATTAACAAGGAAAGAGTCTTGTTATGATTTTTTAGGAGACCAGTCTATTATTCTCTCAGCAAATTGATTTCATTTAATTTATCTTTCAAGCACATGAACTGGTTATTAATGTTAAGTTAGATATTGACATTTATCTGACACAAGCCAATAACACATTTTCTTTATATCCTTTTCTTATATAGCCTCTCTGATGCGCTATAATTTTACACCAACTAAACCAATGCTTTAACATTTGGTCGCAAACTAGAATTTATTTGGAAACTATTTACAATCTCTTCATCTTCAATTATTTCCTACTTTTACTCTTCTCTTTTGTACATGTTCTAATTTCCCCCGTCCTTATGCATTTGACAGACTTTACAAACGTATGTGGTACAACAGATACCTGACGGAAGGGTAAAAAATCAGAGTGTATAGAGCTATCGTCCTCGACACTCTCCTATACAGCACAGAGTCATGGGTCACCTACCGACACCACCTCCGACTCCACGAACGGTTCTACCAGTGCTGCCTCCGCACAATCCTTAACATAAACTGGAGTGACTTCGTCTCCAGTATTGAAAAGGCGAAGATCACCAACATTGAGGCTGTGCTGCTGAAGTCGCAGCTGCGCTGGGCTGGACATGTTTCAAGGATGTAGAATCATTGCCTGCCTAAAATTTTATTGTACAGCGATCTCTCCACTGACTATCGTGACAGAAGGGCAACAAACAAGCCATTCAAAGATTGCCTGAAAAAATCCTTTGTTGCCTGTCACATTGCCAATGGTCAACCCTAGCTGAGAACTGTGACTCCTGGCGTCATACCACAACCATGCTGCCTCTTTCTTTGAAAATACCTTCAGGACCACTATCAGGGACAAGAGGCAGAGGAGGAAATAATGCAATGCTATTCCATCGAGCCCAGTCCAGACTTTTAACTGCAAATACTGCGATCGTGTATACCTGTCCAGCATTGGGTTAACAGTTACAAACGTACCTGCAAATGACATGTACGGACTCACTCGCGATCTTCGTTTTGCGAAGCCAAGCCATGATGATATATATATATATATATATATATATATATATATATATATATATATATATATATATATATATATATATATATATATATAATGCATGAGAAAGTGGAAAAATTTTACCTGTGATGCGTTTCGTCCTTTAGGATTTCATCGGACTAAATTTGTTATGTTGGTACAACAAAACGGGGGATGATGCGGATTTTAGAAATTTTTTTAATCTAGCCGAATTAATTTAGAGTCTTTTTCTTTTATTGCCATTCCTATTGTTAGTAATTATACCACACTCTAAGAGCCAATATTTACCCTATATTCTTCTAGATATTATCTCTCGCGTATATATATACATACATATATATATATATATATATATATATATATATATATACAAATTCATATCTTTATGTAATAGTGACATGCGTATAACTGTGATATAAGAAAGGTCAATCTGAGCAGAATTCTCTCAGTGTGCTCAATAGCTATCTGAAACAATAATTCTATGTGCTTCATGACTCTCCATATTTTACTTCTTGTCCTTTGTAAGTCTGAGCAATCTTTCTTTTTCCTCTCTCTCCTAAAGACTGTTCTGTCATCCATTTACACCAGCTCATTAGGTAGTATATATACAGCTCATTTACTCCATAGTGCCTTCAATATGCCTTGTAAGAGTCAATTTTCTAGGTTTTTTCCTCGTTATGTGCCCACAAATTTCAACAGTTTGTGTCTGATGTTAAGTATGTGTACGTCTTGTTTCTATTTTGTCAAAAACCTCGTTGTTGCTCACATGTTCTGTCCATGGAATCCTCAGTATCCTTCTGTAGAAACTCATATCTTTTGCTTTAAGACTTTTCATCTGTGAGGAGATTGTTCAGCATTCACTGACATATAGGAAGATCGATATTACATAAAGATTCCGTATTCTTTTCTCTTGTTTCTAATGAAATTTACGATTTCTATCTCACATGACTAAGTTTCGAGAAGGCTAACTTAATTTGTTTATTGGTTAATAATATATATATATATATATATATATATATATATATATATATATATATATATTGTGGATTTGGGCAGCGATAATTTATTTCTAAATATTCTAAATAGTATTTA
>OZ038511.1:55366583-55374083 GCA_964036315.1 Acanthosepion esculentum | reverse complement strand
GTGTTAGCACGTAAGTGAATGTAATGTAATTCGACTGGAATTCGAACTCGGCTCTCCGATTTCTCAATCCATTACTCCACTGTGCTTCACCCATTTACATAAACAATTAGCTAAATCGTTGTTTTCCTATCAATCTCTTGCTTTTAATGTTTTGAGAGTGTTAAATCCTTCAACCTCTCTGTCCTCCGAGAAATTTAAAATATATCTATTTATAAATGTAAATATCCTTTTCATTCACATTTTCCTTAAGGGTTTCTCATTGCGATCATGCTCTGGTCCATCGTATTCGTGACAACATTCTCGAGTAACACGTCAATCTCGTTCCAAATTTGACATTGTGAGAATAGTGTCCATCATATACTACCAAATACATGTGATATTATGTGGTAGATTAGCAATCGTATTGGCTTATCAAAACAGTAAAAAAAAAAAGTTAATATCACTAGATGTGAAAATTCTATGACGATAGATTTACATTTCATAATCTGGGAGACAGTCTCAGTTTCTACACGATGTCCCAGAAGTCAGCATATTCTGTAGGAAATTGTTATATAGGGTACGATGTATAAATTGTTGTCTAAATTACGACAAGGATAAAAATAATAGTGACATCTCATTTTAGATACATCAGATATATTTACCTAAATTACGCAGAAATATTTTGAAATACTAAAGAATAAATTTACTCAATAAAATCGCCATTAGCTACAACCACGGTTTCCAGACGACTTCGGAATCTCCTACAACTCTTCTGGACGGTCTCCTTGTTTAAGTTGTTGAATGCTGTCATAACCTTTGCTTTCAGTTCATCTTAGGTGTTACAAGGAGTTTGTTGGTAATAATAATAATCAAGGTTTGTAGTCTGGGGAGATAGGTGTCCAGATGTAGGGGTGATGTGGTCGCAGAAATTGTCTGAGAGCCATGATTGTTTTTTCCTGTTTGTGTGGTATGGTGCAGTGTCCTGTTTCCAGATATAGTGTTTTCCAGCAGCCACCATCTTGACCCAGTGCAGCATTACCTCTTCAAGGCACTTTATTTAGTCCTCCGTGTTCTGAGACCTTCACCAAAAAATTAGTGAGTTCTTTTCTTATCAGAACGATCAGAGTGAGTTTTCCGTGTTCACGTACCTTCGTAATTACAATTAGACTCATCCAACTTCCGAATCCTTTCCACTGTCTTCAGATTGACACATAAACAACCTGAAATATTCGTATTGGAGTTTCCTGTGCGAATGCCAAGCAGTGCAGCATAGCATATTGTTTCCAAATTTCCAGCGGAGTGAATTGCGTCATGGTGCTCTTTTTCTCACAGACGGTGTCCAACTGACCTTACTATACAGCGCTGTCAACAATGTCAGAAAGTAACAACGCGTATGCGCGAAATTAAATATATCAAATGGCGACAATTTACCCATCGCACCGTGTATCACCCTTCAAGATTTAGTTGTCTTTATCCTATAGGAAAAACACCAGAAAAAAAAACTGTTCCTTTATGTTGTGGTGGGATCCACCTAATCTGCATAGGTGACTACCAACTATATAAATAGTGGTTGGTACCGGAAGAGAAGAAAGGAATCACGAGATCCAACTAGAGACTCTGATCGACTGCGACTAGTCAACACATTCTCCAGGAACGTCTTCCCAGAAATATACAGAAATACTATATGTACTTATTGTGTACACTTTCTTGTTATAATACATTCTTGTTCTAAGTACATTTTGTGTTGCATTATTATTCCATGAAATAGGCGAGATTCAACAATGAGTCAAGACTCAACAATGGCGACGAAGTAGAACGAACCATACGCCAAGTTTCAACAATGGCCACAAAGTAGAACGAACCATACGCCAAGTTTCAACAAAGGCAAAGAAGTAGAACGAACCATAAGGAAAGAAGAAAGAATTAATAGTGAGAGTTTTCAACAATTGGGACAAGTCATTGAAGAACCCAGGCTGAAAAAAAAACTATTAATTAAAAGTCCAACGTTAACGTAACGACGAAGGATTCTAAACTTCTGGATATGTAGAACTCGTTAAAAGACGACTAAGCATAAAGGAACGTTCACTCAGAAAAATTGAAAGGTGTCGTAATCGAATAACGGTAATTTTAAATTAAAAAATTATCTACAACGAGACACCCGCTAAAAAGAAAAATTGGCCGACTACAAACACATGCATGGATTAAAAGGAGCACAAATACACCGTGTCGACTTTGAAAGGTAACAAACTTTAAAAAATTATTTTTTAAAATTATTTGTTCAACAATATAGTGACGAATTACCTCTGATAAGAAAATCAGACGTTGTCATTGAAATACGCGAACAGAAGTCGAAAACGAAAAAAAAAAAGTCCGACGCTCTCTGTTCACGAAAAAAAATACCAAAGTTGATTAGCACGGGCGTGAATGTAAAAGCAAGTCATAAAATAGAAAAGTCGTACGTTGTTTCGATTTTTCTGGTCAGCTTATATGATATTCGTGGATACACAAATTAAAAGTATATTCCTTGTTGCATGAACATTATCAGCTAAAGATGGATGAACTATCCAAAGTCATATCTGAATTATTAAAATCCCAGCAGTTGAGTCAACAACGTCAGCAAGAACAACTGATAGCGATGCAAAAATATCAAGTTAAACAAGATGAAAGACAACAAAAATATCAAGAGAAACAAGATGAAAGACAACAAAAACAACAAATAGCGCTGCAAAAATATCAGGAAAAACAAGATGAAAGACTTTTGGAAATTCAAAAGTTAACACTGGAGAAATTAAACAACTTTCAGGCAAATGAGGGAAATTCTTCATATTCTAATAACACCATATTTAATTCGCTGGAAACTTTCAACTATGTGCCAGACGAAGAAAAAACGTTTGAAGCGTACTTTAAACGATATGAAGATATTTTCTACACAGACTGTGAAAACTGGTCGAATTCAAGAAAAGTCAGTCTATTACTAAGAAAGCTAGGTACAGCAGAACATAGCAAATTTGTAGATTTTATTCTACCGAGAAAAACAACTGAATTGGAATTCTCGGAAACAGTGAAATTGCTAAAAGAGCTGTTTGGAGCAAATATGTCGCTTTGGCATAAGCGATGGTTATGCATGAATGTTTCTAAATCCGACGATCAGGATTACTTAACATATGCATCTATAGTGAATAGACATTGTGACAATTTCAGATTGGCAGAGATTACGGTTGAAGAATTCAAGTGCTTAATTTTTGCTCAAGGACTGGTATCCAGTAAGAGTGCCGAAATAAGACGTAGAGTTTTGTCTAAACTCGAATCTGAACAAGGCCTTACCCTGCGAAAGTTAGCAGAGGAGTGTCAACGGGCCGTAAGTTTAAAAAAAGAGTCGCAAAAAATCGAAGAAGCTGGTATTGCTTATATTAAAAAAATAAAAAAGCAGTCAAAGTACCCATTAGAGAAAAATTGGAGGAAAAATTTCAGCGTATTATAATAATAGACAAGAAAATAAAAAGAACGAAAATAAAAAAGTCCCACCATATAATTGCAGACGTTGTAACGAAAGACATTGGGAGGTAAATTGCCCATATAGAAATAAGAAATGTTTCGTGTGCCAAAAGAATGGTCACAAAGGATCGTGTTGTAAAACGAAAAAATTCAAGAGCCGAATTAGACAAACAAATTCGAATATCAAATCAGATAGAGATTTGAGGAAAGATGGGGAACCATTCTTCTCAATTATGATTTCCACATAAAACACCTATCATCCAAAAATATAATTCATGCGGATACCTTATCAAGACTCGTACCGAATAAAGATGAAGGATTCGAAGAAACAATCATTGCAAATATCAGAGCAGATTATGAGGTCAAAAGCATGGTAAACAACATTGTAAGAGAGCTACCGGTTACATCAAAGGAAATCAAAAAAGAATCTGAAAGCGATGATTTCATTTTAGGAATAAAAAGTAAAATGGTAGCAAATGACCAAAAAGTTCAGGAGATCTATTCATTTTGTGACGGAATTTTACTATATGGTGAGAGAGTAGTAGTACCAAAAAAGTTGCAGAAAAGAATCCTACGGGACTTTCATATGGGCCACCCGGGGATTAATAGAACAAAAAGCTTAATGCGAAGCTTTGTATATTGGAAAGGAATGGATGTGGATATCGAAAACATGGTTCATCGATGTAAAGGGTGTGCGTTAGCAGCTAAGGCACCACCTATAGTACACAAAGCATGGCCAAAGACGGATCATCCGTGGGAAAGATTACACATTGATTTCGCTGGTCCAGTAGAAGATTATTACTACTTAATAGTGGTAGATAGCTTTACAAAATGGCCGGAAGTACTACGCTGCAAAAAGCCTACGTCCAATACCACAACAACTTTTTTGCATGAACTATTTGCACGGTTCGGTGTGCCAGAGTGTATTGTGAGTGACAATGGTACACAATTCACTTCTGACGAATTTAAGGAATTTTGTGAGTTATATCAAATTAACCACATAACGACGCCGCCGTATCATCCGAGATCCAATGGACTCGAAGAAAGATTTGTAGATACGTTAAAGCGCGCTCTGAAGAAAGCCTCAGGAGTTCCAACGGAAAAGGCGCTTCAGCAATTCCTACAAGTATACAGAATCACGCCTAACCAGAGAACACCATCAAACACTGCACCAGCTGAACTAATGTTCGCTAGGAAAGTTAAGTCAGTGTTTGACAAGCTTTTGCCAGGAAGAAATAGAATAAAGAACACTATGTATACAGCTAGAAAAAGATACACCCCCGGAGAGAAGGTCTTTTTCAAGTGCTATAGGAACAACATTGAGTTCTGGGAGCGAGGCATAGTGTACAAGAGAATCGGTGACCTGATTTACATAATAAAAGGGCCGAAGAATACTCATAAGAGGCACCAGAACCAACTCAAAAAATGCTACGTGCTAGAGCATGAAGAGAGTATACCGGATGAGGAGGAAGATCCCATTGATGCAATGTATGATACGTTTCAAGTAGAACCTCCGCAGAGTGCTCATGAACCGAGAAGATCCGGTAGGAAACGAAAGTTCACGGACCCATTGGACGTGAATCCGAAACGAAAAAGATATTGAAAAAAAAACAACAGATACATATATGAACTATGCAAAGGGGATCTACAAAGAAATAACCATGATCATCATCCCATATAGAAGCCAGTTAAATTCCAAAGGATTCCAAGGCTTGGGTGGGGGGTGTTGTGGTGGGATCCACCTAATCTGCATAGGTGACTACCAACTATATAAATAGTGGTTGGTACCGGAAGAGAAGAAAGGAATCACGAGATCCAACTAGAGACTCTGATCGACTGCGACTAGTCAACACATTCTTCAGGAACGTCTTCCCAGAAATATACAGAAATACTATATGTACTTATTGTGTACACTTTCTTGTTATAATACATTCTTGTTCTAAGTACATTTTGTGTTGCATTATTATTCCATGAAATAGGCGAGATTCAACAATGAGTCAAGACTCAACACTTTATTAGTTTCCAACGAAGTATTTATGCAGATAACACAATTATTTACTCGTGTCTTAGTATCAAGTCCAACACACTCGACAGAGTAAATCTGGCAACTGTTCTCGAAAACGACATCCAATCAGTGGTTAACTGGGGCAAGAAATGGCTCGTAAATTTTAATACCGCCAAATCAAAGCTGAATTTATTTAACCACCACGGAGAATCATTTCCTCCTGACATTGGTATGGATGATACTAGACTCCAGGAGAGCAAAACTCTCCGCCTTTTTCAGCTCACGATTTCCGCTGACATGATGTGGAAGGACTATATTGTATCAACTGCAAAATCTACTGATAGGAAAGTTGGTTCACTGTTTCGTGCCATAATTTTTTTTCTCGTCAGAATCTATCTTACGCATTTATAAATGTACCATTTCCCCGTGCACTGAATACTACTGCAATATATTGCCTGGTGTACCTTCTTTATATATTGAGATTCTTGACAAATTTCAAATAAGCGTTTGTAATGTAATCAAACTGACCTGGCATCTCGAGTTCAGTCCCATCGACAAAACCTGGCTACCCTCTCTCTTTTCTATAAATATGTTCATGATAACTGTTCTAGTGAGTTTTTTCATTAGTGCCTCGACTTCATGAATTTAAGCTCGATTGGCAACGAAATCTAACCGTTTTACTGCTGACCTAGATAGATACAACCGCCACTTTTATTCTAACTTTCCTTGCATTTCACATCTGTGGAACTCCCTTCCGATTATTTGCTTCCCTGCTACCTATAGTCTACAAAAAATTAAATGCAACGTCAATCACGATCTTGTCTTCCTGAATCCTGTTGCTTTATTTTACTCCCCTCATTTCACCACACTAAAGTCTTTTCATTTTCTTCCACTCTCTGTAACCCTCTGATTTCTAGTGGTATTAACACCTTGTATTCGGTGAAATTATAAAAAAAAATGCACTTTGTCTGAAGTTATTAATTAGATCATATAAACATCAATTCAAATTTGGTTTGAAAAAATATCAAATTTTAAACAATCAATTTGATGTCAAAACAAAGCCTGAGTTAAAAACTTTAGATAGTAACAGTATCTTTTATTGAAGTTATTGAATGTATTCTAAAAACTGCCGTTTGAATTTATTAGGCAGAACCAAATAATCACATTATACTTCAATAAAAATTTATTAAAATGATCAAAAATTGCTCAAAGCCTATAATAGAACCAATAACAAACATGATAAGTCTTTGAATCCTTTACATTTTAATACAGTGACCCATCTTCTCAGAAATCTATTATCCATTGATTTTGTTAATTATTTTTTACTTGAGAAGGCTCAATTTCCGACATGATAGTTTTAATTGCTTCCCATAGATCTGCTTTGCTGTTATATTATTTGTCACCTTCATATAATTTTATGTTCACAATTGACAATAGATTTTCGATCGAATTCAGGTCAGGACCTGATGGTGGCCATTCCATTATCTTCTCTCTTTTAAATCTTTTATGTTCAAATAATTCTCTGGTAAGCTTAGATACACAAGAATGATCATTGTCATGCATAAATACATAATTTACTTTAAAACGAGATCGGGACTTTTGCCATGTAACGAATTCTTGTTAAAAAATCGCAATAATTAGCACTGTTCAGTTTAACTCCTTCATCGATTTTGAATGGTCCAATAACGGTTTCGTCAACAATTCCTGCCGATTATCATAACACTATCGCCTCCTTGTTGTCTTCAATTAGCCACAGGCACATCTAAATTGAATGAAATGCATCCTTTGGCCCATTATTCAGGTCCATCATATGACACTCAAGATTCGTCCGTAAAATTTACTTTAGAAAAATCCATTTTCTTGGAATTTTGACACTATAAAATATTTGATTTAGTGAGGGTAGGTTGCCTAAGGGGTTTTTCTATAGATCTCATTTCACAAAATATTCTACACCTTTTGTCCTTCTTAAATCCTTCAATTTCAGCTTTTTCAACGACATGAGCGCTGGTGAAAAGGAGTCG
>OZ038511.1:55316583-55361583 GCA_964036315.1 Acanthosepion esculentum | reverse complement strand
GATCACACGTTCAGTGGACGACAATGCAAATATTGAATTGCTCATTGTTTATTATTTTCTCCATTATTTTTAGTGAGCTTCACAATGGCGTCAAAATAACCGATAGCGAAAGATCAAGTGCCCGTTGACGTTCGAAAACTTTAGTTCTTTTGTAGATATAAATGTTACGTGTGTCATGTAACCTGTGACGCATTTCTTTTCACACAATTCTACGATTTTATTCAATATACTCTGCATATGTTTGTTTTTACTCAGTGTCCGGTGCTGCCATTATTTGTTCCGATGAAAGGAAAAAAGAGATATGCGTTGTTTCAAACGTGGTCAATGCATCAACCTTATTTGAAAAAATTAACAAGAAACATAAACGTGTAATTGAAACTAATAAATAAAAATAAAGTAAACCTAAGTTAGTGTTCGAAATTTACCAGGATGTTTCAACATCCGTGTACCATCCTGTTAGTATGACTCTTCTGTTTACCTTATTGTCAGTGATTCAACTACTATATATTTAGAGACTCCTGATAAAATCTGCAATGTTATTGGTCCTGGCATCTTGTTTCCAGTCACTTTCTCACCGCCGCAATATGGACTCCCTGTGCCTTTTCTATAAATACTTTCATGGTACTTGTTCTGAAGAATCTAGATTTTATGCATTTAGGCTCAGTAATAGATTGGCAACAAAGGTCTCATCCATTTACAGTTGAATCGGCGAGATGAAATCCTAAGGTCTTTGCTAACAGTTTTTCGTCTTGCTTCTGGAACTCTCTTTCAACTTCTTGCTTCCCAGTCAACTTTGATATAAAAAAATTAAAGGCAATGTCAATCGTTATCTATTATCTGATTCTTCTTATTGTTCTCGCGCGTTAATAATCTTTTTATTTCACATTCAGCGTAGAAAACTGCATCTAGGATTAGTTTTTTTACATCGATTCTATCTGATAGCGTGCCGCTTATAGTGAATGTCAGAGATTTACACATTGCCAAATGTTATCTTCTGTCTTAATAATTCCTGTTTTTCTTTTCTTTTTCTCTTTCCTTTAAACGGTTTTTTTCTCATATTCTTTCACACTCCGTAATCCCTTGCCAGTTATTGACTTGTTTGAGGTGAAATGATTTAAACAAAAGTACGTATTATAATTTAAAACCAGTATGTTCGTCATTACCAACTGTGTAAATACTTAATGAATAGTTTTACTACACATGAATTTAAAATATTTGTCCGGTGTATTCAGATGCATTGTAAAATCGTAAAATTCAGCGGCCGTTAAAATGTTTAAAATTGGCAATTATGACAAGCCTCGTTTTGGGAGAAAAGCACTCTGAATGAAGAACATGAAAAACACTATTAAACTGGATCTACGTCAAAGCTCTGGAATATTGGCGCCAAATGTGTCATAATCAAATGTTCACGAACTTTTTTCAAACGAATTAAGGAAAACTTTAAATAAGAATCGTGAGTTCTCGCCTGGAAACCGAAAACAATGTCCATCACCTACATCAATCTTCTAACATTTAGTTTGTGCACCAACGTCATGAAAATGGATTTTGTGAGTCAAATGAAAACGGAAAAAAACTAGTTATCCCAAAATAATAAATGCCAGGTGTCCATCCAGTAATCATATTTTCTCTCTGAGTATTCACCAGATCCAAAACGAATGCCATCCATTATGAGCTAGTGGAACATGGAAACAGCGTAACCGTAGACTTTTATTGACCCTAACATGATCGGGTGACCGAAGCATTACGTATAAAGTGCTATGATAAACAGAACAGGTTTTATTGTCCAGCCTGCAAAGTAGAACTCACTCTTGAAAACAATCCCACAATGATTGTTAAGAATAGGGGATCTTCCACATCCTTCATACTCACTAACTGTAGCAACTAGAATTCATCAATTTTTTGGATCACGAGAAGTGTCAGAATTTTCAGAAACAAAAAACTCGAAAACAAACTCAAAATGTTCTCAAGAAAAAATTTCTTTAAATTTGGAATTGAAAATCAATTCCCTATGAGCTGCAGTTATTGAAATCGAAGGTGACTACACTTTTGATAAACATTTAAATAAATATAACTTACATTTGTTCATATATTCCGTCTGGTTAAACGGAATTACTTTTCAAACACTTACCTCTCTTCTGTGTACAAGAGCACTTGGCTGTAATATTGATCAGCAATATTTTATCTAATTTGTATTTACTTCCGACAAAGCCGTGCCACTCAAACAAAAACGAATCATTTATTTACACACGAATTTACCAGCTTCTCTTTTACTGTCTCTTAAAGTGTGTATAACTCTTCTGAAAAGGAGACCAACAGTTTCTTATGTTTTATAAAAAGATCTATTTTTCTTTGTGTACGGTCGCCTAAAAATAATGATTTAAAAAAGAATATTTTAATTCTTATCAGCATAGATAGATAGACAGATAAATTTTTATTTTAATCAATTCACCTTAAGAACAATGATAATGTCACTAATAGACAAGGGGGTAAATGGAGTGAAAGAATGAGAGGAATTTAGAAGGTTCCGGAAACCCATCATAAAACAGGAGTAAAAGGGATAAACCTCTACTCCTGTTCAAAAGACCGGAGAGAAGTATGAAGGAGATGATTGACAAACCTATCTACTCCTATAGTAGAAAAATAAATAGTAAATAAATTTCAGAGTTTACACAGAGATGTTAGACGTAGAGTCGAATTAAACTTCAGAATCAACAAAAAAAACAAACTATCCTAGACAAGGAACAAGCCTCTCCTCCTGGTATTTATAGGACATAATGGAGAAATCTATTACGCACCCAAAATTCTTCACATACAAATATCAAGGATCTGTGGCTAGAGGTCTTCCCATCACTTGGGGAATCAATACCACATAGATAAAACACATTGCCCGTGTATATGCATACACACACACACATATATAAATAAACGACAAACTGGAGAAAAATTGTCTCCCGTTTCGTTCTCAAGAAGGATTTCATCGCACTAAATAATTTTTTGTTGATTAAATTATGTGTTGGGCGGGGATATATAAAAACGCAAGGCTCGTTTGTAATTATGCACTGATACGAAAAACTGAATTTGTTGGAGAGCTGGAATTTTAAATAGATTCAGGGATTTTTTTAAAAATATTTAATTTGAAATATTTTTTTTAATTCCTGCTCTAGTGTGGTTACTGGGTTGACTAAAATGTAAATAAATTATGCGTAGAAGACGACAAAAAGTCGTACGACAAGCGAAAAGTATAGATAATGTGTTACATACATCTTTCAATAGCTAGTTGGATCGATACCGACTGTGATTTATAAATAGAAATCGAGAGAAATAAAGCACGCAGAGAAACTGTTCGATAGGAAATGAATGATTCTATGTTGTTTGGAAATCACTTAAAAAGTTTACAGAAATCAAAATAAATTTTTACTGCTCTTGCATAATTCATAAAACACCGATCGAGTTCTTGCAATTTTAAAAACGAGGACACTTTCTTACTGACAAATTCGTTTCCTAAAATTTTTGAATTTTCTCAACGTCACTGCTCAACTACGCTTCTTTCTTCCAATTACTTAATTTCTTCTAATTTTCTTTAATTTCTTACAGCCAATGTAGAACCAAAAAAGGAAATCGAGTTTCTGAATTTACAGAATAATGATATATTCAAGTAACGCCAAACTTAAATTCGTTTTTTCCTTTAATTTGTTGGAGAAAATGTCCCAAGGCAGAAATATAAGAGAATTATCTTACATGGTTTTTTCTTCAAGCCAGCCGAATTCATAAAGACAGAAGGAAATTTTAAGCCTCTGTAGCCCTTAGACTGGGAAAAAAGGCAGTGAAAATAATACAAAAAGCAGATGAATTCTTCAAGAGGATTCTTTTTACTAGGTTTAAAAAGACAGAATAGATTCAACCAGATTTTTATTCTTCCCTCTAAGAACAAAAAAATACATTCAGTTGATAAAAACGTAATTTAACGTGGTCTAGAATTTAGAATATCACATATTCAGAAGCAACTTATTCAATGATTTCAGTCAGATATATGCCAAATATTTGAAATAGAAATATGCATAAAAGGAAAACCGTTTTTGGAAGCCCTAGAATTGAACTAACTGTGCCTAAGGGTCTATTAATGATTTGTATGAATACTGTCATTTCTGTAGATGTGGAAATTTGGGATTATTTTCATTTATTTTGAGAAAAAAACTGTCTAAAACAGTCATAACTAAAGAAAATAATTTAAACTAAAAATTTTTTAGTACACACACACACAACTATTATTCGTCCATGCATTGAATACAGTTGGCATATCGCTTAAGGTTCTTCAGATTTATTCGACTCAATAACAAAATTGGGAAATTAGACATTAATTTATTTTAATTTAAATCTGTAATATATTTGTAATTATTTTATTATATGAGGTTTCAATGTAAATTGTTTTTTTTTCTTCAAAGCATAAACATCGATATTTATACTTTAGACTTTTCTTCTTTGTTACAACCATGACGGGAAAGTAAGTAAATTCACACACACACACACACACACACACACACACACACACACACACACACACACACACACACACACACACGCACGCACGCACGCACGCACGCACACACACACACACACACACCTATCAATAGTCCGTGCATTGAATATAGTTTGCATATCGCATGGTCCAGCTGTTTTGCATCTCGAGATTTTTGACAAAGAAGTGTCTGCAATACGATCGATCCTGGCCAGTCTCCAGTCACTTTTTCTCACGGACGTCACGTGACTTAACCCTTGTCTGTTCTATAAATATTTTCATGGGAACTGCTGGGATGATTTCTTTCTTCTGCTCCAACTACATGAAGTTAAGCGTGCTACTAGATTGGCTACTCGGTCTCACCGTTTTATTGAACTAGGTAGATGCAAACGCCACTTTTGCTCTAACAGTTATTTTCCCTGGGATTTCCCACCTGTTTAATTCCCTCCCAATTTCTTTCTTCCCCGATAACTGCAATTTTGAAAAATTTGAATGTAACGTCAATCGCCGTATTCTGTTTTATTCAACCCTGTTTTCTGTTTTATCCTTTTTGCAGTCATCACGATTTTCAATCATCTCCTTCTCTTCCTGTTGCATCCTGCGAACTAGTAGCATTGTAATCTTGCTTGGGTGATACATATATATATATATATATATAGAGAGAGAGAGAGAGAGAGAGAGAGGGGAGAAAGGAATATATATTGCTTCGTGTTTGTGCTCATTTTACTCCAATAGTATAAAATATTAACGACAGTGGGTCTATCATGTTCAATCAATTCTGATGATTATACTCATTTTGTTTGTTATACTCAGAAAACTTTCGTTCCTTTTATCTTCGGACTTTTCTCAAATGTCTGTCGGTGCCTGTATAATTCTCTGAATCATTTAACCGAACACTTTATTCAACCCATGGTTGTTGACTGTTCACATTCCGTTTTCTACGCTTAGGAAAGATCTTGCATCGTTTAATAACCTCCAGTCGATTTGCTTATATACTGCGTGTTCTCTTCTTCCACTGAAGATCAGTATAGTAGTCCCAGTAGAAAGGAATAATTCCTCATCATTAAAATTCGGAAATTTGAAAAAAACGTGAACATAGTACATAAAACGAATGGCCTTTCTTAAATGATCAGTGCCCAATGCTTCACATATGCTCTTGACTATGCATACACCAGCACAAATGTGAAACGTTCGGTACTGATCATTTAAGTATTCCATGCTACATCGCAGACGAATGTACGAATATGGAAATAACGTTCCTGATTTCCCATTCGAGGCGAGTGTCCAGATGCTGCTGCCGATGACATAGATATTCATATTTAGAATGATTTGGCACAGGTAATCAATATCTTCTGCCAAGTGTTCTAAGAAGTATGACTCAAGATGAAACTTTCAAATTAAAAAAAAACAGAATTGGATTATTAGTAAATACTATGCACTTCCAATATTTTTGTGTATGTTGTGGAGTTATTTCCACAATAGAACATGTAGTCGGACTAAATGCGTCCGAAATGGGGTAAACGTACAGAAACGTTAGGAACTTGTAAATAAGTGTTACGCAGAGTAATCGAGTTCTGGTCGCTGATCACTTCCTCTCTCGACTACCTACTGATTCCTACTTATAATAGGTGGGATATTCTATTACCTATAGACTAGGTGTCTTCCACTATAACACCCCCCTACTAAAACGTTACTCCGTAGGATTAAAAGTTTTAATTTTTTTTATTTTATTTTATTTTTTTTTACAGAAAAAGGAGAAAAAAAAATAAACAAAAAAACTTCATTTTTTTAGCAACATCGTAGCGTTTCTCCTACGTTTTGGATCCATTCTTAAATGGTCACTTGCCTTTCTTTTTCTCTTGGATCGGTGTACCTCAGGTAACATCGTTGCTGGCGTTGGAAGATCAAACGGATCAAAAATCACCTCCATAGGTGTTTCTTCAACTGGAGCGCTGTCAACCACGTCTGAAGAGCGTCGTCTGATCTGGTTAATGTGCCGTCTGCACGTGAATTTTTCACCTTTCACGAAGTACATCATGTTGCCAATCCGCTTTTCTATTTTTCCACACTCCCAGAATGATTTATTCTGTTTATATACATTAAAGCATACTTTTTCACCAGGATTGTACTTCTTTACTTGAATAAATTTTCCTGTACCTGGCTTTGTCTTCTTTGGTAATAATTTGTCGAAGACAGATCTTACCCGACGTGCAAACATCACCTCGGCTGGTGATTGTAACACTGGTGTTGCGTTATTTGGGATAAGTCTGTATACCTGTAGAATATTCTGTAGTGATTCATCTGCAGGTATTTCCCTAGCTTTCTTTAAAGCTCTTTTAAGGGTGTCGACAAATTTTTCCGCTAACCTGTTAGATCTTGGGTGATATGGAGCTGTGGTAATGTGTTCGACGTTATATTCCTTGCAGAAATCTTTGAATTGTTTCGACGTAAATTGACTTCCGTTGTCCGTCACAATTGTGTCTACTACACCAAACCTTGCGAACAATTCCAGCAGGAAGTTTTTGTACATTGCGTCGTCGGATTTCTTATTCTTTGTATTTCAGGCCATTTTGAGAAACTATCCACTACTATGATGTAATGGTATCCATTCAGTGGACCTGCAAAATTCACATGCAATCTAGACCATGGTAGGTTTGTTTTTGGCGAGGGATTAAATTTTACTGGTGGTGCCTTTGCAGCCAAAGCACAGCCTTTACATTTCGCTACTGGGTTCTCAATGTCCCTGTCCATATTCGGCCAATATACAAAACTTCGCATGAGGCTCTTCATCCTAGTGCTGCCTGGATGACCAGTATGGAAATCCTTTAAGATTTGTTTTTGAAGTGTGTATGGAATCACCACACGTTCACGATATAACAATACTGAATCGCATAGCGAAAACACATTTGTTATGTACTGGTCCCTCTTGGCTATTTTTTCTTTTATTTTCAAGATATATTCATCCCTGGTGGCTTCTTTTATTTTTTCTAGAGTTACCGGAAGTTCCCGAACCGCATTACACACGGTAAATTTCAGCTCTTCTTCCGATTTCAGTGAAGCAATTACCGTGTCTTCTAACGGTTCGCTAATTTTAGGAATTAACCTGGACAACCCATCAGCATAGCCAAATTTGTTCGATGGTATGTACTCCATGCTGAAGTTATAATTTAGTAATATTGTAGCCCATCTTTGTAGTCGATTTGCTGTATGCTTCGGCAAACCCTTTTTCGATCCAAAAATCGAAATTAGAGGCTTATGATCGGTTTGTAGCTTGAAATGTCGACCGTGGAGAAAACGGTGAAATTTCGGTACCGCAAATATTATTCTGAGCGCCTCTTTCTCTATCTGAGAGTAATTCTTCTCAGCCGGAAGTAGTGCTCTAGAAGCATGAGCAATTGGTTTTACTTGACCATCTGCCATTTTGTGTAAAATGCACGCTCCTATTCCATACGCACTAGCATCGCAAGATACTATGATTTCTAACTCCGGGTTGTTGTGGGTTAGAAATAATTCCGAGGTTAATGCTTCCTTTATCTTTTCAAATGCTTTCTGGCATTCATTAGTCCACTTCCAGGGTTTTCCTTTCTTTAAAAGTTCATTTAATGGTTGCCGCAGATCATACATTTTAGGGATGTAAATTTGGTAATAATTGGCTAGTCCCAAAAAACTCTGTAAAGTTGTAATTTCTTTCGGAGCCGGCATGTCTTTTATAGACACTGCTCGCGCTCTGGATCTGGCCTTCTACCATTCTTATCGATGATCTGCCCCAGATATTTCACTTTGTCCATGAAAAACTCGCATTTAGTTTCCTTGAGTTTAAATCCAAAATCCTGTATTCTGGAAACTACTGCATTGACATGTTTCCCGTGCTCTGCAATACTTGTACTTCTCATGAAGATGTCGTCTAGATGCGCTACTGCGAAATCTAAACAACCCAACATCGAATTCATTACTTGTTGGAAAATGGCGGGGGCGACCTTAATCCCAAAAGGTAGTCTATTAAATTTATACAGAACCCGATGTGTGTTAATACACAAAAGTTTAGACGTTTCTTCCTCTACCGGTATTTGCAGATATGCATCGCTGAGGTCTATTTTCGAAAATACAGTACCTCCATTAAGATTTGCAAATATTTCTTCTGCTGTTGGTAGAGGATAGTTATAGTCTTTAAGTGCCGCGTTTAACCCCGTCGAAAAATCTGCACAAACACGAATGTCTTTAGACTTTTTTTTTATGTATACCGTCGGAGCTGCCCAATCACTGTAGTCAACTTTTTTGAGTACACCGGATTTCTCTAATCTGTCCAATTCTTTATCAATCTGTTCAATTGAGGCAAACGGAACACTCCTTTTCTTTTTGAATACCGTCTGAGCGTTTTCTTTCAAAAAGAATTTTGCCTCCATCTTGGTACACGTTCACAAGCCCGGATAAAAAACAGTAGGAAATGTTTCCTTTAGTTTCTCTATTAATTTTTCGGCTTCGGAATTTATACTTTTTACCTTGAAACAGAAAGAATTTATCGGTAGATCCCACAACTGAAATTCTGTAATCCAATTCGTACCGAGTAAATTCGTGGCATTTTCCATGACAAATAGTTTGACTTTTTGCGTTTTTTTATTTAACGTGACGTTTGTAACAATTCCTCCAATAAATTGTATTTTTCTCCCGTCACTGACTTCGCGATTTTCTTTGTCTTCATTTAAGTTGGTTTCCCCAACTTCTTTCACGTATGCAAATTTATTATAGAGAGATCCGAACCAGTGTCAAGTTGCATTTTTATTTTTTTATTATTTATTTCGACGGTAACGAATTTTCGAGTTATTCCATCATTTATCTCGTTGGACTTTAGCTTTCTTATTTTATTGTCCCCATTTTTTGAATGGCAATGTGAGTGTTTGTGCCCAACTCTTCCACAATTGAAACATTTTTTATTTTTAAAATTGCAATATCTGTACCAGTGTAGTTCACCGCAAGCAAAACATGGCTTCGGGCGCTTTTGTATGTTTTTTCCTGGTATTTTTCTTTCTGCAATTTTACTATTCTTTTTGTCAGACTGACTTTCTTTTTTGTACCGCATTTTCCTTACATGCGAAACGCCAGACTATTCTATCTTCTTAGCGTCTTTTTTTACGCTAACATATCTTGTGCAGTCTTCTGCCAAATTCTGTACTGCAATACTTGGATTGCTTTCCAATTTTCCCAGTACTAATTTTCTCAACTCTGCGTCTTTTTCTGCTACCAGACCTTGAATAAACACTAAGCACTTAAAGTTGTCTGCGCTTAACTCTGCTAGCTTTAATTCTTCACAATGCTTATTCACATTGGCTGCGTACGTTATATAGTCATGTTCGTCATCTTTAATCAAATTCAAACATTTCCACCTCTTGTGGAACAAAGATGTCTTTTGACTAAATAGCTCGCTTAATATATTTACCGCCTCGGTAAATGTCAATTCGTTAGTTCTTTTCGGTAAAATGTAGTTTACCAATTTGTTATGCTCAGCAGTTCCTAATTTGCTTAAAAGAAGCCTAACCTTCTTTCCTTCAGACCATAAATGGTAGTCCTCGTTATATACGTCCGTATATTTTTTTAAATATTCTTGAAAAGTTACCTATTCATCTGGACTGTACGTAAATATTTCAATAGAATTTTATATCGTATTCTCTGGGAAGGAATCATTTTGTAGACTTTTCTCTTTCCTGTTCTCGGTTATTTCCAGAATTTTTCTTTGAAACTCCTCATGCATCTGTTCCATTTTCTGTTGGAATTGCATCTGTCTATTGAAAGTTCCCTCCTGTAACTGCTTCTGGAATGTATTTTGTTGTTCCAATATTTTCGTTTGTTGTTTCAATTGGAACTTTAAAAAATCTTGGAATAAATTTTTGAATTCCTCCATTTTTTTTTCAAACTGTAAATCCGATACTTTGTCGACCACGTTATTTGTGGCGAACAAAATTTTTCTTCCTCCCTATGAGTGCGAATTTCGTCGTCAAAACCACTGTGGCGAACGAACTTTTTCTGCCTCAGTATGAGTGCAAATCTTCGCTGCCAAGTTGTATTGGCGAACGAATTTTTTCTCCCTCTGTAAGAGTACAAATCGTCGTCAAAAGTTGTCTTGACTAACGATTTTTTTTTCAAACTGTATGAGTTCGAATTTTCGTCACCAAAAGTTGTTTTGGCCAACGATTTTTTTTTCTCTCGTATGAGTTCGAATCTTCGTCGCTAAAAGTTTTTTGGCCAACGATTGTTTTGTCTCCCCCGTATGAGTTCGATTCCTACTTATAATAGGTGGGAGAGTCTATTACCTATAGACTAGGTGTCTTCCACTATAACAGTGTATGGATTAGTTATGACAAATTTATTATAGGAGATAAAAAATGAACATAGAATTGGATGTGTTAGAAAATTTCTTTCACCACCGCTTGTTGCTACAAAACGAAAACATTGACCTTCTTTTTCTTAAGTCGAATGGTCTGATCGAGACATTCATATGAATGCCATGTGTTATATAGGAATAAAATGTCGCCGTCGCTGGAGTTTGAACACAGATCACCAGAGAGCAAACACAGGCGATCCCATTTTGAATAAGTAAATCACGTGATAGCAAAGGAACTGTATATATGGGAATTAGCGTCTAATTAATCACTATTTCTACTCTATCCTCTCTTAATATACAGTTCGATATTCTCTATACTATTCCCTGTACTATTGTCTATACTGATCACTATAAGGATTACTATTCGGATCACTATTCGGTGGTTACTTTAGGAGCGAGTATTATCAATCAAGTACTATTAGCGCGAGTGTTATTCGAAGGCGACTGGCACCAGTATTGTTCAACGACGTTAATATAATTGTATCTGCGATTACAAAGTGTCTACTACAACGAGCATTACGAAAGTGACAACGAGTATTCATTGGCATTACAAAAGTGGGAACGAGTGTTCGTTGATATCTCAAAAACTTGCATAGCACCAAACTCATACAGAAATATCTAACCTGTGTACAAACGCTTTCTCAGATAGATGGTTAAAAATCTCTTCGAGTGAATGACGCGTCTAGGTTGCAGAGAGGACTATCCTTCCTGTTGAACTGGTGCTACAAAATCACAATGAACTTTACCAGATAACAAAATCCACATTACTTTAGCACTTTCAACAGCAGCAACAAGTAAAATGGATAACTTTCAAACACGTGTTTAAGAAGGAAACCCTCATCGCTGTTGGAAATAATAAAAACAGCTGATGCACTTGATAAACTTATTTTCATGAAGAACTGTCTACAGGGAGCTTTGATAAAACCAACCGACTGAAGAAGTGGCTGTTTGGTTAATGAATGCCGAATGTTACTTTATAATGAATGACTTTTAATAATGGGATCTTAAATATTGCTTTTATTTCTTTTGTATCTTATATTTCTCATAGGATATGCAGATGACACCGTTTTGATGGCAGACGGAACGAAAACTGAAAGAAATTGCTGGACAATGTAGTAAAAGAAAGCGAAACGAAAATTCTTTTATTCTTTCTTCGCTTTAATGGTAGATTGAGAAATATGTAAGATTCTGACGAAAAAATTGCCTAGTGCGACAGAGTGAGCCGACTTTTCTAACATCAGACCTAGTAATTGATTTAATATAATCTTTTCACTTCATGTCAGTGGAAAACATTAGTCGGAGAAGACATATTGGTTCATTCTCATGTGTTTTCTCTGACGATTAAAATAGCAGTTTTGTTTTGGAGGTGTTAGAATTAATACGCTCTTACTTGTATCAGTTAACAGATTGTAAGTCACTGTTTGACAGGCTGTCAATTTGACATTATCGAACCAGTCAGAAATTCTATCAACACAGGGATACATAGTTGTCATCAGCATATATACAAAGTTGAGAGCTGATGACATCATGAAGTTCTTTGATGAAAATTAGGAACAACATAGATCCAAGGATATATCCCTGGAGGAACGCGTACTTTAATTAAAAAGGATCTAGAAGAGTGGTCATTCAAGACGGTTTCATTTTGTGATTTGATAAGAAAGATGGAATCAGTTCAAAAATTCTTCCAGAAATACCATAACCTTTAAACGTGTGAAGAAGACCAGTATGTCAAACCCTGTCAAATGTCATTGAGATATCTAAAGCAACAAACAGTTTCACCTTTCCTATCAATTTTAGCTTATTTGTGAATTGTCATAAAGCAATTGTAAATTTTCCATTGACTTCACTATTTTGAATTCAGATTTGTCCTTCTACAATAAGGATTCCATCCGATCTTATATAACCTAGTCTATCATACTATTTAATCTATGGGTGCAAAGCGAAGAGATCGGGGAAGTATATATATATATATATATATATATATATATATATATATATATATATATATGTGTGTGTGTGTTAGCACCTTTGTTCACATAATACACAAGTTACAAGAAACGTAATTTTGTGACGATATTATCGAATTACCTATATCCATGTTTGTTTTCATGACTAAATAATGTATATCTGAGATTAGGCATCCTAACTATTTACATTGTTCAAACTATTGTTCTCATCTTTATTATCATATTCACAACGTTTCGGCTGTTGTACACTCCGGCATTCTTCAGGTGATATACTTTGGAATTTCGAATCAAACCCTTTATTTCATCCACTGTTCTATTCCACGTGCCATGCCCTATCTGGATATCTCAGTTTCAGTTATTTCCTTTTACTAAGTCTACTCTGCTGTAACCAGATATTTAAATTACAACTGTTTGTGTCAAGTCACTGAATTACTTCAACGAACTCTTTTGTCCTTGGGAATATCAGTAAATGAATTATTAATCAGAAATAACTAAAACTGAATTATCCAGTAAAGGCATGACATGTGGAGCTAGAACAATCCACCCCGGTAGACAAAATAAAGGGTTCGGTTTGAAATTTCAATGGATATTACCTGCCGAAGGCCGGGGCGTACAACGGCCGAAACGACGTGAATAAGACAATAAAGTCGAGGACAAAAGTCCGAACAACGTAAATAGTGTAGATTGCTGGTTGTTAGTGCACAATATCATTACGTCACAACTGAAGAGATTTTTTTTCTCTCGGCTTCTCTTAGCGTGCAGATAAAGAATTTCACATGAAATCCGTAGCAAGTAGTAATGGTCCTGCTGAAAAGAGATAAGATTGGTGAATGGATATTTAATCAATTTTTATGAGAAATTTCTTTTTAATCGTTCAATAAATCTATTTTATTTGTTTTTTTTCCTCCATACTTCTTTTTCTCATTTGCATTTAGATTTCTTCGTTTCTTGAGATTATTTATTACCTCTTTCCTTTGTTTTCATTTGCTGCTTGATTTTTGCCCCATTATTTATTCCTGGCTTTATTTTGAGGTGTTTTTTTTTTGTTCCTTTAGCTTTTTTGTTGTTGTGGCGGCTATTTCGTTTTTTATCTCCTTTATTCATCCCCAACCATCTTTCTATTTCTGTTTTTTTCTTTTGTTGGGATATTCTTCCTGTTTTTTTGTTTTTTTTTGTGGTGATGGTAGGGGGGGGGGGCTGTTCGGAAGTGTTTAAATTTACTCATTTTTCTATTTCTTTTCTAATTGTTATTGGTTCTGTTTTTCCCAAAGCGACTTACATTCTTTCTGTCTTATCAATTTTATTTATTCGTTTTTTCTTTTCAATAACACTATACGAATTCTTTTCATGCGCGGGTTACAGCGGCTCAAAAAAAGAAATCGGCAAACCGTGTTCGAATTCTGACATGTTCGCTATATTCACTTTCATAAAAAATAGCTTTTGGTAAGATATATATTTATCTCTACCACACTCACCCGCTATTGGTTCAGTATGAGCACAGACTGGAATCTCTTAGAGTGGTCTTGGAGAATTAAATTCAAAACCGGTGTGTAGCTCTCATAAGGCGCATACTCTACGACTATTGAGAAAATTATGGAGTTGAAATTTAAATACGACGCGGGTTATAGGCTATATGATCTCGATTGAGGTCGAATTAAAAATTCTCTTCATCTATCTCTTAAAAAACTGATATTAGCTTACTATTTCCTCTGTGCCCTTCAAGAATTCATCTTTCAGTTTATTTTTGGTTATTCCTAATTTGGATAATTCTTTCTTTCTTCTCGCATTTATATTTATCTTCTCCAAAAGAAAGGAACATATTCACAAATGACCGTATCGTCTCATCAGCTTTTCTCTCAATATTATTACCATTATTCTTCTTTCAGTTACAGAAACTGGATGAATGGATAGTGCAATCGTCGAGCCGAGTTCAAACTCCGTTACGTTCATTTTCACACTGTAGCCTCCGGCAATGTTTGAACCCGTAGCTATGGGGAAAATAGTAGGGTATATCCGCCTTAGGTGAAAAAGAGAAGAAAACTTTTCAATTGCAAACTGTAGAGACCACCGTGGGACACCACTCTCCAGATTGCTTGTCTTTATTATTGTTGAGTCTTGACTCATTGTTGAATCTCGCCTAATGCATGGAATAATAATGCAACACAAAGTGTACTTAGAACAAGAATGTATTATAACAAGAAAGTGTACACAATAAGTACATATAGTATTTCTGTATATTTCTGGGAAGACGTTCCTGGAGAATGTGTTGACTAGTCGCAGTCGATCAGAGTCTCTAGTTGGATCTCGTGATTGCTCCTCCTCGTCTTCCGGTACCAACCATTATTTATATAGTTGGTAGTCACCTATGCAGATTAGGTGGATCCTACCACAACAATTATTTATTATTCTTGTGAATGACAGTGGAATGGTTTCCTCGTTGGCTTCAAAACGGTTTGGGATTCAGAAGTTTCTTCTTTTAGACTGGTTGCCACTGAAGTCTTGAAATCCTTGTCTATTCTGCTATTTAAAGCCATATTTTGGTGGGAGAGACACGTCAGATCCTAGAGTGTAGTTATATGCTAACAGTTTTTTTTCTTTTGCTTGTGCAACTCCCTTCCAGCTCCATGCTTACCTGCCATATTTAATCTGTAAAAATTTAAATGCAGTGTTAATCACTCTCAACTGTCCTCCTGATTACTCTTTCCTCTTCCCGCTCAATATTTATGTTTCTGTTCCTAATTTTTCCACAACCTGTAACACCTTGTGTCTTAGTGGCTTTACTGTCTTGCATGGGGTGATACCGATTTTAAAGAAAGTGAACACAATTCAGTTTACTGGTTACATTTTCTACGCTAACATCCGCTACACTATATGCTCTAATTTATATGAGACAATAAGTATAAAAGCATATGTATATGTAGGTAATGCTAGCTTGAGGGACAAAGTCAATTTGACGTGATTGGAAAATGTACAAAATTATATCGACAAAGAAAAAAAAAGGTACTTCCTATCTCTACAGAATCACTTGGAATTTTATTCTTGTTGAGATGAAACTTTCAGCAAAAACTTTTTTTAAAAATTACAAACAAATATTAAAGAGACGCGCCGCGAACATCGCTTCTCTATGAGTTTGGAATCAGCATAAACGCAGCGAACGGGCATGTCGTTAATAACAGCGATATAAAAGTTAGCGCCATAAATTCGAATCACACTGAATTCTTCGCGTGCAGAGACGACATCGCTTGAGTCATAAGATCAGTTAAGCACAATGAAAGCGTCCAGAGATGCAATGATCAAATTTATTGCTCTTGGATGGAAAGTGTTGTAAAGTTCCTAGAATTTGGTCCCTTTAAACTGTGTAACAGCAGTTCGCATTGCACTGACGAACAGGGCGATTATGGAAATAGCTCTGAGGTAAACTGGAGAATATGAAGAAAGGTTTCTCAATACCAGATGATTAAGTAAAACAATTAGAAGAAGTGATGATGCCACTGGCCATTATGAAGCTGATTCTCCTAATACGATTTATTAACGCCTTTAATCTCAGGTTGTCCATTTGTCTTTATTGACCGGCAGACAAATTCTTCATACCTAATGTTTCAACATTCCCCCCGAAATTGCATTTACCTACTAAACAGGGTAAATACAATGCTGCATCATAAGGAAATCTGGAGAAAGGTTTTATCTACAATCACATCGTTTGATGCCGTGTGTGTGTGTGTGTGTGTGTGTGTGTGTGTGTGTGTGTGTGTGTGTGTGTGGAGGGTGTTGCGAAAATTTCAGCTAGACTAAGTATGAAATGCCGAAATATTCTGATGTTTGATGAGATTTTAGAAAGCGAGTCTCTCCGTGAAACTTTCAAAATGCACTCATACATTACATGATAAATACGACAGCCAATGACACAAGCTGATGATTAACAAGCTTCTATGGCAACAAAATAAAAATGAAGCTTGTCTAAGTTTCGACTGTTTGTTCAATGTCAATGGGCGAATAGAATTGCCTTGCAGTAGACTTGACACAATTTAATAAATATGCCTATGTATATACATATAGAGGTAGGTACCTCAAAAACTTCGCTAAAAATTTCCAAAACTTAATTAAAAAAAAAGTTTTATTTTACCTCAGATCAAAGGATATTTTGATGAAATTATGATTTTTATTAATCCTCTTATAAAGTTAATTTGAAAACAAAACAAACAAATCACAAAATCCAGAAAGAAAATCCAAGTGCACATAAAACCGCTGCAAATCAACCACATCATCTAACAGTCACACTTCCAAAACGCTACGATCGTATTAAAAAAACGTAGCGTCACACATACGTAATGGGGTGATTTCAAATGGTCGATCCTCGCGACGACGCGTGACATCGTCGCTTCCTCGCGACGTCGTCCATGTTAGATTTACGCGCCAAACAGGTACATGTCCTCTTTGTCCGGTGTGATAAGTGAATTCTCTCACTACACTCCTCCCTGTCACATAAGTAGCAGGGTGATGATGACCGGCTTCACAGAGTACTTCTTCGTAGTGGTGGAGATGGCTCTTCTGCTTGCATTCCTCCCGCGTCTGTGACCGTATGATTTCCTTCGTTCCCGGTTTTCTCACTATAATCGTCATCATTATCTGATGACACTGTTACGGTCGTTTCTAGGTCTGTAGCCAGATTGCCCGATTCTGTTCTAAGGGGCAGCAGAGTCCCGGAATCACTCCCAGACGACGCATTACTTCCTTCGTCTTCCTCCGGTGCGGTCGATCCATAATGAGGGCGAAGATCTATCACATGGCGTAGTGCAGCATTAATTAGTACTGTTTGAGGGCTAACTATTTTATCGACTCATTCCTTACCGAATCTGTGCATCGGCTGTTCGGGGTTTTAACCAACATATGGTCTCCTATTTGATAGGGAGCATATATACTTTCATTAGGCGATAGTGCTTCATCTATCCCTTTTTACCTTCTGCTCGCACTGGTAGATTACGTTGGGAGTCACAGTGTTCCAGTACACAACCTCTTGAATAGAGCATTGCGTTCCAGCAGCAATTCTCTTGACAGTACGGTGGTACCGCTCAGGTATACCATTACCCTCCGGGGCGTAGGCACAGCGGTATCACATTCCTACTCCCCATTCGTCTGCAAAGGTCTGAAATTCTTGGCCACGAAAGGTCGGTTAATATTTCGACCATTAGGTCGCGTTCATCTTAGTTGTTGTATGATGGTTGATGCATCCTGACGCGCTAATGGGCGCCATATAGTAATTGCTAATGTTAAAAAGTAACTGCCATTATAGTGTATTACGTCCATACCCAACCGGCACCAGTTGTTGTCCACGCTGATTTTTCCTTTTTGCCAATGGACAGGTGCTGGGTCCACCGTTTGACACTCTTCACAACTTCGTATGGCCGATTTGATAATCGCCTTCGTAGTTGAGGGACACACTTTTCGGACAAAATACGTGGTACGACGAACGCCAGGATGTCCACTTTTTCTGTGTATGGCACGGATATGCTCCGATGTTAATTGGTCTGTCACCACAGCGCACGTTAGCGGCGAGGGGTTGGAATTTTGTCTCATCATATGAAGCCCCCACTTTGACACTCGGGTCAGCTTATGTGCCAGTTTCTGCTCCAATGCAATCAACATTACGTCATCCTGCAATCTATATTCGTCAGCTAGTCGATTTACGATTGCCAATCTTGGTCCTGACTGGCGCCTTGCCTGTCAAAGTGCCGGTCATACATTGGTAAACACATAGTGAGTCCGTGTGGAGACGCACCAAAAGGAATCCCACTGTAGCGCGCCTTCAGCGTTTCGTCAAGTTCAACCAAATTAATTCGCTGCGTATCGTTCGACGGGCGAAGCCAGCATGCATCCTCCAGAATAGTACCACATCTTTCCAACACCACACCCGTTGCCAAGGAACTTGCGTCAACCCATGTGTTTACTTTGTGCCCGGCCACACATCAATCGCCACGGGCGGGTCGTCTTGACATACTGTGGTTAATATCTCGGGCATCATTTGATTTAGGGAATTGTCGTTCATTGTTTCGTCCACCCCTTCAGTACTGCGCTAGCTCGTCTCTTTATTAATCCGGTTGCTGCTCGGAGCCACCCACAGAAAGGAAAAAGTCCTACTAGCTTACCGCAAATAGAGAATACTGTGCATCGCTTAAGTGCGACGGGGTGTTCCGGAACCATGCTCCCTCGCTTGTTGACCCCCCACCCACCCAGACTTCAAAGCCTAATACAAGAGCGCCATACTTCAGGCGCTTAGGATCCTTCCTGATCAAGCCGAATGATTCTAGACTTGTCCGGACCTCATCTGCAGACATTATGTCCTCGTTGACATATATATCGTTGACGTAGACTGATGTGGCTTTCATCATTAACGCATCCTCGCGACGTCGCTGTTGACGTATTGACGATAGCCATTTTTTTTTATCAGACAATATCTCGTTCCTTTAATTACTACCATCTGAAATAGCCACAGTGACTCATGAACTTTTAATCTGCATGTAGGCATTCCGCAAGTCTGGCATGGCTACATTAGCACCCTGGTGGCGCCACTCTCTTAATTTGGCGGCGCACACGTCTGCGTTCGCGGTGAAGGCATGCATATGTTGGTTCAATTTCCTGTAATGCATTACCGGTCGCACTTTATCTTTAGTGGGCTGCGCAACGACCATCAGTGGAATCAATACCTTGGGGATCCCTAGTCGTTCCTGGGGATATCGTATCAGCCAACCATTAGAAATCCACATCAGCAGCTCTTCCTCGTATTTTCCCTGTTCTTATTACATACAGTGTAATCTTTTTTTTTAATTAGGATGTTGTAGTCCGTTGGTGTTAAATTATATAAAAATGTACTGTTTTATCCAATTTCATTAAAATGTTATCAGTTGCATTAAATTCCTTACATTAATCGATAAACATTTTCCTCGTGAAAATAAACCCAGTACAATGTTTAATAAAAATACCCTAAAATTAAGTTACAGTTGTAGTGAAAACTTAGAAATGATTATTAAGAAACATAATGCTAATATCTTAAATAAATATTTATACCAAAATCAAAAAAATATAGCTCCTAAATTAAAAACAAATGAAGATAAAGGAAAATTTTGTAACTGTAGAAATCCTCAAAACTGACCTCTTAATAATAAATACTGTATTGAATCAATAATTTATCACTGCAATATTTCATCTATTGTAGATCCAGAAATAATAAAATTATACATTCTACGTATGGTATTTTAAATCTATTAGAATACAATTTAATCAATACAATTTAAGTATTAATAATATGTCTTGCATATATTTAAATGTCCCTATTAGAAAATCTTTGTGCATAAGAATATGAATTAAGCGGATGAATGAAAAATTTCTTTTTTATCATTGAAAACCCACACGACTCACTGAAGAATGGAAGTACAAGTTTGTTAGCAGATATCCCCAAACCCACCTAAGCTTAACCTGACTTTATAAGCACCAGATATAAGCTGTCTAGGGTAAATCAAACCCAGCCATCCCTAAATTAAAATAGATTTTCCTTAACTTTAACAATTAATAATACCAATATTATATACGCTAATAAATTAAGTAGATTTTATTAAAAGTTTATTCCTAACATCGCTTGTCAGACTAGTTTTTGACCAGAAGTAACAAATGTTTTTGGAATCTATCGTGTTTTCTTGTATTGACGGACTTTTCTTCGGCCCAGAGTTTATTCTTTAAGTTAAGTTATTTGTATAGATTTATTTTTCTTCTTTCATTTATTCGTTTCTTTTGTTCAATTTTTTGTTTTTGGCTTTGGCCAACATTTTTATTTTAGTCCGGTTTGAAAAAGTCCTACTGGACAACTGCGTTTTCTTTCTGTTTATTTTTTTTTCAGTTATCGAATTGAAAAAGTAACTTCATTTTAAGAAAAGAAAAGAGAGGAAGAAAGATTTTTTATTTTTCCCTCCTTTTTAGTTTATACCCTCCCCCGTTTTATTTTCGATTTAATTTTTCTTTAGCGACTTCGGTCGCAATCCTTTGTTTTTTTTTAGTTTTGGTTTGAGTAGTTTCAAACCAGACTTTTGTATTTCTTTTCTTTTTCTTCATATTTTAAGTTAATTGTTGACAAAAAAAAGAGAGGAGTTTCTTTCATTATTTTTTTCTTTAACTTTTTTTCTTCTTGGCAGCCTCTGAGCGCCATTTTGAATTTTTAAAGTCTTACCAGACTATTTAATTTACATTCTTTCTTTTATTTATTTTTTTTAGCTAGTTTGTTTTTTATTTGTTTCTAATTTTGGTTAGGTTTTAATCTTCCCGTTTTTTATTTACTACTCTTTATTTTAAAGTTTGTTTTTTATTAGTATTTATAAATAGATTATTGTTTTATTTACTGGTGTAGCCAGGCTTCCTGTTTTTCTTTCTTTATTTGTTTAACTTCTTTTATTTTTAGAAGAATCTAATTTTTGTGATTTTGCATTTTTTCCCCATTATTTACTTTTTTCTCCTCATCCCAACTCCTTTCGCTTTGTTTACAAAAACACATTAGACCCCTTGGAGAAGTTTTTCCTTTTTAAAAATAGCCGACGAGGTGAGTCGGTCGGTAAAAAGGACCTTTTTGGGGATGCTGCTAATGCTGACCCCCCGGATAAAAAAAACAAAAACACGGGGAAATGCTACCCCTAATCTAACCGACAAGGCGAGTGCAAAGGATGCTAGTAGCACTGAAAAGGGAGGGACCATGCCAGTCTCAAGCCAAATTACTAACGACAAGGTGCCGAAGAAGGCACAAGATAAAGAGACAGCCGGGGAATAGCCCTCTTGCTGGAAGTCCCCGCCGAGTTGTATTGGGAATATCGCGGAGTTCTTGGAAAAGGCTAAGGGCTACGCTCATCTTGTAAAAGATGATAGGCTCCTTGAAGACGTCCAAGAACTGAAGGTATTCGAAAAGAGAATGGTGTCGGTCTAAAGGGTGGACAAGCGTACGCGCAAAATTTGTCGCTCCACGTAGGACAAAGTGATTAAATCACTTTTGTCCCAAAGAGTAATAAAAGGTTCGAGTTTTTTCATGTGGGACGTACTGTTGCCCACAGCCGAAGATTGCCTAGAAATGGCTAAAAAAGAACTTATCACGAAGGACCACATTCTAAGGACAGAATATGAGGGTCGGTGAAGGACCAGCCTGGCCGTATTTGAGGCCCCTCCTCAGGTAACGGGAGAGCACCTGGCTGCAAGTTTTATGCAGCACAGCCAAATTTTAGGGGCTCTTTCCGACAATCTGAACGGGGGATGGACTTTTGATATTATGCTGGATCGTTTAGCCTTCGTGTCCATCACCAACTGTTTGGATTTTTGCGGGCAGAAAATGCTGGCCATCGTGACCGGTAGAAAACCTACTTGCTGGAGGTGTGGAGAGACTGGTCACCTCTCCTCCTCCTGCCCAGGGAAGAAGGCCCCTGGAATTCCGACCACTGGCGACAAAAATCCCCCTCTGGCCGAGACTGTTAAATCCGCGGCGCCTTTAATGGGCCTATCTGCGACACGGTTGGGTCTTCGCCCACATTACCCCCCAAAACCGATGCCTCCCCCAAGTGTGGATAAGGAGAAGGAAGAGGGGGAATCGCGTGTCGTAGGTAGGAGCAGAGTGAAGAACCGAACAGCGGGGCCTCTGTCCCAGCATGACCCCAGGGATAAAAACACCTATAGTCCCATTCTCTCTACCAGCTCTGAGGGCGACGCCTCGGCATCATAAGACAAAACGGCTTCAACCACCCAGAAGATGAACGAGCCGAGTTGGCAGAAGATTTTGGACCTAAAAAAAACTAAAGGAGAAACTCGATGCAAAGCGGAAAAAAAACAAAAATCACTGGGGGCACCGGGCCCCTCATCCTCTGCCCTGTCTTCCCCTTCATCTACAAAAAAATAATTTATTAAACCACCTCCGCCCAAATCACTGACAAGTACATCGTCTAAACCCAAATAACAATCTGACTGTCCATCAACAACACCTTCCTCTTTTAAGACCACTTCTGGCCTTTCTCCCTCTAATACTACCATAAACACACCTATACAATCTCCTCAAAATAAAAGGAATAGAAGGCCGGAGATACAGGTCGCAATGGATAGGAGAAAAAAGAAAATCAAGCCGTCATATCTCCCAGAGGAAGACGTCTGCCGCGTATCCCGGGAACAAGCGGAAAGAGTTTTCGGGCAAACAAGAAACCCGAAGGCTTTAAAAATATTATGGAATTTTAGACACATCAATGGAGTGGACATTGAAGTACCCGAAAACTTCAAATCCGCTCGGAGAGTATTGACCGTCGTGAGAACTGGCCCGAGTACGCGGGAGATTTGGGGCATGATAGAGAAAGCAAATGCGTCTCTGAAATTGGTGCTCCCAGCGACCTGCCTATTTGACCCAGAGATAGAGGAGACAAATGAAAATTATAAAGGGAGAGTCCCGTTTTTGTTCACCCATCCATTTATAGAGCACTTAAACTAACCTATCCTGCGGACATCGGCGGCAAAGGCTGAACTTTATGTGTTTTGCTAGGTATTATGAGAGCCGTGATTTGGTCGACACGTCAGAAGGGATTCTATGGAGGTGAGAAGTTCACCTCTTCCCAACTGATCTTGTACTTTAGGCATCAGCTTAAAATCAAGATTAGGACGGAAAGGCGGCAACTCTCTTCATCAGA
This sequence comes from Acanthosepion esculentum, assembly GCA_964036315.1. Taxonomy (NCBI): domain Eukaryota; kingdom Metazoa; phylum Mollusca; class Cephalopoda; order Sepiida; family Sepiidae; genus Acanthosepion; species Acanthosepion esculentum. Next base: position 55,338,036 of record OZ038511.1, on the reverse strand, counting down.
ATTCGGTGAAAGGTGAGTAAATTTTGCGCGACTGTGTAGAGTGAAATGGGCTGAACTGGAGTGTCACTTTTACGTCGGTTAGGTACAGGATTTTGTCCCTCCTGGGTTGAACAGAGGCAACCCGTCCCGATATTAGGCTAGTTTAGGTTTAATTTGAATTTTTAGTTTCCTTTTTCCGGTTAACTTAGCTAGGGTATGTATCCTCATTGGCCCCCTTTTTTCTGTCCCTATTTTTCTTTAGTTTAATTCCCCATCCCCACCCTCGTTAGGTGGTCAGTGATGTCGGTTTTCTGGTAGTTGCGGGATGCCTTTCGTTTCGCTTGTGTTTTTTCGTATTTGTTTTTGTGAATGAATGAGTGCGTGTTTGTGTGAGTGTTTTTCGATGAATGATTCTGTTTTCATTATTATAATTCCACGATTTTTTCGTCCAATTAACTGATTTTTCTGCCACATTTATGGATTGTGTTTTTTTTTATTATTACTAACCATATTTTATTTTGTTTTCATGTAAATAGTATTAATTCTTATTGTATATACTCATTGGGGATCTTTTTAATTTGTTTTTTTTAAATTCCACTCCCCCCACAGAATTGAAATGTACATATGGGGACTAGTTAGGATTTCATAGAGACATGAGGTATTATGGTGGATGTAGTAAGAAAGGTAGGAGAGAATGTGTTGTTTTGGATATGGCTATTGTTGGTATGTTTGGGTCAGTGTTTGTGACTAGCTATGTTTAGAATTAAGACAGAAGAAGACCGTCCTTTCCCCAACCCCCTTTTTGGCCCTGTAACACATTTTGTACTTTTGTACAAATAAATATTATTCCTATCATCGCTTGACGATGGAACGAGACGATGGATTTTGAGTTTAATTTTAATAATTAGATTTATAAATTTAGTTTCAGTTTTGAAACATGGAAATTTTCTGTGTTGCTATGCAAAAAGTAAATAATTATAATATTTTGCTCTGCTGTTTTGTATCGAGCGCTCTTCTTTTTTAAAATAAAAATAACTGCTACGAACACCGGATTATAAATCTTACTGTTCTTTCTTATTATTTTAATATATATATATATATATATATATATATATATATATATATATATATATATAAAGCGGTATGAATTCAGTTAACCAAATTCTATTAAATTAAACCGACAAGGAATGTCTATTCAGTCTTTAATTCCATTTTTGCCAGTTTTCAAATTTTATTGCACATCTAAATCAAAACTGTGGATGTCCGTTCCAAAGTTCATGTTTGTGTTTCTTTTTCGAGTACGGATGTGCAACAATTTCTTTGATAATTAAAAGTATATATATATATATATATATATATATATATATATATATATATATATATATATATATATATATACGTGCGTGTGTGTGTGTAGTATATTTTCGAAGTAATTTAAAGAAAGTAAAATTTAAAAAATGCTTGAAAAGCAGTTTTCGTTATCTGTGTTATTGAAGTGATTGCTTTCGGTGAAGTTGAGTATTGGTTAATGGAAGCCGTTGTTTTTTTTTATATCAAGTCTGCGCCTTTAGGTTTTGATAGAAGTGAATGAAATCGAGGTAAGTGCCGAAGGACAATAAATATCAAGTTTCCTGGAATAACAGGACTTGCTGTTTGTTGTTGCTTATAGAAAACAAGAAAAAATCATTTAAAATAGAATTACTGTCAAGTTTAAAATAATGGAAAAAGCTTCTTTTTTATTTAAAAACTTTTCCCAAAAAATCAGTGAATTGCTTATCCGACTGCAAACGTTATTTTGTGGATACTCATGTTTGAGTAGACGTCTTGATATTGGGGTTATTTTTAAATATTGTTGTTTGCGTCTACCGTCCTGTGCATTTGAGAGGCTTATTCAAAAAGAATATGGGCTCTCAGAATGGGAATTGAAGTTTGTTGCGATGAGATGTTCTCTGTGGCCGAGTGGTCTTAAATAGTGTTCCCTAACCAATGGCCAAAATTAGCTAGAAGAAAATTTCAGGTGGTCTACAGAAATTTTATAATTTTCGCAGGGCCACTAAGTTAGTATATGGGTCACAGCCTATGTGCTACAAAATGGAAGTAATGTTTTACACTATAATAACAAGTTCATGGACCACTTTTTCCTTTATTAAGTCTCTGGAATGCGCAGGCAGGTAAACGTAGTACACACTGATTAAAAAACCAAAACAAAACCAAAACAATTTGTCTACTCAAACATAACCATTCACCAGATAACGTTTTGAGCACTAGGATATCTCTCTCATATATATATATATATATATATATATATATATATATATATATATATATATATATATATATATATATATATATATATATATACAGAATGCCGCTATATTCATAAATATTTCGTTCGCATTAAAACTCCATCTTTTTTTTATAACATTTCCCTTTCTCTTTCACGCGTATTAATATTCCAGCTTTCGGTCTGACAATTTGCATGACAATAAAACAGTAATCTGTCACTTTGAATGCAAAAGAAGGTTAAAAAGTATAGAAAATATTTTCATAAAATAAAAAATACACTTCTATCAATAAAACCTGAATCGAAGTATATGGTCAGATGCCTTTTGTCATTGTGTTATAATAGAAAATAGATTTTAGCTAATTACAACTCAGTTTTTATTATTTATTTACTTTAAGGTTCCTGTATAATTTGCGTTTTTAATAACACGGGGTGAGCTGAAAAGTTCACAGTCTGACTATAAAGGATTGTTACTACAGCAGTGAAATCTTGTATGCACTATTTTCAGCTATTCGTATTATTAGCTGTCTTGTTTCTTTCCATGTAAACTGATATCGGGCTATTTAAAGAAGGTTTCAAAACTAACAAGTAGGGATTTTCCTTGAAAATAGACAAAATTTAACATCGTATGGTTATCAAGTATCTCCAGAAAAGAGTTTTGCTCAAAGAAAATTCATGCTGACATGGTTGCTATACCAGAGGATGGTGTTCCACCTTTATCAACAGTACAAAATTGGGCAGCTAAATTTAGGAGGGGTGAATCTGGACGTCTTGCAACTGCCACCACCAAGGAAAACATTGATCGTCTTCACCAGATTTTGATGGCTGACAGACGATAGACTATAAATCAAATAGCCAATGCTATTAGCGCACACCCCGTGAGAATGTTGAGAATATTATGCACAAGGAACTTGGCATGACAAAGGTTTCTGCTCGGTGGGTGGCACGTTTTCTGATATCACGGGACATTTAAGCAGATCCAGTTGGTTTCCTTAATCGTTTCCTAGCCCTGAATGAGCGATGGGTTCATGACTTTGAGCCAGAAACAACCTATGCAGTGGAAACAACCATTCTCACCTGCTCCAATAATGACCAAGGTCGTTTAATCTGCTGGGAAGGTGATGGCATCTGTTTTTGGGATACAAAAGGCGCTTATTGACTATCTTCCTAACTGGTGCATCATTAATGAAGAGTACTATGCCAACAATGCCGAGGCAGTTAGTAAAGGCTGTCAAGACCAAACTCTCAGGGAAACTGACGAAATGGATCTTGTTTCACCAGGAGAATATTCCAGCACACAATTCTTTGGTTTCAATTGAAGAGGTACCTAACTAGCTTTGAACTTTCCCCTATTCTCTACCTGTTCACCCACCCTATTCTCCTGATTTGGTCCCATCTGTCTGTCATCTGTTCCCCAACATTTTTCTGCGAACCAGTATCGCAGTATTGGTGACGTCATATTGTTGTTGTTGAGTTTTTGACCAACAGGATGAAGGCTTCTTCAGCAATGGGATACGCTGAAATAACCCGGCCGTATATTAATCAAGATAATTAATATACGGCCGCACTCTTTCATAGATTTTGGCACATTCGTTGCCTCTTTGTCTAATTAAATTATATTCATTTCTATACAAACGGCATTTTCCAGGTCAAAATTGTTAAAGCCAATGGTCCATTAGAATACAAGATCACTGGGTGATTCTTTTCTTAAACATTAAATTCCTTTGATTTTAGTATATCTATTTTTTGAAAAATTTCGGTTAGTTTCGCCGATGTATTTTCAGGGTATTTTCAGGGTGTTAGTTATATACTCTTTGAGAGTTACCGACTTCTGAAGTAAATTTAGCGTCGTGTTTTACATTGATTATATGTTTAAAAGTTGTTAATGAACTTATGATAATGAGTTTATTTTACTATTTTCAGCTATCTTTATCTCTCCCCCCTCTCTCTCTCTCTCTCTCTCTCTCTCTCTCTATATATATATATATATATATATATATATATATATATATATATATATATATATAATATGTAAAGAAATTCTCAGAATTAAAGTGCAGAAAAAAGACAACATGTATAAAGGAAAAGACAATAGTTAAACTCTCTTAGCTGAAGCGTTTCGTCCACTGCGGACCTTTCATGATAAAAACGAAATATTTTTTATGTCTTACTTCTTGCGTTGTAGATGAAGTAGTATGGATTTTTGAATGCGTTTTCTATATCTCTTTCTTCTTTGAGTAAATATTGGGGACTGCAACTTCTTAATGCTATTAAATATAAACCTATAATTATGCCATGTGTAATTTCTTGAGTGGTTTGAATAGAAGCTGATCAGGTCGTTTTTGTTGGTATATTTTCTATAAATGTCAAAATTAAGTACGTTATTGTTTTTGTGTATCTAGGAAGGGAAGAATGTGTTTGTCTTCAGTTTCAAAGGTGAAGTCTATTTAAGTTCAACGTTGTTAAGCTGGTTGACAAGATCTATTAAATTAGTATTCTGTGGATATATTAGTAGTGAGTCTTCTATGTATCTGAAATAGGAAGAGTTTGGAGGGAGAATGTTGTTGAATCGGTCACTTTCTACAAACTCTAAAACTAGACAAGCAAGAATGCTGCCTAGAGGAAATCCTATTGATAAACCAAATATTTGTCTATAGAGATGGTTGAAGAAACATTGCTTGGTGATTCAGTGGCAGATATTTATGATTTTATATATAGGTAGAGGTAATTTAATTTCTGTTTTTTTAGGTGTGTTTTTAGCTGACTTAGGCATGTCTCTATAGAGACGTTTGTGTATAGCAATTTTTGTCTAAACATGCCATATATCTGTTTTAGATATCTATATTTTTAAATTGGTTTAGGAGGTCACCCGTTTTTTTTTTTATATCTGACGGAATAATAGTGTTGATGACTGGTGTTAAAAGTTCCCTCGTATGCAAACATTTTCTTCAAATATAAACAGTAAATTGCGAAATTTTTCAGTTGACTCAATGAATATATATGTGAGGGTTTCTAAAAGGTAGTAACTAACAACATTTTGTTTTTTGTTTATAGATATTCATTTCGTTTTTTGAAGGTCCGCAGTGTACGAAACGCATCGACTAAAATTACATACATTTTTTCTATTTTCTTTTTTTCCTTTATATATATATATATAGTGAATATTAACTTATTGTACCGAAATCCATTGTTATAGTGTATGCAAATGGATGTAAAAAAAAGATGATTTTTTGCACGGGGCATGAAAACAAATAATTTTTAATGAGGCATATTTTTCTTATAGATTTTAATGTATATTTTAATCTTCCTAGTTTATTATATAGTCATACATTGAGAGAACTGGATACATACGGACACACGTGTACACACCTAGTTATATCGTTCATATATGATGATGATTAATTAAAACAGCGAGGTCTGTTTATGACTCATAATAAAAGTTTATTTCTTAACCGGGTGAGTCAACTTGCCCCTGGATTTGGGAAAAAAGAAATTCCATTGGCTTTCTTTTTTATGATTATGCCCAACATTTTCTTTCCCTCCTTTTTCCATCCCAATTTTCCTGATATCTCTCTGATTCTTTGAATCAATTTCTCCTTTTTATTTCATTTCGATTCATTCTCAACGCAGGGAAATAAGGACGTACATATTTCATTCATTAAATATTTCCTTCCTATTGACAATAAGCCTTCTCCAAATTATGTTACACAGAAACATAGAATTAGAGTATTTCAAACTTACCATCCATGTATCTCTTGCTTCAATGCCTTTCAATCTGTGTTTACAAAGATTTATTCCAGATATATGATTTCCTAAATCTCTCTTAATTATTGGTTAGTGATGAATAAAAACTAACGAATGATGGAATTATTAATATCACAGGTAGGATTTATTAAGAAAAAATCAGGTATATTTATTGTTGTTGAGATAGTGGAAAATATAATGAAAGTTGCATTTTAGAACCAACTCAGCCCAATATATGAGCTCCGATTTGGTGACGTCAAACTTTAACAAGTACAGAAGATTATCTATCCTGTCTTTGTACCATTTCACCCCAAGCAAGGCGATAAAGCCACTAAGGCGTAAGGGGATTCCTGGGTATAAAAATATGAGATAAATAAAAACTAGGAGTGTTTTAACAGACGATGGAAAATGTTATACAGCAATCGGAAGGCGAATTGAAATAGCGAAGAAATCTCCCAAAATTTAAATTATGAAGAAGAAAGAAAATAGATCTGAAATGCTATGTAATATCAATCACCCTATATAGCAGTAAATACTGGACAATTTCGCCACAGGTGAAGAGGAGACTTGATGAAAGAAAGAAGTGGTTCTATAGAAGGATGCTGAGAATATCATGGCCGAAGTACATGAACAACAAGGAGATTTTAAAGAAAACAGAAACAAAAAGGGCACTTGTGCTTCGAATTAAAGAGTTGAAGTTTCTGTGACACATAATGATCGTGGAGAATATAACACTCACAGGACGTATTGATGTTCGATGGGGCAGAAGGAAACATCGAATAACCAACCTAATGAGCATATGTAAATGGATGACAGAACAGAGACGGGACTGTACAATAGAAAGATAAATATTACTTAGCTTGAGAGAGCCATAATCGTCTACGTCACGAATGGACATGGCACATATAAGGAAATATTTCCTTTCTGTAATTGAATCATACACTGTTAAATTCATTCATAATCTCCACCTCCTCCAGTTATGGGCTAAGTATCTTTTGGTGGTAACTAGGTTACGAGGAGGCCTCAACTGAATTCAAAATAAATTGTGAATATAACAGAAAACCACTCTATATTTTCCAGGTGTTGATAGTAATTCACAGATTAAGAAAAGGCATCTGTAGAGAGCGATCATCGGCTATTTCCTGAAATGGTATGTCGATGGCGCATTTCGTATAGAAAACATTAAAATTTCCCTTTCTCTATGTCGTGCGACGATAACCTAGGGGTAGGATCTCTGGCTGATGCCAAATAAGTCTTGTTTCTATCCCGGCTTGAAGCAATCTGACGTCTAGCCCCACTAAAGGGCTGTGATACAGTGAAACAGTCTGTCTATGAATGACAATATATATATATATATATATATATATATATATATATATATATATATATATATATATGTATATATATTACTGAATATACATAATATCCAACGTCGATACCACTACTCAGAGTTTCATATAGTAAATGCAATCTTCAGATTCGCATCTGAAAATTGCATTAACTGAATGAAACTCCGAGTAGTGGTATCGACGTTGGACATTATGCATATTCAATAGCATATACTTATAGCTCTGTCTCATAACATTGAACACTGTATTTATAAAACGTGAGGAAGAAATATCTTTATAAGAATGTTCACGTATATGTTGGTGTATGTGTTTTTTTATCCAACCCATATATATATGAATTACAGGTAGATAAAATTCATTACCCCGTATGATATTTGGCTATTTCGCCCTGAATGGACTTTTCAATACCAATATATATATATATATATATATATATATATATATATATATATATATATATATATATAAACATATATATATAAAGGCTGTTTCGCTGCATCACAGCTTATCAGTGTGGCTAGACTTAAGATTGCTTCAAGCCAGGATCGAAACTCGACCGATTTGGATCAGTCAGAGACTCCTAAGCTATCGGCACACGGCAGAGGAATTAAATCTTTTAAAGTATTATATACGTGATATATATAAACGCTAAATCAGCAGTCAGAGCGCTCAATTCATACGAAGAGCTGTGCACTATGCAGGAGCAGCCGATATTAAAAATTCCCTTTCTCGATAGTACTTAATCGGTGAACGAGAGCAAGTCATCTACATACAGGATATTTCGTTGTAACACAGCTCATCAGTGTAGATAGACATCCGATTACATCAAGCCGGGATTGAAACTTGTCAAATTTGTCATCAGTCAGAGACTCTACCCATAAGCTATCGCCAGAGAAAGGGAATCTTCTTAATGCATTATTTACGTGATGTATATAAACGCTGAATCAGCACCCAGAGTGCTCAATTCATACGAAGAGCTGTGAATTAAGCAGGAGCAGCCGTTGTTAAAAAATAACGTCTTTAATTAGAATTACTTCCGGATTAACAATAAATCCATTAATTGCTTATAGATTAATGATTTTATTATAAGCATGCATTACCATCATTTAAAAAGATAGATGAATTTAAAATCAGTAATAAAAAGCTGGTAATACTTGCATGGTTGTTAACAAAAGGACAGCCCCACATGTAAATTACCATTTGGAGATCCCAAAATAAAACAAGTACAACAATTGATATATTTCGGAATTATTTTAACAGAAGACGAAATGTGCAACACTGAAATCCGAGGCAACTCATTGGTATAGCGAAAGATGTCTATCAAAAAGCAATCAATGTATTAAGAAATAAAGAAAAAATGTAGTGAATCCGTGCTCCTATATGACATTGCATGTTAAACAATCTGCTCAAAGACGAAAAAAAATTGAACCAATAGAAATATGGTTTTACAGAAGGATGCTGAGAATACCATGGACCGAACATGTGAGAAACGACAAAGTTTTAGAGAAACGGGAGACAAAGAGGTCAGATATCGTTAACATCAGAAAGCGACAGCTAAAATTTCATAGCCACAGAATTATGAAAGAGGGCTTGGAAAATTGGATACTCACAGGCAAGAGGGATAGATGAAAACAACGCATAACTTACCTTACGAGCTTGAGTATATGGATGGCGGAACAACTTTATGTGGAGATAACAAAAAGGACACTTTATTAAGATTTACAAAGGACGGGAAATTGTGGAGAACCATGTTTGCCAACATCTTGAAGGGACATGGCATTTAAAAATGACTACGTCAGGAATTATTCGCAAAGTTTCTAAAAGAATATAGCTGCTATCTGTATTATGTAAAAAAAAAATGATAATTATTTTACTCGCTAGGTGCATGGTTTGCAGGATGGTCAACGGTCAGGAATTAACATGAACATCATGAAAAGTCTAATACTATTTTAAGTAAAACAAAATGATTATTAACTATTCATAAAATGTGCTGCCTAAAACTGTGACACACTGAAAGCATTGAGTCTTTTCGAGACAGGCCAACAAAGATATGAGATTATAACATAGGAACATATCTCATATTTGTCTTCGGCTTACAATTTGTGAATAGAATCTAATAGATGTGATTTTGAAAGAAAAATGTTCGTTTTTCTACAAGTAAGGATTAAAATTTAAATGAATATTTTTACATACAGTGTGATTCCTTTGTTAATTAGAAGCAATTCACCAGGTCATTTGACGATGAGCGTACGTAGACCTAGTTTGTGGCAGAACACGCACAGAGCTAATTGATAACATGACTGGTGAATTGTGAATTAATACGGGACCGATTTCAGTGTAATAGGACGCGTGCCTACTTTATTAATAATAACGACGTTGAATTGAATTACAGAAACACATGTTGCCGCCAAATGCAATTATGAGAACTTGACAATTGATTGATGAGAATATGTGCCTGGCGTACTGAGATAAAAGTTTTCTTCCTCTTTATTGCATCTATGTAGCTCCAATTTGGGAGGGAGGAATGTGCAGCTTAAGATGTCAGCGTTGATTCAATTAAATCCATAAAAGCTAACAGAACATTCCTCAAATAATTGCATTTAACAAATACTAAGTAAGATTCGTGATATTGATGACAGAAGTTATTTGACTGTCAATCTAATTTAGGACAGGCTTCTTTTTTGTTATTTTAAAGAAACCAACATTAAAAGATCCGTTCCCATTTTTTACTTACCTGACTGAAATACTTACATTATATTTTAAGCGTTGAAAGATTAATGAGACATTACGATGTTATAATCACCGAGACACATCATTTATGTAAATAAACATCACAATCCTCCCTTTGTTTGGTTTAAAACAAATTACTTTTTTAAAAAAAATGTATACCGTATTTTTGTCTGTTTTAATTTGTCAGAAATCCTAGACAAAAGATCATTTCGTCGTCTTATTGCATATATGCAAATAGTTTTGCATCATAGTATATGTTGTAGACCTATTTGATTTAAATAAACTTAGGAATTTCATTCGAAATTCATAGATTCGATCTCGATTGATTTCGATCTACGGTGTTCCATTCATTTGCTGTTAATTTTTATCGATGCTCATTCTCCCTTTGTTTGGTTTAAAACAAATTACTTTTTTTAAAAAATCTATACCATATTTTTGTCTGTTTAAATTTGTCAGAAATCCTAGACAAAAGATCATTTCGTCGTCTTATTGCATATATGCAAATAGTTTTGCATCATAGTATATGTTGTAGACCTATTTGATTTAAATAAACTTAGGAATTTCATTCCAAATTCATAGATTTGATCTCGATTGATTTGGATCTACGGTGTTCCATTCATTTGCTGTTAATTTTTATCGATGCTCATGTTTATTTGTTCTCAAATTAATGACGCTTTCCAATATAATGAAATAGATAATGAGAATAAAAAAAATGACATCAATGGACAACTCTATGTAAAGTGTCAGTCGTATGAACATTCTAATAAAAATCTACAAAGATGAAGAGAATTATGATAATCAATAAACTTAAACTAAAAAAAGATTTCATATTTTCTAAAAGTTTGAAGTGTTTACTATTTTTCAAATATCTTTGATCAAAGTCGAATTCAAGATTTTATTTCTTTCGTAATATTTGAACTTTGTTGAAAGTTTATTTATATTTTTAATTTGGTTAGATGGCTGATAATTTACAGACTAAGAATTAGAGACGACAAAAACAAACAAGTGCCGAATTTGAACTGTGTACAAAGTATAAGAAATAACGGAATATGTGACACCGAAATTGACTGTTCATTGAAATAGCAACATATACCTTCCAAAAGCTAAATAAAGAACTAAGAAACAGGAAATTTCGTTACAGAGATATGTTGAAGGGAATATATATATATATATATATATATATATATATATATATATATATATATATATATATATATAAATGCGACAGTCTGTTTCATGCTAGATGCAATCGTCAGGCAACTTTTTATTTTATTTTTATTATTAACCTAGGAAAAATGACCGCCATAACAGGACTACCAACAATAAGCTATATAAACAAATTTTTACTACGTTAATAATAATAATAATAAAAAATAAATATATGAGATAAAAAATAAAAATAAAATTAAATAAAACAAGCAAAATAATTTGACATAAATAAATAAATAAACCAATAAATGACTTCAGGTAAAAGTAACCGCCAAAATAGACTACTCAAAATGCACCACTGACCCTTATATATAAATAGCCGAGAAAAATAACAGCACTTGTTGCCTGACGATTACATCTAGCATGAAACAGACTGTCGCCTCTAAGTGTTCACTTTTATATTTACACACGCTCTATCTCTGATATTGATCACTTTATCCCATAAATATAGCACACTTTAAGACTATATTTCTTCATATATATATATATATATATATATATATATATATATATATATATATATATACCGGTGTAACAGCAAAATTGTCTAAATATTGTAGCAGCAAAATTGTCTAATTGTTAGATTCAGCTTTGAACCGTTGTTTATTTGAAATGATTAAAGATATCTTCCTGGAATTCTCCGGGGTTTTATAACACTGTTAGTCTGTACTTTGAACAATAAGAATTTATTTAGTCTAAATTGAAATGATGATCCTTCTTGCAGTTGCAAACACCTGATCCACTTTTCCTTTCTACTGTTTCCTTTTTTTTAAACTTATTCACCATTCTCTTGGTGATTCTTGAATGGACTTTGAAGATGGAAGCCAGATTATGAATATTAGTACTATTTCTGAAGTCCTGAATGATTTTTCCTTACACCATTGTTCATTGGGGAAGACAGCGGGTCTGAAACAAAACAAATTTTAATCTGTTCTTTTATAGTTGAATAACTCAAAAGGTTTTTCGGTGACATTTGGTGTCAAGATTGATTATCTGAAAACCTGGGAAAAAGAAACTAAATTAGTGATTTTTAGATATTAAATAGTTTGTGGGATGGGCAATTATCCCACGCAGTTACACGATTTGAACAATGTTGCTGTTACACCCGGTTATCTATCTATCTATCTATCTATCTATCTATCTATCTATCTATCTATCTATCTATCTATCTATCTCAGTTTCTGCATATCTATCTATCTATCTATCTATCTATCTATCTATCTATCTATCTCAGTCTCTGCATATCTATCTATCTATCTATCTCAGTTTCTGCATATCTATCTATCTATCTATCTATCTATCTCAGTCTCTGCATATCTATCTATCTATCTATCTATCTATCTATCTATCTATCTATCTATCTATCTATCTATCTATCTATCTTAGTCTCTGCATATCTATCTATCTATCTATCTATCTATCTATCTATCTATCTATCTCAGTCACTGCATATCTATCTATCTATCTATCTATCTATCTATCTATCTATCTATCTATCTATCTCAGTCTCTGCATATCTATCTATCTATCTATCTATCTCAGTCTCTGCATATCTATCTATCTATCTATCTATCTATCTATCTCAGTCTCTGCATATCTATCTATCTATCTATCTATCTATCTATCTATCTATCTATCTATCTATCTATCTCAGTCTCTGCATATCTATCTATCTATCTATCTATCTATCTATCTATCTATCTATCTATCTATCTACCTCAGTCTCTGCATATCTATCTATCTATCTATCTATCTATCTATCTCAGTCTCTGCATATCTATCTATCTATCTATCTATCTACCTCATTCTCTGCATATCTATCTATCTATCTATCTATCTATCTATCTATCTATCTATCTATCTATCTATCTATCTCAGTCTCTGCATATCTATCTATCTATCTATCTCAGTCTCTGCATATCTATCTATCTATCTATCTCAGTCTCTGCATATCTATCTATCTATCTATCTCAGTCACTGCATATCTATCTATCTATCTATCTATCTATCTATCTATCTATCTATCACATACATACATTGTCCGTTCTTTTTTATGAATACTTGCTGACTAAATATACATATATTCTTGAAAATTCTGATAGACGCGTTATCTCATTGAATTAAGAACACCCTAAGTTATATTATCGTTAGTTTAAGAGTCGAATACACTTGATACATAATTACCCAATGAAGATCATTTCTTTCTTTTTCCTTTTATATGAAACATGTTTGATTGATAAACGTTTTCTATTTGTTCTTTATTTTACCATCCTGTCAGATTTTGATCTATGTTTGATCCTAAATCTCTCTCTCTCTCTCCCTCTTTATACACACACACACACACACACACACATATATATATATATATATATATATATATATATATATATATATATATATATATATATATTTGTGTATTTAGGCAGCAATCCTTCTTTCAAGCACATTTCATTAAAAACGACTGACAAGGTGCTTGTCAGTCGTTTTTAATGAAATATATATATATATATATACTTGTGTATTTAGCAGCAAATTTTCTTTTAGGCATGTCTGATTGAATAAATTACAGACATTATGTCTTCTTATTTTTAACAAATTCCGTTCATACTCACGAATAACCTTCCGTATATTGATCTTAAAGGATGTGAGAAATTAAAAGAATTAAAGCCGACATTGAACAGAATCAACTATGAATACTGAAATGCCTGTAAAGGAACATTTTTTCACGTTTTAATGCGTGCATGACGACAATTTCCACAATGCACCCCTTCTAATCCTCTATTTCTATTCGGGGTTCTCACATGAACCCTTTTCTCAATCCTATGTCACATTCCTTCCAACTACTACCAGTGACACTTAAATAGTATCACAATGGCATTAATAGTAAGGACTTTGTAACTGAAATTTCAATTCAGTAACATTGCAAATACTGTTGTGTTGGTGTTTGTGTAAAATTCCGACCTTTAAAGTAGTCATTGATCCTTCTACCGAATTCAAAATAGTTTCAATTAATAGATACAATATCTCTTAATTGATAATTTGAATATACGTTTCTCGTAAGGCGGGTATTGGACAATACATAAAATACAATCTAGCCTGTTGAGTGTCATACGTGATACACACTTGGACAATCATGTCACTTTCGATTCATGACTGATTAGGCAGAAGATTTTCTCGCAGTTGGTTGTCATTTCTTTCTGCGGTAGGCTGGCTGTCAACCATGACTATAGGACTATTCAATGCATAGCTGTGGTGAGAGAAGAGACGGATTCACAGCTTTCCCAAAGATATTTTCGTGTACGTGAATGTAACGAACCCAACTGGAATTTGAGCTCGGCCAATATCCGTTACATCACAAAGCACACCCAATTATAGGACTGACAAATGATTAAGTCTAGTATAATCATAATAATTCATTATGGATAAAGTTACTTAAAAGTAAACTTTAAAAAATGAAGCAAAGCAATAAAGCCACTAAGACGCAAGAGGGTATATGAGAAAGAAAAGACACTGATAAGGAGAGAAAAGAACAGGAGTTAAGAAGACAGAACATAACGATTGACGAGAAGTCGGGAAGAAGAAATTAAATGTTTTTTTTAATACATTCTAATGATGGGAAAAGGTTTACCAACTCGGACTAATGTCTGTTTTTATTATACATATGATTTCATAAAAAAATCTGTTCATTAACCAATCGATGTTCGTATGTTTCAGGATATACATATATTTATTTGACGGACATGCCATGTATATTTCAACTGATAGCATTTACGGCCATATCACGTCGAAACACCGGTTCTCGTACGATCACAGAAGTTAAGCAAAATCTAGCCTGATCAGTACATAGATTGGTGCCTCCTGGGGAATACCAGGTTCTGCAAATTTGGGTATGCATGTGGTGTAGTGGATAACTAATCGGAATTGGAAATCGGAGAGCCGAGTTTCAATTCCATTTGGTTTCGTTATAGTCACTTACGCGCAAACACCTTTAGGAAAAGCATGAATCCACCACTTTTCTCTCCAGCTTTGTATTAATTAGTAAGATTTTTGTCTGTAAATTATTATCATCTAAAAAATATTTCAATCCAAATTATTTCTGGCGTTAAATACCCTACAAAGAGATGATAGACCGTTAAAAACAAATCAATTTAAGCTGATGATCTCTATATGAAAAGTATTTAGAAAAATTGAGTAAGTACATATATATATATATATATATATATATATATATATATATATATATATATATATATATATATATATATATATGATATATATAAGTACTGATATTAATTATTTTAATTTCAGATATTCTTGCTGGAGGTCGTAAGACAGATATAACGTAAAAAGAGGACCAAGATCGTGTAAAGTTATCGTGTGAAGTTGGAAATTGCGTAAACAATAGAGATAACAAAATCAAATGAAATTGAAAATATTGGCAAGATAAGAACAGGACAAAAATTTTCCGGAATAGATCTGAGAAACATTAAACGGGAAATAAGAAAAGTGAACTGATCAGCAATAAATAAACCAAAGATGCAGATGTCTCGGATATAAACTAAGAGAAAATAGAATATTTTGAATACTGACTAAAGACATGAAAGCAAACAAATATCACATATACATAATAAACATCAGAACGAGAAACTTAGGCGAATAAGTGCATGTAATACAATTTCTCAGTAAATGTAATCAGTAATTCAACGTTACACAGTAGATGGTTGGGTACGAGTTTGAGTCCTTCTTGGAAATAGGCAACAAAAATCATTTAGAATCGGTAAGAGGACGATTTTTCTCTTTTAATTATTTCAGTACAAGCAAGGCAATAAAGACGCTACTAGGAGTGAAAACAATATGAGAAAAAGAAGGAATTAAGGAGTAAGAATAAAATAATATAAATTAAAAAGGGAAAAGATAACAATTGGCATTGCAATTAAAAACTTTGACTGGTAAACAAGACGCCGAAAGAAAGTTCCATAAGAGAAAATTTGCTTAAGATGTTCGTATTGAAGCGACGATTACATCCATCAATTTAAAGGGTCAAATAATGAAACCCAGCAGCCAATTTAACAATTTGCTTTATTTAATAGAGTAATCTTTTTCTGTGGTTATTGTAGGCAGTGGAATTATCGGTCCCTTCATAGTTGATGACGATTTCAAGATAAATGCCCAAAATATTTCTTGAACAATACTTTTTGGTGGTTGTAGGGATCACTTGACAAATTAATGGTATTTCCGCCAGGGATGCATATGAAAATGAAAAGTAATATTTAATCAAAGAGTATATTAGAGAAAAATGAAAACTTGCAGCTAATGCTAATGTCGAAACAACAGAAAGGCTGAGAAAATAGAAACACTGACGGGGCTTATACAATCGAAGGTTGCAGAATGCCAAGGAGTCGATATTAATATGTAAAATTTTAAAACGTAATAAATTCAGCATTGAATGGTTTTATGCGTTAATGCAGTGTTTCCAAACCTCCGTGTGATGCGAAATACTGTTTCGGCCGGCATACATATATGTGTGTGTGCATGTGTGTGTGTGTGGAAGTTGTAATGCTACAGCGTTAGTATTTGAATAAATGAATAAGTATTAAACTTTAAAAAAAAATATTTTTTCACTATTCTTCGATTATGTTATTCAAAATATTTTGTTTTAATATTCATTAAGAAGAAATGAGTTGCTGCTTATCGCACATTCGGCCAAACATTTTCACATTAAATAAGCTGCACAATAGTTGAACAGAAACATCGAAATAAAATTAATATTTGTGTGTGTATTTTTTAAATCTACGGTTTTATTTCATAATATTTAAATGTATACCTTTTGAACATTTTGCAAAGTATGCCGTAATATTTTCATTTGCTCATAGGTGTGCCGTTGCTTGAAAAAATTGAGGAACACTGCGCTAGTCAAATATTTTCAGATGATCTATGTGATTAAGATATATTTATTTGTCCTTAGTTTGTTTGTATAAGCAAAGTAGATACCCCACAAAATTCACCGTGAACATCGGATCAGAAAGATAGCCATTGTAAGAGGAAATATATTCCAGTTAATTATTTCGAAAATTCTACCATCATCAGTTGGTTAATATCAATGTCATTGTGAGAAAAAATACTTACATAATAAAATCACGTTCCGTACAAATATACCGACAGAGAAACCCTTATTAAAAATATATAACTTTATAAATGTGGCGAAAAATAAGTAAAATGCGAGAAAGCAAAATAGCTACTTGTCAATGTAATTATAATAGATTTTACAAGTATTATGCATCAATAATCTGACTATAGAATTGAGAGGAAGAGTGTTCCATCATTCAGATTAACTTGCTTCCCTTAAAATCAAAGTTTGTAACATCAATATTTATCTAATCTTGAGCATTAACAAATGGTACCCGAAGTACCAGTTACAGAAAAAAAAACTTGGATCAATATATATGAATAGATAGACATGGATATGGACAATGTGGAATAGATTGATAACATAAGCAAGAAAAAACTGAGAAGAAAGATGTACTCATTATGTTTGACAATCGATATACTTTCTGTATTGAATTTACGGTTTTGAATGATTCATTTTTTACAGGATATCAACCCTTTGAAGATTATTTGAAGCTAGAAAACATTTTATATTCTAAGAATTATTTGGAGATAATAAATTATAGATATAAATCTTATTAATTAACTCACAACCGTGGGAAGAAAATGGATTAATATATTTTCTAAAGGTATTTGCGCACAAAGGAATATAACGAACATGGCTAGAATTCGAACTCGGCTCACCGATTTCCAATTCTGAGCCGTTATCCATTATACTACCTGCGCATTCAAGCTTTAAGAACATATTATTTCCAAGCGGGCACCGATCTAGGTGCTGACCAAGTTCTACGTTGCTTAACTTGGGTGATCGTACGAGTACCGGTGTTTCAACGTGATATGGCCATAAGTCCTTTCAATGTAAGGTATCGTTTTGTTTTTCGAGATTAAAAATTGTATCCGGGTTTCGTTATTGCTTTTTTTTCAAATTTCACGATAATGACATATTGTGACAACAATATTTCGTAGCATGTCGCAAAAATGATGGAAACTGAAGACACTAAGGACGGGAAATCTTTTAATCAAGTTCAGATTGTTTGAATACCTGAAGATCTAAGAAACTGATTCGATTGCTCTTTGCCCAAATGTTCGACAGAAAAGAAAACGTAGGAAAAGTGTTGCCCAAAATAAATAGAGAGATATAAAGAGAATGAAAAAGAAGATGGAAATTGCTTAAAAAGAAATTTTAATGAAATGAAAATATTTCTAAAAGAAATTTATGATGAAAAGAAGAAACAAAGTCGTGTTAGGAGATGAAGAATTAAGAGAGTGGGAGTTAGTGAAAAGATCGCAAAGGAAGAATCAGAAAAGACAGCAAAGCGAGAATTAGTTACACAGATGCACACAAAAGAAAGGAAAAAGAATGGAAATTCATATTTAGTTATGGGAGATCACAAAGAAAAGAAGATCAATTTTAGTCACCCACTATCGCGATGATAGATAGAAAGAAACAATATTCTTAGATGACAAAGAAAGAAGCGAACGGTAAGTCATAAAAGAACACAAAGAAAGAATGAATAGTAATTGGCCCACATAGAAAAAGAAAAAGCGCTAGAAATGATGATTGTGGTAATATTATACAAATGGATATGACAAAAAGTTAAGAAACGAAGAATAAAGAGAAAAATTAGGAAATGATAAAAATAAAAATTCAAAAGGGTGAAAACCGGGTAAAAAAAATATGGCTGTTAAGATTAAACGGAAATAAGTAAAGAATTTATATTGGACCTGCTTTTCCTTATGATGGGCAAGGAAAAGCAAGCCTTGCTTATTAGAAGAGGAAGTAATGAAATTCGAAAGAAAAGTTTGTCAATGTAAGCATAAAATTTAAAAACATATGTAATGTAAAACATAAGAGAAGTAGATGAAAATCAAAAGAGAGAAGAAGAAATAGTAGCGAAAAGGAAAGTCAGTATTGAATTAAGAAATTTGCGCGACAGGGAAATAGAACACTATTTACATTATTCGGACTATTGTTTTCATCTTTGTTGCCATATTTATCACAACGTTTCGGTTGTTGTACTCTCCAGCCTTCTTTTGGCGGTTGGAATGTCCAATTGAACATGGGATAGACTGTTCTAGTTCCACGTGCCATGTCTAATGGATGTTAGTTATCAGTTATCTGCGGTTGATTCACCTCTCCAAGTTCTCCACTGTCTTAACCAGTTATTGAACTCACAACACTTTGGGTCTTGTCACTGGATCTAACCAACGCCTTTATGCACTGTGCCATCTGTCCTTAAGGACATCCGTGTATGAATTTCTGTGACATATAAACTTAATGTCTTGAGCAACCATTTTTACCAGATCAGCGACAGGACCCAAAGAGTTGTGAGTTCAATACCTAGTTAAGGCAGTAGATAACTTCGAGAGGTGAATCAACAGGTGATAACTGATAACTGACATCCATTAAACATGGCACGTGGAACTAGAACAGTCTACCCCGGTGAGCGAAAGAAAGGATTCAGTTCGACATTCCAACCATCTGAAGAAGGCCGGAGCGTATAACAGTCGAAACGTTGTGATAAATATGGCAACAAAGATGAGGACAATAGTCCGAATAATGTAAATAGTGTACATAATACCTCATCTCAGAAATATAGACATCTAGGGAAATCGAAAATTGTAACTTTCTGCTTGAATTCGTCCACTGGAAATCTTGATACGTTCCATATAGGAACGAAGAAATGACAATGAAAGCAGGAAATGTAAGAAACAAAATGAAAACAAAAGAGAAAATTGAATACTTTGTGACAAAACTTTGCTACCGACTACACAAGGCCCAAAATGTACGAATCTGCGAACTTTACTCGTGTTGCTAGGTATCCCCTGTTAGAGACGCCTGCTCAAGAACATTTGCGTTTCTTTAACACCCACAGAAAATCGTGCTTTATACTGTAGCAACTCTGGAAATATCATAGTAACGTTTCCTGAGAGAGAGCGCAGAACGCTAAAAATCTGAGTCACGATGACTTTTAACTTCATGCTAGTACAACCATCGGTAGTTTCAGAACATTTTTAATCTAATTCCACTCACAAGTCTTTGGTCAATCCATGGTATTGGCTTTAGGCCCTTGTTAACGGTGCCATTCGCTAGGGATCTTTTCCTAGTAGCGATATTATCAAGTCCACTCCTTGACAAAAAGAAATTCGAACGCTAATTTTTTGTGCATTTGGCGTTGCTCCTATTTTCCTCTTGTTACGCGCTGATTCCTGGAGATTGCTGCAACAGGTGTGTACCAATTTGCATTTTCTTGCGTCTCTACGAGGAGACGCTATGTATTTTACAACGATAATTCAAAAGCGTCTTCGAATCCTTGCTGGAGAAGAATTTTTCTCCACCTCCCAACCTCTCTCTCACAGATGAGATGTGGCGAGTCTCCTCATCTTATCTCTATTTCTATGGAAATTGCACGAACGAACCACTTTCCTTGGTTCCACCAGGTGTAACCTTCATGGCCAGGACCCGGCATGATACTTACATAGTAGTAAACCATCCACATTCACTAAGTTTAATTCAGCTTCTTCCCACGAACCACTGCCCCGTAAAAGTGGATGTTTCTCCGATCGTTTACAATCTTAACCTGTTCATGTCTAGAGATAACAGTTATCGTCCCTTGCTTTCCATATAAACTACCCCTTAACTTAAGCCTCTACCATGAGCAGTCCCCTGATATTGTGCACAGGATGATTCTTACTGTAAAAAAAGCTTGGATTTATTGAAAATCAAATCTGACTGACATATGACCATAAAAAAGAATCAAATTCACTAATGAACTGTCCTAGTGGATGCGCATGTTAATGAGCGCGTCTGATCAAGGAATACGTCAATTGATTTTTCACACTTTGACCAGACGAGCAAATGAACAATTTAACAAAAAGAAAATGCCAAACCTTTAAGATTCCAACAAATGCGATAGATATCGGACGCAAAATCATACACCGACGGATGAAATTTAGTTAATCAAATCATCATCTCAACACATACGTATCATATAATCAAATCAACGTGTGGACATTTATGTAGATACATAATTGGTTTCCGTTGTGTATGTT
>OZ038511.1:55309083-55311583 GCA_964036315.1 Acanthosepion esculentum | reverse complement strand
GTCGAGTTTAGAGAGGGTTTATTTTTATATTTCTTTCTATCATACTTAATATTGAGGAAGGAGGGGGTAAGGATCAGACATTGACCTATTACATCGGTCAACTCAACGGAAATGATATGTTGAAAGGGAAGGAGAGAAGAGAGAAAAAGAAAAAGAAAAAAGAAAAAAGGTGGAAGTAAAGAAAAAGGAGATGGATTTAGGGTTTATGGAGGCAGGACAAGGGTTGTATAGTTTTAGCGATTTAGGTAAAAAAAAAGATTTTCAAGTTTGATAGTAATTTAAATGTTTAAAAAATCCACGAAGAATTTAATTTAATGCGTGTTAGCTATTTAACTATTTAACTCCTTTACAAATAAATTAATGATTTAATATTAGTTAAATACTATATTTAAAAACACATTAATAAAAAAAACTAAGAATTAAAATATAAAATTTTCTAATAGTAATCTTTTAATATTGTAAATGACTGTTAAGGTAACATCTTTATTAGTTTGAGTCTAATTCATGAATGTAATTTGTAACTATTTTTAGTTGGGTGATCTTTCTTACTTAAAGTTTAGATTTCAAATTAAGATGCAGTAATATTTGAAGGTAATATTTAAGAAATGCTGTTTTTTCATATATATACTACATATACACTTATGTAAGTCTCCCATATACATATGGTCATTTACATGTGCAATTACACACATAAGCACACACATATGTATCAAAATGCACAGGTACCTATGCATATCCATATATGCTTACACATACATTTACAAATATTTACACATACTCATAAATAAAAATAACAATACAAATCCTAATGGATATATAATACACCTACAGGATTGGTGTATACGAAATAAATTCCAATAACCAAAAAAATACTATTCTTAAAACTATTTTTAAAACTTTATTTTACATTGAACACCATCACTTGATAAGACACCAGACGTGTTGAAACAAAATGGCTATATTTGTAGTGATTTTACATCATATTTATGTTATAATTTTCGAATAAGTTATATATATATATATATATATATATAAATATAAAAGTGGACATGGAAGTCAGCACTTAGAGGCGACAGTCTGTTTCATGCTAGTGCAATCGTCAGTCGCCTGACGATTGAACTAGCATGAAACAGACTATCGCCTCTAAGTGCTGACTTCCATGTCCACTTTTATATTTACACACGCTCTATCTCTGATATTGAGCACTTTACCCCATAAATATAGCACACTTTAAGACTATATTTCTGCATATATATATATATATATATATAAGTTCTTTCATTTTCATTTTTACAGTAAGGTTCACTCGGGTCAAGGCCGGGGCCACTCGCGGCAGAGGGTTACGTTAGGAGGCAATTTGCGCGGATAGGAGGAGAACATGCCCTGTTCATGGGTAGGGTTAACCGTTAATATTGTAGTAATCGGGAAAACACACTTCAGGGAATCGGTTCCACGGAGCAGTGGTTCTCTGGAAAAAGGCTGAGGAATAAAACTTATTTCTCACCAATAAATTACAGAGAGAATATGCGTGGTTTGCTAATATGCAAGAGGCATGGCGTGTCATTGCCGTGAAGGTTTGAATTGACGAAAACAGGGAATGTTGTTCGTCTGAGCATTTTCTGTGGAAGTAGTGATAGCGCAGTGAGGGGATTGCTACATCTCGCCTGAGGGGAGAGAGAGAGGGGGGGAGAGAGGGAGAGGGGGGCTGAAGGGGGGAAAATAATTCGTCATCCACAAGTGCACGGAGACAATATTGGACACTATCAAGGCTGGAGAATGAGATTTTGTCAGCTACTCAAAGCTGACAACAGTACTCCATTTTTGGCCTGATTTGGCTCTTAAAATGGTAGAGAATCGAAAGAGTAAGGAACTCACTAGATTTTACCTGCATTCTTAATAATGGATTCTATGTATGACTTACACCTGAGGCCATATAGTCTTTCAAGGCCTCCCCAAGAAGACACCCGTCCATCGTGACTAGTTTGAGGTCATATTGGTTATCGAGGCACTGAATGTAACCAGCTAGTTTTTGCCCCACTGTGTAGTCTGTGCGATATCAGAAGAGAGACCAGTTGCCAGTATCTGACTTTCAAAATTTTAGACGTAGGCCTGTATATAGTCGAATCATTGGCGTAGATATTTACAAATGATCTGAGTATATTCTTAGGCAGATCATTTATGTAAATCAAAAAGTGGGTTAGTCCGAGGAAAGACGCCTGGTGACTCCTGCGTTGACCGCTAGGGCGTTAATAGCTACCTTCAGCAACTTACCTATTAGGAAGGATTTTATGATCGGGACGATCCTTATAGTGATTCCATAACTGCAGAGATTGTATAATAAACCTTTGTGTAACACATTATTTTCGGGATATCTAATGCTATGTTCATCGATGTGTCTTTGTCGTTAAGAACCTCACTAATTCTGTAAAGTGAAGATAGGATGTCCGCAGTGGATCGGACAGATCGAAAATCGTCGTCGCTGAAGAGGTTTTTACTAGCT
>OZ038511.1:55299083-55304083 GCA_964036315.1 Acanthosepion esculentum | reverse complement strand
AAGAGTTGCAGGAGATACGGAAGACGTCTCGAGACCGTCGTTGAAGCCACTGGGGATTTTATTGAATAAGTTTAACACTTTAGTATTTCAAGATATTTTTGTGTAAAAATTGATAAATATATCTGTTAAAATGAGATGTCAGTCTTATTTTCATTTTTGCGTAATTCAGACGACAATTTATCCATGTCACCATGTATATATAGATAGATAAATAAATGTGAATGTCAGTGAATCAGTGTGTCACACTTTTTCAACTTTACTCCTAGAGGCCTTAGCCCAATACATTTTGGAATCAGGTATTCGCGGGTATTCATACAAATTAATACAAGCAACTATACATATAAAGATATAGATTCATATATTGCAAATGCGTATATGTATATATTGGAATCAGGCGAACTCCGTAAGCAAATTAAAAACACTTCCGCGCCGGATCCGGACCCACAATATTGAAATTTGGGATTCCCAAGTTTTCATTATTGCGATTGTTTTGGGCGATTTTTTCAGGTGCTTTTTTGAGACAAATATTTTGGTACGATAACAATTTTTATACTTTGGAAATAAATTTGTGAATAATCAAATTTAACTTCTAAATCCAGCGAAAGTTACCCATAAAATAAAAATAATTGTTTTTACGGTAAAAAGGACCTACATACATCAAATTGTGTTTAAATTAGCGGCACAACATTTTATAACTGAACTTTTAAAAGGTTAGCTTAAATATTAAAGCAATGCTTAAATGCAGTGATCAATTTTGAGTTCTGTCGTTTATTGTTGCCTATTGCATCTACTCCTCCCTACCTATTAGCTTAAATGCCCCCCGATAGCTTAAATGCCGTACGCTAGTATGTGTATATATATACGCATTTGCAATATACGAATCTATATTTCTATATGTATAGTTGCTTGTATTAATTTGTATGAATACCCGCGACAGTAATAATTTTTCACTGAGAGTTCCTCTAACAACGAAAAACTCTCGTCTTGAAATCTGATATTACGTACAATTATTACGTACAAAAAACAAATTAAGTAGAATCAGAAAAAGTGGCCAACGAAAGTAAAACTGGAAAGAATATTAATAGCAGAAAGGGGGATAAGTCTGCGACAACTCACAAAGCATCAGAAACAAACGAAAATGTTCTTTATTTTTATTATAAAAAGACAACTAAATGTAATTAAATTAAAATTAAAATTACCAAGAAAGAAGCAAGAATTGGCTTAATAAATAGATGACCACTAACAAAATGGCGTCCTTTGATAAGTTTACAAGCAAAGCTTAATTAAAACCTCAAAGTAACAATGTTGTCTGGTATTTCATTTACATATATAGCATAAGGCCATCATTTATTACCACTTCTTCATTCATTCTTACATGACTCCATTAGTCGACAACTAAAGTCTCTTCTTTACCTATAATTATATACAAAATACTCTCCATTTAAGTCTCTAACACAGGTTTGAATACATTGTCAGAGACGGCAAAATTGCTATCTTGTTCATGAAGTATTTGTAATCGCAGTAAGATTTCCTATTATCTCAAGGAAATGACATGATCTATAGAACGTCTGGTGTTATATACAATTTAAATCTGTACTTCTTCGTTTTCTTTATGCTTTTTGCGAAAGTGTTTCATTCATATATATATATATATATATATATATATATATATATATATGTGTGTGTGTGTGTGTGTGTGTGTGTGTGTGTAAAATTCCGCTGTTCGTAGCATTTACTCTTTTTAAAAGTGCTCAATACAAAGTAGAGCAGTTTATTATTAATATTTTACTTTAGATAATAGAAAGAAATGTTGAAATAGCTTTCGTGTTTCGGTATTAAGTTACCCATTTTCAGGCGAATGGTAAGCTACTGGTGAGTAAGTCATTTTTTATTTAATTTCAAAAGCAAAATGTTACCACTTTTCCGAAAGATAAAGTGGGGGGACAGTAAGAAAACACATGGTCAGAATTAAAAATAGACGTGTGGGTTTGTTTTGATCAATCTATTAAATGGCTGATCTACGCTAAATAGAAAATTAAGCTCAATGAGTGAAGGTGGGGGGAAGTTATTTTTTTCATGACATGATAAAACGGAATTTAGACAGATCATCATTGACAGTTACGGAAACATGTACGCAACAAATGTCTTGTGAGTGTAGACAAATATGACATTGTCATTTTTTTCAAAGAAGTTTGAGGGGAGGGGAAGGAGGCTAATCAAGCGTAAAGTTAATTTCGACAGGAAAATATTTTTTTGTTTTTGTTTTGTTTCAGGAAGCTTCTTAAAAGGACCTGTAAAATTAATAATGTGTAACATCTGTATAAGATATAAATAATATTAAGTTGAGCGCAATACATAGCAATACTAAATCTGAAAAAATATAGGATAATTACTTGTAGAGGGTGGACCAGTATCTACTTATACATTATGGCCATAAGAAATGGAATTACCTATTTTTTAAGAAATAACTATATTGTAAGGTAAAAGATGAACTGTGTCGGCAATTTGAATTAATTCATATCTTTTGTTTAGTAGAATTTTTTTTTGTCTGCAAATATTTCTGAATATTTCAATAGAATAAATCAATAAAGTTAATGTAATTAATGGCGAACTCACTTCCCTAACAGATTAAAAAGGCGTTAACTTACTGACCACTCGCTGAACGACACGATACTTGTTTTTATTAATTGTACAATGTATTTGTAATGTTGCTTGCAAGTACTTTCGGTAAAAACATTTACCATCCTCAGGCATAGATGTTATTTTTCCCCAATTTCAGGTAATTTCGGGTAAAATTCCAAGACGAAAATGAATGTGATTCTTGTCAAAAGATGTTTATTAAAAATGTGTTAATATTAAATATTAATAACACACCTTAAGAACAAACTTGGAAGTCACTCTATCCTAAAATTTACATTAGAACTTAATATTAATATAAAAAATTCCATTCCTTGATGTAGTTATTGATTCCAGCACACATAAATTTACTACTTGTCTACAAAGGAAATCCACAAGCATTAACTCGAGTCTTGTTATTTACAACAGTGAATGCCCCCAACGATATAAGTTAGCTGTTAGAAAAAACTTAATCCAATGTGTTCCACCGTAGCGGAATATTTCAGCAAGAAGACCGCCAACCCGAACAGCTCTGCCCATGTTAAGTCCCTCCATGCCACGCAGATCCTCGCTCAGAGATGGTTGGTTGTCAAGTTCTAACACTATGGGTCTTAGTGGTATTTTCTCGAGAATCTAATAGAAAATTTCTATGGTGTCGCGCCAGATATCTAGATGGTCGTTGACATATCAAAGAGGTTCATCCGACAAGTGCATTCATTCTCGACCGTTGTGCATTCTTGAACCTTGAGCGCAACGAAGCCTTGTAGGCAGCTTTCCCAGCCAAGCAGGTGGTACGCCCCGCTTGTGACTGCGAGGCCTGCGTGAGGGCGTGTTGCGTTGAGCGACCTGTGATAGTCGCATTGTAATGTGCTCCTGGGACTCGCAGGCCCTCCTTGCCCTCATAGCGGACGCTCTTGCAGTCCGATGGCTAAGATGTACCCTCTTTTTGGGGGGCATGGTGAAATGTGATGCTAGTAGTGGTTGATTAGGGTTGCTCAATTGCAAGAGTACAAAGTCTAACTTAGTATCGCAAAGCGTGAGCCAGAATCGGGAAGGCGGGTATTTAAGTAAAACAGCCGAATAAATTGTTTATGGTACTTGGAAAAATGTAGTTAAACAGACAAACGGAAAACAAAAACGTAAGAAACAACTTGCGGTAGGAGAAATTATCAGTGGAAGGAGCCTGTCATATCAACCGTATGGCGTCGTAACAGGAGCATAAGTGAGACCTTCGCCCCACAGCTGTGCACAGCAGGTTCAAATGTGAAATATTACTGGCCAATCGGTTGTGCCAATCAGCGAGAGTTCTAGGGTCTCGAACACCAATCAGCGACCGCGTACTGCACTCAGCCAATGAGATACCGCTATGTGAATAATGGTCACGCGCGTGTGAATAACAATCAGCTGTAGAGTCTGTAGTGTAGACATCTCAGTTGGACATACGTTTGATTGGTGTATTCGCAAATTCCGATGAAGACATGATTGTATCGACTTCCCTCAGGTATTAGTTGGTCACAAAGGAGCTCACAGGGCAAAAGTTTTTAATTGTCACGACTAAAGACGATAAAGTTAATCAAAATCCCAAGCAAGTTGCGAAAAACATCGCCTAATTCAGGTAAACTCGATTTGAATGGCAAGTCAAAAGGGTATTATTTCATCGATTTCTACCGGATAATTGAAACCGATATTGAAAACGAAAGTCAGCACCTCAATACTGTCGGTAAATACTATGCTGAACGGGAATTTTGCTGAAAATTCTTCGCCATTTGCGAAAAATATAGCTAGAAATCAGCTAGACTGGACTTGAATCGGATGACCCAAAGTGATTGATTGTATCGATTTTTCCAGTAATTGATATTGATATTGAAAATGAATGTCAGCACCTCATAACTGTTGATAAAAACAATGGTTAACATAATTTTGGTGGAAATTCTTCGCCATTTGAGAAAAATATAGCCAAAAATCAGCTTGACTGGATTTGAATTGGAAGTCAAAAGTGACATGATGTTATCGATTTTTTCCGATAATTGATACCGAAATTGAAGAAAACGGTCAGCAACTAATAACTGTTGATAAAACTAATGCTCAACATGATTTTCGTGAAAATTCCTTGCAGTTTGCGAAAAACAGAAACAAAAATTAGCTACACTGGATTTGAATCGGATGTCCCAAAGTGATCGATTTTATCGATCTTTTCCGATAACTGATATCAATTTTTAAAAACAAAGAACACCACCTCAAAACTATAAGTAAGGACATTGCTCAACGTGAGTTTAGTGGATATCACTTGTGATTTGTGAAAATTATCATTGAAAAACTGAATTTTTTTGAATTAATATACGACCTCCTATCGGTTTTATCGATTTTTTCCAAAATCGGAGGAG
>OZ038511.1:55271583-55286583 GCA_964036315.1 Acanthosepion esculentum | reverse complement strand
AACTATAAAATTATGAGAAATTGTACCTAATGTAATATTGCGCTTAAATTCATAAAGTCTAGGCACCATAGCAAGAAGTTCATCAGAACAATTATCATGAAAATATTTATAGAAAAGGCATAGAGTGGTAGCAAATGGACCGAAGCTCAGATGACAGTTCAGGACCGATAGCAGTGCAGATCTTTGGTGTTATCAAGAATATCTAAATAGAGTGCGGGGACACTGACCAGATGGAAGGACGAAAGGTAAAGTTATAAATATATTTGAAGGATTCTCGCGAGAAAGATTGTGTAGTTTAACACAGTGAACCAACTTAATATATATATATATATATATATATATATATATATATATATATATATATATATATATATATATATATATATATATATAGCATAATGAGAGGCCACGTATACTTTCTTGATATGTATATAATATCTGGATAAAATGAATGAAACAAAATTGTGTGTTTTTTTTATGAAAGTATTTATTTCTGTGTTTTTGTATATATTTATTTATTTAATATTTCAGACCACCTAGGTCTTTCCTCAGAAATCAAACGCTGTAAACAAACACACAAACACAGTTTCTAATTTGATTTCTGAGGAAAGACCTAGGTGGTCTGAAATATTAAATAAATAAATATATACAAAAACACAGAAATAAATACTTTCATAAAAAAAACACACAATTTTGTTTCATTCATTTTATCTAGATATTATATACATATCAAGAAAGTATACGTGGCCTCTCATTATGCTATATATATATATATATATATATATATATATATATAGAGAGAGAGAGAGAGAGAGAGAGAGAGACAGGTAGATAGATAACTGAGTGTGTATTTGTAGAGAGAGAGAGAGAAAGAGAGGGACAGGTAGATAGATAGATAACTGAGTGTGTGTTTGGAGAGAGAGAGAGAGAGAGAGAAAAGGTGTGTTAACACGTTCGGTAGTTCAAATACCACATCATGTAATCACTCATCCTTTGTCTTTAGTACTGCGTGTTCAGTTTTAGATAAAAAAAATTGCACGCATCTCACTAATGAACATGAGGCAACATTATCTGGAAAATGGCGGTAGCATTAATTTATTTGGCTGCCGTCAGTCCGTTTCGAAATCAAATACTGCTTACGTGTAATTCTATTATTCAGCGTTCCTTTATGTTACATCCAATCATTCTGACATAAATACATTAAAAAATCGTTATGACATGAATACATACGCACACTCATACGCAAACCGACATATACAGGTTTACACAGCTGAAAAAATGCACACACATGAATTGTCAGGTTATTTGTTTGTCAAGTATGTACTTGTTATATAGAAACAGGTAACGAAAGTGAGAATGTTGAGTCCATATGTGTAGGTTTTGAAGCCTTGTCGACCTTCCTAGCACAAGTAAAACTATTATGTAATTACATCTGGCTCAGATGCCAAATGTGCAACTTAGCAAAGGATTATTGACTAAGAAAGCAGGAAGTATGTAAAAGAAAATTGCCAACCGAGTAGTGGGTGAACCTTGTCATGTCAAGAGATGGCATGTGCTACTGTTTAATAAAGCACACATATCACAGCTTTCGAGATAAAGTCTTTTTATGAACGTCGCTTCTATGAAGGTTGTTGGTTAAGAAACATCTAGTCATGAAGAAGTCCTACTTCGCGGTCGATTGCCAATGGATATGTTGCTGTGCAGGCAATGAAGCAATTAAGATGAATTTAGCAGAATTTTTGAGAATCAGAAGTGACATACAGGATGTGTCTTGTTCCAATTAAGGTAATTTTAAAGATTATGAATCTCCAGGATACCATATCTGTATACCGATGAAGATTCTTCCATGTAAAACTTGATTTTGATTTCATTCAGCTGATTTTCACATGGAAAAACAAACTGTACTCACTCAGAGCCAGCAGTGGCAAATTTATGGTCTTTGTTATGCCAAATGGTGAAACCGAATTGGAAAGCCAGGGATAACGTGTCATATTGTTTTATTCCTCGACAATTTTACTTCACAATTTATCTTTCTAATTTTATAAAATATAAGTCTAATCCTTGTTGAAACGTAACATCAAGGAAAAGACGTTTTCTTGAGTGGGCACTTTGTCTCCGAGACTCTCATTTCTCATTTTTATAGTATCTTTCTTTTCAACTAATAAGTACCAAATATTTGACGTGTGGATAATTCAATATTCATTTAACTAATCAAATGTTGGTGTCACGTAAAACTGGTCATAAAAATAGATGAAACTCATTATGAAACAAGTGTGGAAATTGATATTAATTACTGAGTAAGTAGAAAGGCTGAATAACAATTTCATTTGGCCTATTATTTTTCTTGTTTATTTCCCTTTTAGAATGTTTATTTCTTCCTTTTTTTGTCAAGCGCAATTGTTTTGTGAAATCGAAATTGACAGTTTTAAATCAGTCAAAGCTAGACGACAACACAAGTTGAATTGTTAATTAGAATGAAAGAAGAATTTGAAAAGGTAAAGCGTATTAAAAAGAAATATATAAAGGCTAAAAACACGAAAGAAAAAAAAGGAAAAATTGCACAAAACTATTCGCTGTGTGAGTAGGTAAGAAGGGAATTAATAAGGCAGTGAAAAGACGAACAAGGAAGTTTGAAAGTAATAAATTAGTCGGAAAATGAGGATTTAATGAAAGGAAAATTTCCTAAGTGAGAGAGGGCATAAGACACAAAAGTAAAGGATGAAAATGAAATAAAGTGATAAAAGAGACGACAGAAAAATGGAAAATAGAAATAAAACGTTCATTTAATCAACAATTAACAAGACATGCTATCACTTGGCCACCATTGAAATTCCTCTGGTAACAGAACAAAACCCCAGGTTCATAAATCTAAGTCTCTATAAAAATAAACATATTTAACATTGAAAATTCAAGGACATTTTAGTTTGAAAGTTAATGCCAAATTGAGACAATAATAGTATCTAATATTGCTGCTTCATATGGTCTGGTGCCCCTGCAATTTACCTTGAGGTCCTTGATAAAATCCTAAAGAAATATCAGCAATATTATTGGTCCTGATCGGGCGGCTCGGATTCAGTCACTTTTTTTCCGCCGTAAGAGTTTCTCTCTGTATCTTTTCCATAAATACTTTCATGGTAATTATTCGAATGAGATCTTTGCTACGGCAAGTAGACGTTTTGAATTTAAACGTAGTACAAGGCTGATGTTGAAATCTTATCAACTGACAATTGAGCTGACTCTATGTAAACGTAACTTCAATATTAACAGTTTTTTTCTCGCACTTCTATGTAGTGGATCTCACTTCCGGTTACACTCAACACTAATCTTCAAAATTGAAATGCAAAGCCCTCCTTATTAATCTTTTCTCTTTCCACTCATTATTAATGTGTATATTCCTAATTCTTCCGCAACCTTTAAACACTAGTGGTTTAGTGGCTTTACTGTATGCATGGGGTGACACCGATTAAAAAAAAGTACACTCCAATGTCATATTGATACAAAAGCAAAACCCAATATATATACTTATTTCATGTTCACAAATTGACACATACATAACTATGAATGATCAACTGAAACAAATGAATAGGCAAAAATTTTTTAGAATTGTATTTAAATAAAACATATTCTAGCCTAAACAGCCCCCCCAAATAGAAAAAATGCCGTAAGAATTGTTTGCCGTTAATAAAGTTTTTCTAAAAAAAAACAGACGACATGCATTTAGCGGAAGTCAGAAATTGTTGAAAAATACATCCCTACCCATCCCTAAACATAACCTCGCTTTCGAATGTAACTATTAACTGATACAACGAAAATTGAGATTGAACAAGCTACCACCCCTTGTCTAGATGAGTGAATTTCTCTGTATCCTTGGAAGTACTCAATTATGAATCTTTCCCGTGCCTTTAAAACTGTAAATTTAAAAATAAGTTACTCCAAAATTCGCTTGACAAGGAAATTGAACTAATATCTTTAATTTAATAACAAAATTAAATTCGAAGCTTTTGGCTTCCATTTTTGAAACCTGGTTATTACTGTGTAGCGAAAAAAACCATATTTTAAATCAGTTAATTTATAATATTAATGCTCTGTAAATTTACATCGAGCAGTATTGCGTAAAAATAAAAATATCTATAAGAATACCGGATTATATATCTTACTGTTCTTTCTTTTTATATATATATATATATATATATATATATATATATATATATATATATATATATATATATATATATATATATATAAATATATATATATTATCTTGATATGATATCTAACAGGCAAATGGCCTTTACACCTAATCTTATTAATAATATACAATTTTATCCATTTTACAATAAGAGGCCGGGATAATTTTCACTGGATTTTTGTTCGTATCGATTTTGTCATGGATTCAATTGAACTAGGGTGAAAATTTGTGTATTAATAATAAATGAATTGTGCCTCTCTATTAATGAGCGAGGCTAGTGCAGATAAATCATGGTGAGGTAACAAGAGAGTTTTTTTTTTCTTTTTTAACTTGAAAGTTTAGGAAGCTAAGCGGTCTTAGGAGTGACACGTAGACATTTGAAACGCCCTCAATCGGAGACTATCTATACAGACCCGATTATTCTATCTGAAGTTATTTCTAACGCAGCTCCAGGCGGCAAGGTTACGAGCTAATTTTATCAAAACCTGTTACAGAAATTCTGCATGTAAATACTCTTACGGTATCGTGCACATTTGGCATGTGACTGGTTTACTCTTATCAAACTGGTTGTCATGGTCGGTATATTGGCCTTCGTCTATTTTTCCTCCAGCTTCTATATTGGCGTATTATAATAAGCATCAGGAGAAGAAGCGACAAAAGGGGAATTCGAAGAATAAGAATTAGAAGAATAAGATCTCAAAGAAAAAAGGACTTACTACTCGAATCTAAGAAAAAATTCAACGGATTTGTAATACTCGAATGTATATAACGTAAATGTAAATTTTTAAATATTATGAACATTTTTAAAAACAGAAAATATGTTTAAAAATAATATGAACACTTTTATTAATGTTCCATTTAAAAATAATACATTTTCATTTTTATGAATAAAATGTAGAGACAAAATTTAAAAAGTATATATGTTCTACGCCTTTAACATTGTTTATCATTAGGTGTATTATTATAAGGAGTATTATTATTATTATGTAATATTATTATAATAATATTATTATATTTTAATTATATTATATATCATATATATATTATATATATTTTATATATTATATATATTATATATATATATATATTATATATATGTAAATTATATATTATATAAATTATATAATTATATATTATAAATATGTTATAAATATATATAATAAATATAATAAATATTATAATTATATAATATATACCATATAATTATAGATATTATAAATATATATAAATATATTATAAAATTATACATATATTATATATATTATATATATATTACACACACACACACACACACATATATATATATATATATTTAATATATTATATATTTAATCATATAATATCTATTATTATCTAATCTAGTATCTAAGGTCTATTATCATTAGAATTATTACCTAAGGTGTATTATTTATATTATTCTAAGGTCTATGCATTAGCACTACTCCCCATTTTATTATATTTTCCTGTTTATATGGTCTGGTGCTCCCGCTATTCATCTCGAGGTTCTCGACAATATCCAAAGACGAATATGCAAAATGATTGGTCCTGATCTGGCATCCCGTCTGCAGTCACTTTCTCACAGATGAGATGTGGCTTCCCTCTGTCTTTCCTACAAGTACTTTCATGGCAACTTCTCCGATGAGATACATTCACTGGTTCCGAAACTGCATGAATTTAAGCGTGCTACTAGGTTGACTAATCGGCCCTACCATTTTAATGTCGAACGACTAAATGTATACATCTCTTCTACTCCGGAAGCTTCTTATCTCGCACCTCTCGTCAGTGTAACTTCCTTCCTATTATTTGCTACAATCTTCAAATATTCAAATGTACTGTAAATCGACATCATCTGTATCCTTGACCTTGACCTTCTCTGTATCCTTTTCCCAAACATTCCTCTTTACACTTACTCTTACACGCCGTAACGCCTTGCATGCTAGTGGCACTCACGCTTTGCTTGGGTTGATTTGCTTAAATAAATGAATATGACGAAATGTATTTATTTAAAATCGTGTCGTGTTACGAAAGAGACATCACTTTCCAGAAAGGATAAAACAGAAACATAATTATTAATATAACTAAGCAAAACGCTCACATTGCATTGGTGATTATGTGGTTTACCAGAGGTCGTGACCTCAACTGCCAAATTAAGACAAAGTCTAAAAATATGCAACTGGTACTGTTTCTTCAAATGACGAGAGTGGAATCCATCACCGGATTATTAGAATTTATTCTTCTCAAAGCCTGCTAGTAACTAAAGGAAAAATAAAAGAGTACAATGGACTAGAAAGAATTATAAGGAAATTACCAGAGGATAATATCATCCTCTATGTTCCATATCCCTTCAGAAAGTGGGTGGTCACATCTCTCCACAACTTTCTCCCCTTTTTGCAAATACCTATTCTACCAACTTTTTGCTAATACCTATTCTACCAACAATTTACACATGCTCGTTAGGCAGGGCTTATTCGCTACTTGCTTTCAATATGACCTGTCAGTGCCAAATTCTCCAAGCCCTCTTTTCTCATTATGCTTCTGATAAATTTTTGAATTTTCCTTTTTTTTTCCCTACATTCTCTAAAACTTTGTCGTTGTTCATGTGTTCAGTCCACGCTATTCTTAGCATCCTCCTGTAGACACACATTCCATGAGGTTGTCTAGCATTCACTGCCATAGAGATGCACCGATATTAGATAATTGACTAATTTTTTCGTTGTTTCCAATGAAATATTTGTCTTTTTCAATACCTTGTTTAAATTTTGGAATTCATCTTTCGCTATCTCAATGTGCCTTCGGTTTTTGTTGTCTATTCTCAGTTACAACATTTCCTAAATGTGGGACTTTTAAGAACAGTCATTATTTCAGTAATAGTAGGATCCTTAAAAATATTAAAGATAATCCTACAAATATTAATAAAATTATCGAATATCCAACAAAGAATATGTTAAGGACACACATGTATAATAAAATACTTTCAACTGAATCAAGCACAATAAATGATTGTATCAAAAACAGAATAATAAGAAGAGCCCAAATAGGCAAGATAGTGTAACGAAAGGCATCTACTGTGAACTTGTACAAACACTATGTAGGTTACTGTTATGGTCCAAGTTCCTTGTACCACGGTGATGGTCCAAAGTAGAACCAATGAAGGATAAGTCGAACACAGGTATGGAATAACACAGATATATTACAAACAGAAATATGTACAAAGAAGTAGAAGGATTAGTAATGACTATCAGATTTGGTTAGAGTGAACTATGTTATCTCGACAAGTATCACTATTCCAATGTCTTACAGTAATCGTCTGACGCGACTCTGTCTCTGACTGAATCTGACCAACTCTGCACGTGAACTGACTGCTGCTTCCTCTTGAGGCGCAGTATTTATGATGTAAGGAACAGTCCATTATTATTATGGGTAAGTTCCCATAACAGTTACATCATTACAATCCAGCGAGTGTTTGGAAAAATAAAAACGGAAAAGTACGTAAATACCCTGGGGTTTTGCTATTCAGCCCACCCAACAGGAAAACTGAACCTAGGTGTCGTGAATAAAAAAGAAGAGGCGTTCCTGATTGTGGGCGTGGCTGTGTTAATAGGCCAAAGAATAAATGAGAAGGAAAATGGGAATTTGGAATAATACCAGAACTTTTCTGGGTACCAGAAATGCTATGAAACACGTGCAAATCGCACTCACTATTGTAAATCGTGGCCAAAACACTAAAATCGAAATGAGTTAAGGTGAGCTGTCGGGGTTTCTGGGGATAATGTGAAAGGTGCTGTAGATTTGAGAAGACTTCCTGTGACTCACATTTAAGCGATAACCACCATATAGTATAATAATAGGGACAATAATATGTATTGGCTTGAGGAAAATATGATATGGATACAAAATGAGAAGTAATATCAACGGCAATATGAACGACCTTAAATAGTAGGGTAAAGATGATAGCGAACTGGAATAACGTTTGAGAAATATTGAAAGCTTTAGCGAGAAAGTAGGGATGGATTTCAGCTTGAATAAGTTGGTAAAATCCATATTCAAAAGGGCAACGTTATTATGAAGTAAGGCGCTTGGAATCGTGATGAATGAGTCGAGAGGAAAATAACTATACGTATATTTAGGGAACAATGAAAGAAATGAAATCCAGCACCAAGTACGAAGGAAATGCTTTTAAGAAAGGTGTTCGAGAAGGATACGTGAAGTATTGAAAACAGAACGTAATTCACAGAATAAAGTAACAGTCATAAATGCATTGATTCATGGCCTAGCTTTAAAATAATTGGTTTTTGAGTGAAATCATAAAAATATAATTTAACACTCATATGGTTAAAATAAAGAATATTTACATATATTCTAACTTCTATTGAATTACGTCAATAAAACTCTAAATCGTATCAAGGAGTGATATAATAATAATAATATTTAATGATTAATAGCAACAGACAATTTATAATAGACATAGTAGTATCAAAAGAAATCAAAAATATTTCTGTTAAAAATATGACGAAATGAGAATATAAGGATTTTGAAACTGAAAGAATACTGCACATAAAAACTATTGTTATACTTATTAGAAGTGGATCACTATCTACGATCACAAAGAAAGAACCCTAAGAAAATTAAGAAAGAACATTAAGAAAATTCCTAGTAGCTCTTGTTAACTATAGAGATACACAAAATTAATTACATTGTGTAGAACTGCCCATCTACTTGATAAAGTATAATCAATATAGAGAAAATATAAACACAATACATGATAAATATCACTTAACATCAGAATTTGTGACACAGAATGCACATTAAATATCTTATTTTACCCGTTGTATGGCGTAATTCCTGCTAAGGGATTAATCTGATCGGAAAGAAAATTATTTGATAATAATACGTATTTTTAGTACATAAGACTGGGATTTGTTATCAGAAAGGAATAAAGAAAGGAACTAATGTCCGCAGTGAAGGTATCGAGAAAACCAGTGCATGAGTTCGATGCATAAGACAATTTTTATAATTATTGTCTGAACAACAAAATAACATAATTACTATTAATTCCTGATTATAAGTCATTTTATTAGAATTATAAGTACCAATTATGAGTCACAATATTGGAATCTCTTAATTAACCAACAAAGATTTGGAAATGAAAAGCCGATGGCACTATGATTTAAAAGAAGTGCTTGTTGGTATATGTTAATGAAAGCAGGGAAAATGCTAAAAGCAGGTAAGGAGGAACGAAATGTTGATATTTTAAAAGCGAATGAAAATATATTCGAAAGCAGAAAAGAAATTGAAAACTCTACATCTCGTATTCCTCAAAAACATCAAGTTTAGAGACAAACATACATGGGATTGGTTGAAAAAAGAACACTTGAAGAGAGCAACAGAGAATGTCAGAATGGAAAAACGAACAGAAGACATCAGAACATATTCGGTTCAAGATCAATAAAGAAAACATTTGTGGGAAGAGAAATAAAATTATTTAGCATTTGGTATGACCGTAAGAACCTCGCTCAGACACAGCACAAGACGTGGGGACATAACAGTTTTGACCATTAGCAACTAAGGTAAATAAAATATTACTAAAATATTACATAACATCAGTCTTCATACATGCCAGTGAACTCTGGCCAATCTTCTCATAGATAAAAACAGACTTGAAGCAAGAGGAATGTGAATATACATGAGGATTCTGAGAATACCATGAACCGAACATCGAAGTTTTAGAGAAACTGAAAAGAAAAATACATTTATACTTATAATTAGAAACATCTAGTTGAAATTTCTAAGGCACATAATGAAGAAGGACACTGTATATCGAAGAAGAAAAGCAGCAACAACTCAAACAACAGATTTCTGAGCATTGACCATTAAACGGTAACGGAAAACGAGGGAAGAGAAAATCCTTTAGAACACGAAGATGCAAACAAAACATAATAGAAAATTTCAAGCCAGACATTGTAATGTTAGAGGAAAAGAGTGTAGATATTATGCAAGATTATAGACATTTTGATATTCAAGTTGCTAAAAAGAAGAGGTGGATAGTGGACAAATGTCAGAATCTGAAATAGGAATTTAAAGACAATCTGGAATTGCAGTGAGATGATAGTGATATTCATAGTTATTAAAACGTTAGGTAAAATCTCTAAAGAGTCACGTAAGTCAAAGCGTAAAATGAAACGAAATTACAGGAGAACTCTTCAAAATGCTTGTCTTCTAGGAAGAGAAGTGGGGACCCTGCCGTATGTGCTGAACATCTGAGGTTAAATGTCCCGCTGAACGATGTCGTAGCTGTACTCCTTTCAAGCTGATAAGGAATAAGATTATTGACTTTTGAGATATACAAGTATGACACAGTCCAGAGCAGAAAAATTTTGTCGACGTGAAGTTGGAAAAAACTGGCAGTAGATTCAGTAGATTTCAGTGTTCAAGAAACTATGGGGTGACACGAAAAGAAATACAGAATCATGGTTAAGTAACTGGATCTTGATAAATAAAATGAAGATGAAGGTGACAGGCGTGTTCATCCTTATTAAATTATCTGGAACGGATTATAAGAACCTTTCAAAAGACCTGCAATCATTACAAATACGAGTAAGAATGCAAACTGTCCAAACGTCAGTATTACTAAAATAAATTTGAATTCTTAGTAGAGTTTTGGAGGTCTAGATAGACTTGTTATCATTTGACTACACACTATATGTAGAAGCAAGAAAAGAAAAATATATATAAAATACTAACTGCATATGATAAGAAGGAGAATAAACTAAAGTGGATAGCAATCGGAAAAAGATAACAGAGAGAAGAAAATTGATAAAGATTACAAACAACGTAAGAGTAGTGCCTTGGAAATTGCAATCAAGTTAAATACCATTAAAATAGCAAGATATATAATTTCTTTTTAGTTAATATTTGCTAGGAACTCAAGATCATCGTCAGAAACAGATTTACTTTTTGCCTACTAATTTTTCATTATAATTCTTTTGGTTCTACTTTGACTTGTTATCTCCATGGGAAAATATCTACACTACAAATTTTATTTTGGAATATCTACATAGTAAAACCTGGAGCGACTTTGGTTTGTTATCTTTTTCTTGTACAAAAAGAAGTAGCATCCTGTTTTACTATGTAGATATCATTCCAAATTAAAATTTGTACCGTGTAGACATTTTAGTCGATGTACATGCTGTCTATTGCTTCAATATAAATGTTTTTTTTTTTTAATATTTTAACTACATTTTCCTTGTTATACATATGCTAAAATTTGAACGGTGAAGATATTCTTTCCTTGTAGATAACAAACCAAAGTAGTACCATTCTTTTTTATTTTACTTTTCATTCCTAAATGTAAATCTGTCTTTGATGATGTGGCAAATGTTTTTTTTAGAACGTTGTCCATGTGGACACGTGGTACGATAATTATTTTATCGGAAACTTTGAGAATAAAGCCAACAGACTAGAGGGTTAAAATAAATTATACATACATAAATAAATATATATATATATATATATATATATATGTGTGTGTGTGTGTGTGTGTGTGTGTGTCTGTGCGTGTGTGTGTGTGTGTGTGTGTGTTTAGAGTGATCAGTGAGTCCTTTGGTATTCAGCGTAAAAAAAATATAGTTAATCAAGCAGATATTGGTAGCAGGGTGGAGAAATGTCCTTCAGTGGTCGTTTAGAAGTCAGACTATGATAGGGGTAGTAGTAATCTGAGAAACTGGGTCAGTGTCAATCGACAGTGTTTTTTTCGGCTCAGAAACAGAGCAGGAATATCAGAAGACAATGACCTTTTGTCTGCTTCTTCACATGTCACGCGTGCCTGCGTTCTTTTGTTCCGTCCACTCCTGGTGTTGTTCTGGTCACCCTATGTTTCTGGCGTGGAGGTGTCACATTTTTATATCCTTTTCAATAGGCTCTAGAACTTTGTGCGAATATCAAAAGTCTCTTGTGCCAATTTTTCTTTTTTTTGGCGTGCCTTTGTTTTTCACTTTTTAGAACGGAAGTTATGTGTGGAGCTGCCCTGATTTTTGGTAATTTTCAGTCACAAATAAACAAGTTCTGTTCCTGCAAACTTCCGGTGTTTTCTTCTTCTATAAGGTTAACTTCTTGTAGGTTGAAAGAAGTATAGAAAGACAAGGAGAGAGAGAGAGAGAGTAGGGTTTTTAATTAAAAAGCGTAAATGCCTCATTTTAATTTGAATTCTTTTTATTTTTGTTATTATATTTTTTTTTTATTTCTATCGAGACTCGCTACAATTGTTTAAAAATGTATCTAAATTATAAATAATGCTGTATATTTCGTTCTTCACAGGTTCAACTGGAGCATTCAATTGGAATCATACGAAAGAACTAGTATTTATTTGCTAAAACCGAGAAGGGGTGAAGTGTAGTCGATAAGGATAAATGAAATCATCATTTACGTACGAGCAATATAGTTACATATTTGATAAAGTGATCGGTTACATTTTAAGAAAATGTTTACATATACTTAAATAAATAAAATTATTTCCGAAATTGGAACTGACAGCTGGAATCTTCAAAAACTTTTCTGACATCAAAATGACAACAGAGAATAAATTATTAATTAGAAAAATTAGACGAATGGAGTAGAAGACGGAAAAGTATATATTGACGATTGTGACGAGAAGGAGGTGACGATTCACAAGTTCGAATGATTACAAGTTATAATAATAAGGATAGGAATTTGATTAAAGTTGAATTTATTCGAGCTGATCGATGCGAAATATATCACAGTAATGTTAATCTCATCACATTTCCCATGTACATAAAGTTGACGGCTTTTGTCTACAGAAAGTTATTCGAATATTTTATCACTATATAATACTTTGTTAGAAACTTTGCTCATCTTGCCATCTGTATTCGTAGATAGTTGCTTTGATTGAACAGCAGTGGCAGATTTACTCCTCTAAATAAAACGTCCTCACTGAGATTAGGGATACTGTTGTCTGATAAATTAAAATCGCCATTGTAATTCGAAAAATTAATCTCGCAATTGTTTTCGACTTCATTTCAAGCGTTGGGTACGATCAATAACTTTGAATTTCACAATATTTTCATTCATTACCAAGATTTATTAACGAGATTATCATCTGTCTATATTTCTGAGATTAGGTATTGTAACTACACTATTCACATCATTTTCGACTGTTGTCCTCATTTTTATAGCTATATTCACGACATTTCGGTCGTTGTATGCTCTGGCCTTCATCAGGTGATATTTCTGGGAATTTCGAATCTAAACTTTTATTTAGTCCACGGGGGTAGATTGTTCTAATTCCACATGCATTTGCATATCTCAGTTTCAGTTCATTCCCATTGATAACTAAATTCTCTAAATTGATTGAAACTAAGATATCCAGAAAGGCCATGGCACGAGAAATTAGGACAATTTACCCCCGTGGACTAAATAAATGGTAGGTTCGAAATTCCAAACGTCCCAAGAAGATGATTTCTTGATGTTGTCGGTCTGAGGAGATGAATTCAGTGTGAAAACTCATTTGGTGCCTGCAAAACTGGCGGTGACCCAAGCCTTGTGAGTGTAATTGTGTAGAAGGAAGCCGCTATAATATAATATAATAGCTTTATCTTCCCAAACAAAAACAAAACTATTAAATAATCTATATAAACTAATTTTTATTACGTTAATAAAAACACCGATCAAAATAAAAATAATAAATAAATAAATATATAAGATAAAAAATAAAAATAAATAAAAACAAGCAAAATAATTTGACCCAAATAAGTAAACAAATAAACGACTTCCGGTAAAATAGCCGCCATAATAGACTACCCACAATAAGCTATATAAACAAATTTTTACTACGTTAATAAAAACACAGATCAAAATAAAAAATAAAAATAAAATAAATATAAAGGATAAAAAACAAAAATAAATGAAATAAAAACAAGCAAAATAATTTGACACAAATAAACGACTTAAAAATATCTGCCAAAATAGACTACCCACAATGCACCACTGACCCGTATATATAAATAGCCGAGAAAAATAACAGCAATCGCGGCCTGACGATTGCATCTAGCATGAAACAGACTGTCACCTCTAAGTGTTGACTTCTATGTTCACTTTTATATTTATATATATATATATATATATATATATATATATATATATATATATGTGTGTGTGTGTGTGTGTGTGTGTGTGTGTGTGTGTGGTTCTACGCGAGCACACGCTGTTATGTAAAGGTGAATTTCTTGGCTTAGGGATCAAAATATAATTTAATTCACTATTTACAATTATAACATCTATTTACTTTAATTGAACTTATAACGACAGAAGTTTCCCATACCCATAACAAAAACAAACCTCTCTGAATAAACACCGCCATTGGCTACAGATTATCTCCATCAATAACAAAAAACTGCCAAACTCGGAAAAGAATGTTCAAGCACTTCACATTCACTTTTTCACTGAAATCCAATAAACTGTGCTCAAATCCACTTTTGGGTCTCCATGAACATTCAACAAACGTCAATGAATGTCATTGAGATGTAATTTTTTCCGCTGCATAAGCTTAGTATTTAGATATATATCTGACGTCATTTTACCAGACGGCCGCTATCTGTCACAACGCAGAAATAGTGTAAAATTTCCAGCTCTTCTGTAATATAACCAACGTTGTATTCAGAGTGGCACTCGTATATATGAGAGGATATTTATGTGTGTATGGCTGGATAGATAGATGCCATTCTATAGGTTTGTGCTTGCGAGCGATTTACGCATGTTTACAGACCCCAAGATAGAAAGTCATCCGGTTTCCATACTCT
>OZ038511.1:55154083-55269083 GCA_964036315.1 Acanthosepion esculentum | reverse complement strand
AAAGAACATTCGGACAGTTTTTATATAATTTATCATCTGAAAAGAAAAACTTTATTAGATCGCACGAGAAATTATATAAAAAACTAAATAAAAGTACCTTGTCAGTCGTTTTTAATGAAATGTGCATATATATATATATATATATATATATATATATATATATATATATATATATATATAAAAACAACTGAAAAGATGCAAATTAAAAAAAATTGTAGTATACTTGGCTTCTCATTATGCTATATATATATATATATATATATATATATATCAATTATTTATTTCCAAAAGAAGTATTTATTTTCTTTGAAAACGTTGTAAGTGTTTAGTAACAAAAATATTAAAGAAAAAATTATTTTTTTCAAAGAATTTAAAAGAAATTTGTATCTTTGACTTGCATTCGTATCGAACAACAAGAAATATAAGAAGAAATTATCAAATTCCTGTCTGATAGAAATGCTGTATTTGATGTAAATGGAATTTACAAAGAAATGGTTTGAAATATGTAAAAACGTTACATTGAGATATATATTGATATATGCTTCAGGTAGAGGAGTATATTCATGTACACGTACACAAAACAACAAAGAATAAATAGAAAACAAATACAATTTGCACACACACACACACACACACACACAGACACACACACATATATATATATATACATATATATATATATATGCAAACATATAAAATATATATAAAATATATCTATATATATATTAAAATGAATCATTTATATAAAAAGTAAATTAATTTACTACTTTACTTTTTGTATGAATGATTCATTTTATTATAAATTAAACTGCACCACATCATTAGGAGGCACGGATTGAGGAATCGTAGAGCCGAGTTCGAATTCCAGTCGAATCCGTTACATTCACTTACGTGCTAACACCCTTGGGAAAGGTGTGAATCCTCCAACTATGGGTAAGTAGCAGGACAGACT
The DNA here is from genome assembly GCA_964036315.1 of Acanthosepion esculentum. Taxonomy (NCBI): domain Eukaryota; kingdom Metazoa; phylum Mollusca; class Cephalopoda; order Sepiida; family Sepiidae; genus Acanthosepion; species Acanthosepion esculentum. Next base: position 55,268,131 of record OZ038511.1, on the reverse strand, counting down.
GGGTTCTATAGCCTTGGATGGCAACTGGTCTAGGAGAAGGTCAACTCTGAATTAAAAAAAAACATTCGGCGTCTGCACCGGCATCCGGCGGCCTCTTGGTTACTCCTGCCTCTGCGTCGGTGGAAATTCTGCGGCAAGTAAGAGCATATTCCTCCCTCCGCGAGGTGTGGGGACCGCGTGTGAAGTTCAAACTCCCTTGTTACTCCGTTTCAAGAGTTCTCCGCCGTTGGAATCGTTTCAGCATTGGCGACGGATCGCCGTGCTTGGTCGGCCTTCGTTCCGGACGCGGTGAATTCCTTGGAAGGAGCCGGCTTAACCGATCCAGGGTGAATGCCGCAACATACATACATACCACATCATTGATTTAAAAGAACTGATCCGACGTGCAATTTTTCGGGAAACAAATGAGACATTGCTCTACTTATTGAAGTATTTACTTCATGACACGTTGACTTATAAACTCCTACAACAAAAACACATTCTTAAATTGCCATATTCATAAAAACGCTCTCACTTAAATTTTCAAACATTCAACATTAGTATTGCAACTGCACTCTACACAAGTTTGTACCTGTTATCAATAACTTATTTCGATTTGCATTATATTTTTTCGTCTCGGATGCTACTTGGATTTTACCAAAAACAAAATAGTTTCCATGCCTGATGATGATCGGAGAACCCGTTGAAAGTACTCGTATATTTTAGGAAGACCTAATACAGTTTATAATTTTAAAAAACAAGGATCATAACATTCATCGAGTGGTTAGTGGGTTAACGCATTTTTTAAATTTAATTCGCCATTTTATCTCATTAACTTTACTAATTTACTTCTGCAGGATTGGTTCATTGTAATATAAAGTAAAATGCACCACATAACTGATTTAATCATACGTAAAGATAATCCCTAAAAATCCACTTCGCTTATAATCTATTTCATGAATATATTTAAATATAAGGAAAAGGGAGAGGAAAAAAGAAAGAAAAAGGAAACATTTTATAATAAAAGAGGAAGAAAGAAGTTAGAATTTCAAATGAATTTTTTTTTTAATTTAGGGAAGAGAGAAAGGGAGAGAGGAGGAAGGGACAGAAAGAAGAGAGAAAGGGAGAGAGGAGGAAGGGACAGAAAGAAGAGAGAAAGGGAGAGAGGAGGAAGGGACAGAAAGAAGAGAGAAAGGGAGAGAGGAGGAAGGGACAGAAAGAAGAGAGAAAGGGAGAGAGGAGGAAGGGACAGAAAGAAGAGAGAAAGGGAGAGAGGAGGAAGGGACAGAAAGAAGAGAGAAAGGGAGAGAGGAGGAAGGGACAGAAAGAAGAGAGAAAGGGAGAGAGGAGGAAGGGACAGAAAGAAGAGAGAAAGGGAGAGAGGAGGAAGGGACAGAAAGAAGAGAGAAAGGGAGAGAGGAGGAAGGGACCGAAAGAAGAGAGAAAAGGAGGAAAAGAAAATAAAGGAAAAAAGGAAGAATTAAATATGAGTCGATAGGTTGACCTAGAAATAAATAAAGAGCTGAACAAGTTAATATACAGGGTAAGGGAGGGGTTAATCAGAATTAAAATAGATTCAGAAATAGGTCTAATAGTCATGGTCATTTCAGAGGGTTTTGTTAGACGATAATCTGTTAATTCTAGTGCTTACAATGGTAGAAATTTGTCAAACTATTGAGTTGGAGTTATTGGAGTTGATATAAATAAAACAGGAGTTTCTGCATGAAATGTCTTAAATGTGTTGTCACAGACCTTGAAAGTGATATCGAAGAAATTAATTATTTCAAGGTTACATGAGATTACAGTTTTAAAACTCAGGAATTGGAAAACCTTTATAATCTTTTTCTGTATTCTAGAAGATAGAGGACCATTACTATCTCGGATGAAGATAAGTCCATCATCTCTGTAAAGACCTACTTGTTTAGTCATATCATATTCGTCCATAGGAAAGTCAAAGTTATCATCAAGTAGATTTGTTATATATTAGTAAAAATTGTCTAGAAGCTAAGATAGTTTCAAATCCTCATCAATAATGCTAATATAGTTTTTAGCAAAATTTAAACTTTCTTATAATAGATCTTTAGAAATGGAGGGTTAGAAATCTATAATGTCTAATTGGATAAAAGTAACCTTATATTTATTGTTAATATTCTATTTTATAGAATCCGAAGAATCTTTCTTAACATAATTATGATAGATTTCTTGTATAGTCGTATTATTTTTTAAGTCTAACTTTTTAAATTAAGCATAATTCCGTTTTGGAATGATTAATTAATTGTGATTGTAGGTTATTGTCAAAATCAGGTTTGTGGTCCTTAAAAAGTAAATATGCGTTTAATATTTGAGTTTTCCTCATTCTGTCTGCAAAATCAAGTTTATTAGTAAAATCGGCAGCATCTTTATTAATTAAAGAAATAGTGCTATTGTTGTTGTCTTTTTTTATAAGAGATATTTATATATATATATATATATATATATATATATATATTATATATATATAAACTAAATAAAAGCACCTTGTCAGTCGTTTTTAATGAAATGTGCTTGAAAGAAGGATTGCTGCCTAAATACACAAATATATATATATATATATATATATATATATATATATATATATATATATATATATATATATATATATATATATAATGCAATGATATTTAAATATATATATATAATGCAATGATATATATATATATATATATATATATATATATATGTATATATATATAATGCAAGACTCTTCGGTAAATCGAATTGAGTTCTCTCAATCACTGTGTATTTATCTAAAAATAAATACGCTTAAATTCACCTTCTTCTCTGCCGTGCGCCAACGGCTTCAGGGTGAAATTTCCCACTGACGCGAATTCAGCCGGTTTTCGATTCTAGCCAGAGGCAACCGGACGTCTAACCACTCTGATGAGCTGTGATACAGCGAAACAGTCTGTCTGTGGATGACAATATATATGCTCGTGAAAAATTTATTTCGGTTGAGCTCTCTGGGGAGGATGTGTGGGTTTGTAAACAGTGACTATTACGGCTAATAATGCAAGACTCTTCGGTAAATCGAATCGAGTTCTTTCAGTCACTGTGTATTTATCTAAAAATAAATACGCTTAAATTCACCTTCTTCTCTGCCGTGCGCCAACGGCTTCAGGGTAAAATTTCCGACTGACGCGAATTCAACCGGTTTTCGATTCTAGTCAGAGGCAACCGGACGTCTAGCCACACTGATGAGCTGTGATACAGCGAAACTGTCTGTCTGTGGATGACAATATATATATATATATATATATATATATATATATATATGAAAGAAAACACGGAGTAAGAAACCATTGTTCGTAGGATTTACTTTTAAAAAGTGCTCAATACAAAGTAGAGCTATATATTATTATTATATTTTTCATTATAAGAGATTACATTTTGAAATCACTACACATAAGCTTTCATGTTTAAATACTATGATTGTACTTCTTCAGGAGATGGTAAGTGACTGCCGAAATTTTTCCTGATTAAAAGGGACAAAACTCTGCACAAATGTATCCGTAGACCATATGCTAGCGTCCATCCCGCAAGAAAGATGAGCGCAAATGTTCGCTCGCTTTCTTAAGGTCCTTGCAGAGAGGGAGTACAGACGACTGGTAAAGGATGAGAGAAGACGTACGTAGCGCACGCTTCAGCCCTACCCTCACGGACAACTGACTTTGTAACCAAGTCTGGACCGCCGCTACCACCTTTGCCTGTACTTCCGACAATTTTTTAGCTGGAGCCCACACTCCAAGAATGCGGACGGTCCGCATGTCCAAATAAAGAACCCTGGAAGCCCCCTCCCCTTCCAGGCACCTAACTGCAAACCTGAAGACTTGTTGCTGTTAATTTTAGCCCTATGACCTTCTCGTACCGTTCAAGCGCCTTCTGTACCATCTCAATGTCGCTGCTGCACGGCATGAAAATGGATACGTCATACGTATTCTCTAGCTCGAGCACCAGCAGGGACAGCGATTTCGGGTAGAGCCGGACTGCACACATGTTAAGCTATTTTGTGTACATAAGTTTACTAGTGAGACAACCAAAATGAGCTGACTCATTTTTATAGTTTATCAAGAGAAGGTTAACCAATCAGGAGACGTGGAATATTCGATCCGATGTGTATAAAGGCGGCCATTTTGTTTATTTCTTGACGGAATATCCACTGCCAACCTCTGATATGAAAGACCTGCAGAACTACGTTTTCCTACTCTCTCCAAATATCCACTGCCAACCTCTGATATGGAAGACCTTAAGAATTCCCGAATAGCTGCTACTCGACATTGGTGCTGTTACATTGAACAAATTACTTCCTACATCGGATTTCTACATTCAAACTACATTAAACATGTTTTACAACACATTGTCTATAATACCAAGTAACTTCGATACCAAGTAACCTTTGCCTTCTGTTATCTCACTCTCGCAGGAAGCCGCTTCAGTCGTCTAAAGCCGAGGAAATTTAGTTAAATAGTTTTGAAACTCTACGTCACAGAGACCAGTCTGCGTAGAAAACCGGCTCTCGAAATGCCGCGGATTTGTTTGGTCGACCTCAAAGTACGCCCCTCCCGAATGTATCGATCGGAAACTCGACGGATCTCTTTCTTGCGCAATTCTGCGTCCATGTTCACAGCATCGTTAGACATATTGTTTAACTTATTCCAAACTATAAAACATTGGTAGTGCTCCAGAGCCTGCCTAGCTAAATTTATCTCTTGGAAATCTCACCTACAGCCTATGCCTAGGAAGTCTATCCTTGAGATTCTTCAGCTTCTTAGCCTTATCTAGAGCGAGTCATTGGCTATATCCTGTGGTGAAAGACCTAATGATATCCTCCATCCTTTCCCAATACTGAATCCCTTTAACCAAGCCACTAGTTCCCACTGCACTAATTTAGTTAGTTGTTGCCGGATGTCCTGCCTGACCAGTATAGACAGATTGATCTTCCAGTGTCCAGCCCTTTTAGCCCTAGCATTCTAACGCTATTCCGGCACAGACAAGTCTATCCAAATAGCTGTCTAACTGGGTAGACGGCCACTTATGAGCCAACGTCTTATGGGTGATCGACCCGGTATCTGTTGACGAGACCAAACTCGCTGATCAGACCAACCAAGCTATGATCGCCCGACCTCCTGCTAGCTTTCGGCCCCTGTCTAATTTGGGGTCCAGGAATGCATACCGGTCCCCCAATTAAAATTAAATGCAACGGATCCACCAGGAACGGCTTCAACCGACGGAAACGATCCGAAACTAGGTACTGTTCACAGCAATATCGGCCACAATCAACCGGTCACGCATCAACATGGACAAGGTCCACCTTCGCACCCAGGGTAGGTTTAACCAGCAAGGAATCACCTCTGGCCAGCTTGTCGCTGGTCCCTGTATGCTGAACTCACAAGAAAATCGCTAGACAGAACACGAGCAACAACATCGCCAAAAAAGTGTGTCTCTTTGATCGTGGTCCTATATATATATATAACCGAATTGGTAAATATTGGTAGGTATACGAGAAAGCGATCTTATATAAGTACATATAAATACTCTACAGTGTAAGAAAAACAGGGTAAGTAACATAGCTTGCATGTTAAGTAACAGAGCAATTCAGTATATGTATTAAGAAATATACATATCTTAGAAATCCGAGTTTCGTGCCGAAGCAATTTTCAAGTGATTGAATATATTTATTTCTATTTATATTTTGGGTTGACACCGTTTTTTTTAATTTTCTGGTCCAGGTGAGATACTTTATTCTTGGGGTGGAACATTATTGGAGTTAAAATATTTAAATGAATTGTAGTTTAATTTTAAATTTGAATTAACATTCAAATTTGGAAATAAGAAATGTAAATTCTAAATTAGGAGATTTGGTTTTGAAAATGTAAGTAAACAAAAAAATGGCGTTGGGAAATCAATTCGGCAACTCTAATTTTTTCAAAAATCAAGAGAGTTATATGACTTAACTAACTAAAACTCTGTGCTAATCAACTCAGTTCTTATGTTCAAGAGAGTTAATATGACTTAACTAATTAAAACTAATGATATCAAAAACAAAGTATGCCATGATACAATAATATAAAATAATATATAATAAAATTAAAGTAATATTACTACTACTAATAATAATAATTATAATAATAATAGTACATATCAGTGGAAAGTAAATGATTTAAAATAAAATAAGAAAAGCAAAGTAAAATGAATTAAGAGCCTTATATAGGAAGATAAATATGCAAATAAACACGTTAAAATGTTTAAATGAATTGTAGTTGGTTTTGAATTTAAAGTTCGATCCAGAGGGGTAACTCTATTTTTTCCGGGAATCAATAAAGTAATTATTAATAATATTATTAATATTAATAGGCCTAGAAAGACAAAAAGTAGTGATAACAGTAATAATAAAATAGTAAAATATTCCATGACAAAATAAGATAAGTTAAAATAAAATTAAATGGAAACCATATATAAAAACTTGTCAATACGCAAATAAGTAAATAAATAAATGAATAACTAAGGCAAATAAATGAATAATTAAATAATGATAGATGAGTAAATAAACAATTTTCTGATAGTAAGACTAAATGTGAAAGAAAGAGACAACAAACAAAGCAAAAGAAATAAAAATAAAAAAAATAAAAAAAAATAATAAAAATAATAAAAATAATAGTTATATACTGAAAATTGAAAAAATGGAATAGCAAAAATGTTAAATGCGTTATCGTCTAAAATTAACAATGGTTGTACAATAAAGGTAATCAGAAAGTAAAGTTAAAAACATTTGAAAAAAAACTAATATCAATATAGTAAATGCAAACGCTTGGTTCGGCTAGACTATATTAATCTGAGTCAAAGTGTTTCAATAGGAATTTGGATCTAGGTAGGCATGTGCTAATCAACTGACTTCTTTTGTTCAAGATGTTAGGATTTTTTTTAATAGTTTTCAGGATTATTAATTTTTCAGAAAGACGTAAGTTTCATTTATTGCCTACTTTCTCTAATTAATCCCCAGGTGATAACTGGGTTTTATTCTCGCTTTTGAGATTCCAGAAGAATTTAGAGAGGGCAGTTCTGTTTTACTATTTGATATTGCCAAATATCATTCGGTGGTGGTAAAAGCGCGATTTCCAATTGTTTTACGTGGAGCCAACGTAAAACTTGACCTCGCCGCCATATTTGATTTTAGCCTTAGAAACTAACGATTTATACATACATTTACCGTTTAATGGGCATGGTTTGCTATTTCTGCAATTTCAGTTATAAGTTATGAGAATCTTGTTGCTTTGAAGGTTGCTGTAATGCTTGTTTAGAATGGAATTGTTGTGTCGAGCTATATTGTTTTGTACAGATATAGTTTACCTTAATACTATTTTTATTTAAAATCTTTACTATTTTACGGTGTGTTGAACCATGTTATCTTATGTTTTCATTGTTTTAGCTTTCTTTTATCTTTATTGTTCTTTTTCTTTCCACATTTTCTAATTTCACTTTAATGTTGCTGTTTTAGTATATCATTGTTTTATTATCGTCAAATAATTCTTTGTTACTGGAGTTGGTCGATAATCTAAATTGTACGGATTTGTGTAAATTGTCAAGGGTCTTATAGTGGTTGGATTTTCTGTCGAGGTACCTGTGGCTGCATGAATCCTTAGTGAATGGTTTATACAGGCCCTTACTCAGGTCAAATGTAACGTCTATCAAATAATGTTTAGTTCATGGCCCTTAAAGAATTTAGTTAGGTCCTTTGTCATCTGGTCCGCTTATCTTGGACAAAGCATTATCCCATCTTCTGTGTAGATACAGTTGTTTTTATATCAGATAATTCTGAGTCTTCATAGTAACAGTATCCCTGCAAGTTCGCATGCTTCCCCAGAATCATGTGCTCCCATAGATATGCAAATGTATGCGTTATTTCTTAGTACATACATTCCGTCTTGGTATAGAACTGGTTTCTGTGCCAGTTTTGTTATATTTACTTCTTAGTCAGAAATATAGCAGTAGTTCTTTGCTAAATTAATAGAGGCCATCAGTAGATCTTCCATGATGGATGGGTAGAAGTCAGAGATATCAAACTGCAAAAATGTGCATACCTTTTTTCTTTTTAATATTATTGAACCATCCAATAGCTTCGGCTGTATTTCGCCACTGGTTGATACCTAGAGCCTTTTTAATATATTTACACGCTCTTTCCATAATGTTTTTTTTTATAATAGTGATGTTATTTTTAGATAGATTGATCAGTCGGTATTGGGGATTATTTAGCAATTTCTACTTGTGGTATTCAATCGTGACGAATGACTTGTTTGTGTAGTTTTGGGATTTTATCGTCTATTTTCAGCACAGATTTTCTCAGTTGTTTTTCGCTTTATTATAAAATTTATTGACTTCTGTCTTGATGACTTTGTGGTATAATACTGCGACGATGAAATGATCCGATTTCATCTTATCAGATTTCTTGATTTTATCAGTGCCTATTCGCATTTTATGTTGCATATTGTCAGCGTTGTTATTAACTTTAATATTATTTATCACTGAGAATGAAACTTTCTCAAATTCTGATATTGGTTTGTCGCTTAGTGGAGATTTTTGTGACATGAAATCCTTAGTTTCTTTTTCGTAGTCTTGTAAGTTTTCTTGTATCAGTTGAAAGAAGATTACCTTCGTCCTCAACGTTTTTTATAATGCTCTCGATCTTGTTTTGTCTGCATTGTCTAAACCGGGGACCAGGATGTTTTTAGTGGAATAGATCACATTTTTCCCCTCCAGGAGGGTATTAGCTATAAATTTCAAATCGAAATCCACCTATAATAGTGCGCATCCAGAAATTAGCAAAATGTAGGTTAATACACACACACACACACACACACACACACACACACACACACACACACACACATATATATATATATATATATATATATATATATATATATACACACACAAATAATATATATATATATATCAATATATTTACATATATATGTATATATATATATACATATAATATATATGTAAATATATACAAATAATATATATATAAAAATATATACAAATAAGATATAAATATATACAAATAATATATATATATATATATATATAATATATATATATATATATATATATATATATATATATATATATATATATATATATATCAGATATCATATTTAAAGGTTTAGTAATATTTCATATAATATATATATATATATATATATATATATATATATATATATATGTATAAACAAGTACTTGGAGGTACAAAATCTATATACTATTTTAAAAACAAGGAATTTATTAATAGTAATAGTCCGTAAGGCCCTTTCGTCCAACATCACATCAGAAGAAAATCGTTGGAAAAACTTGATAAATTAAAGGAAAAGAACAGCAACGAAATTGAAGAGCAAAAAAAAAGAGGGAAAAAGCTAGACTCAATAACATATAAGTATATATACTTATAACGAGGAGAGGGGAAATTGCGTGTAAATAATTAGTGAGGGACAGTTAAAATAAAATATCCCCCAACAAAATAAGGGACTTCACAAAACCTTCTGCCGGCAAAGAGAAGGTTTCCGTAATCCTATACAGATTGATTCCAAAATCTTCAAATGATTGTTGGAACCAGCTATGTGAATAATTTTGAACCACTCTTTCGTATACGACTTGGCACAGGCTATATTCTCTACTAGGTGTTGCGCAAAAGCCGATTCCATAATTGTAGAGGGAAGATAACACGTTATCTATTTTGCCAAGTCGTATTTTAGAAGGTACATGTTGATTAATTCTTGTTTCCAAATGCAAGTTTGTACGCCCCACATAACCAACAGCGCACTAGCAATTAAATTCATATACCAAATTACTTAATTTGATGTAGGGCAATTCATCCTTGCGAAACGACGGAAACGCAAACCTAGTCCGAAAAATACAACGCAGAGCAACAAAAGGAAAACAACCAGAAACCGACTTGCTAACTTGCTTAACTAAGCTTTGGCCATTATCCCCAATCCAAGGAACCTTCAAATAAACCGGACATTTAGAAGGCCCTTGGACTTTAGGGGAATGAAATTCCCTAGTCTTCTTATTAATAATATGATTAATAAGGGCCTCCGGATAGCCATTACTAAGGAAAATCTCCCTAATATTCTCAAATTCAGAGTCAAAGTCTAGTAGGAGAACAAATTTTGAGTGCCCTTTACACCAACGTTTTAATAAGATTAATTTTCCTTCATGTAGGTGCAAACGCACACCAATTCATATACAGGCCAGTAAAGGTAGGTTTACGATAAATACTTGTAAGAAAACCCCCTCTACTACGTTCAACAACAACGTCCGAAAAAGGCAAACAATTGTCCTTCTCCACTTCCATAGTGAAGGACAAAGCCTTGTGTAAGGAGTTAAGCCTATTTAAAAAGTTTAGGGCCTCACTTTCATTTGAAAAAGTAGCAAAAGTGTCATCAACGTACCGGAAATAAATAAAAGCTTTAGACACTTTGCCAAAGAGCAACGACTCGTAGTAGCCCACAAAAATATCAGCCAACGCAGGGGCAAGGGAACTACCCATGTGGACCCCATCCACTTGGCTATACATGACATTATCAAAGCTAGCGTAACTTAGTACTGACAAATTGATTAAATGTTGGTAAGTGTACAAAATGATCTTCCTATTTCGATTTCTTTTTCTTTAGACTATTATAATCATATTTTCTATACTTGGTTTCAGCGTACTTGTAACCACTATTTTTAAAACAGTACTATAAACACTGCTATATTTATCAAACACACCTTTGTCCAATGAGTGGTTGCTAATCCTACGTAGTATAGGCGAAGGTATATGCCTGATTACAGATGGAGGGTGGTTAGAATTGGGGTGAATATATATTGGGTTGGCATTATTTTTCATATAAGTTTGGAATACATCATGAACATCAAAAAAATCTACTCATTTAACATTAGTAATTATGTTAACCTTAAGATTTAATCTTTTTAATTCTCTATGAATCATTTACCTTAATTTATCAACCTTAATTTTAATATAATGTTTTATTACCATATAACAATCAACTCTATATAACCTAACGTTTTTTTTTTAAGCTTATCACCCTAAGCAAGGCCGGAGGCGACTAGCATGCAAGGGGTTACAGAAGGTTTGGAGGAAGAGCAGATAGGAGTGGTAAAGGAGAGGATGTGGAGAAAGATAGGGGATCGATCAAGGCAAGGGGGGTTACAGAAGATTTGGAGCGAGAGCAGATAGGAATGAAAGGTGAAAGGATGTGGAGAAGGGAAGTGGATAGATCAAGGCAACTGGAGATATCGATTGACGTTACACTTAAATAGTTGGAGCTTGTATTTGTCAGGGAAACAGGAATAAGGAAGGGAGTTCCACAGGCGAGATGTGCGAGACATGAAGCTATTGGAGTAGAAGAGACGTCTACATCTAACAGTTTCAACGGTGAAGGGGTGGGAACGGGATGCCAGCCTCGTAGGACGTTTAAATTCATGAGGCCTAGGAACCAGCGAAAGCAGCTCCTCGGAGCAATTACCGTGAAAGTATTTGTAAAAAAGACAGAGCGAGGCAACGTCGCGTCTGTGAGAGAGCGACTGCAGACGAGCTGACAGATCAGAGCCAATTACATTGCATATCCGTCTCTGGATCTTATCAAGAACCCTGAGGCAAACAGCTGGGGCTCCAGACCATATATGGCAGCAATACTCCATGCAAGGACGAATGGTCGATTCATAGATTTGGAGGATCGATTCCGGGGAGAAAAATTTCCTGGCTCGGCACAGGGAGCCAACTTTCCTTGCGGTGGTTGATGCAATTGACTCGATGTATTTGTTCTATCTCAGATCAGCGGCCAGCGTGAGACCGAGCCGCCGCAGAGAGGGGCTCTCGAGAAGTTGGTCTTCAGACATTCTAATGGGATGCAGGGATGGATCCTTGTGGTGGTTAATAGAGAGCAGTTTTGTTTTAAAGGCGTTAAAGTTAATCATCCATTTCTTGCCCCAGTTCACAACCGTCAACATATTTACATCTTGCATTGACTGGTTGGTATTTTTAACATATTATATGGATACTTTACTTAACGGTTGCATATTATGTTTATTAGTTTCATAAAGATGCCTTTTATTTATCAACTACAAAAATAATGTATAGGAAACTGAAAAGCTTGTAACTAGTTAGCATTAGGCTTAGTTACCCCCCAAGCCCTCCGTTTTATTTCGTGGGAATTTTGATTGTCTAGCTTGTATACATTTTACGAACTAACTTAAGCATCTGTATCAGTTTTTAATCTAATGTCTGTGATCTGTTTGCAGACAACTTTCTGCCATGATGCGCTTCTTAAAAAAATTCTTTTTCGCTTAGTTTGAATTTTACGTAGGTCATATTCGATTGGTTGATCACGGAAAAGCTCTCCAGCGTTTTCTTTTTTTTTTTTTTTTAAAAAAAGACGGGTATTTGCTTTTGAAATTAAATTAATCGTTCACTCGCTAGTAATTTACTGAGGAGACGCATTGATATGGGTTGAAATACGATAGCAATTGTGTAGCGATTTTAAAATGGTTTTGTTTTAATATCCTAAAATAAATAATATTTTGCTCTACTCTGTATTGAGTCCTCTTTTAAATTAAATGTTACTTCTGCGGGTGTTAATGCCGATGGCGTAGCATTATTTGGCGTAATTCGATATACCTGAATAAATTGTTGTAATGCTTTATTCCGTAGAAAACATATGCTTTTCTTAACGCTCTTTTGAGTGTATCAACAAATCTCTCCGCTTGCCCATTTGATCTTGGGTGATATGGCGGGGATTTTATATGTTTGACTTGATACATTTCGCAAAACTCTTGGAAGTCCGCTGATGTGAATTGCGTTCAATTATCTGACTAGGCAATCCACTACTTCAAACCGAGCAAATAACCCGTGGAGGCAATTTATGGTAGTTTCCGAAGTAGGATATTTGCAACGAAACACCTCAGGCCATTTACTATAACTATCCACTATGATCAAATAGTAGAAATCATCAATTGGACCTGCATAATCTGCGTGTATTCTTGTTTTATGGCTTATGGATGATTGGTGGTGCTTTGGCTGCTAAAGAACAACCCATGCATTTTTCCACCGTCTGTATAATGTCCTGGTCCATGTGTTTTCAATATACATAGATTCGCATCAGCGATTTAATTCTATTTTTTCCTGGATGGCCCCTGTGGAAATCCTTTAGGATTCGTTTTTTAGTGTTTTGTGGAATTACAACCCTTTCGTTATAAAGTAGCACAGTATCGCATAAAGAAAAGCTGTCCGATATTTGCTTATTTTTTTCTGCTATTTTTGCTTTTGTTTCTTTTATGAATTCGTCATTTATTGCTTCATTTTTTATCTCTTGTAGTGTGACGGGGAGGTTTCGAATTGTACAACATAGTACTGTCCTGATATCTTCTTCATGTCGTAGGGCTGCGATTACAGAATCTTCCAATAGCTCTGTTTTCGTTGGTATAAATCTCGACAGACCATCCGCATGCCCGATTTTTTTCGTTGTTAGATACTCCAATTTGAAATTGTAGTTCAGAAGAATTGTACCCCATCTTAGTAACCTATTTGCAGTGTAAACTGGTAGACCTTTTTTCGAACCAAATATTGTTAGTAACGGCTTGTGATCCGTTTGTACAGTAAAAAATCTACCATTGATATATCTATGAAATCTTGTGACTACGAAAATAATTCTCAGACCTTCTTTCTCCATTTGTGAGTAATTTTTCTCTGCTGGTTTCAGAGTTCGAGAAGCATGCGCGATGGGTTTTATTGTCCCATCAGGCATTTTATGCAGTATACACGCCCCGACTCCATAGGCGCTCGCGTCACTTGCTACAATTATTTCTAATTTGGGATCGTAGTGTGCCAAAAATAAATCCGAAGTTAACGTCTTAATTATTTTGTCAAACGTTTTCTGGCATTCATCTGTCCACTGCCAAACTTTTTCTTTCTTCAGAAGTTCGTTCAGTGGTGCGCGAAGTTTATGCATGTGAGGAATGAATTCCTGGTAATAACTCAATAAGCCTAGAAAACTTTGTAATTCTGTTATGTTCTTAGGAACTGGCTTTTTTTTTTATATTGCCGTTGCCCTTTCAGGGTCTAGTCGTCTTCCTTTTTGATCGATGATATGGCCCAGGTATTTAATTTCCTTCATGAAAAAATCGCATTTGTTTTCTTTTACCTTGAACCCATAGCATTGTATTCTCTTAAACACCTCTTGTACGTGTTCCCAGTGTTGTTCAACGCTTTCACTATTTATCAATACGTCATCCAGGTATGCAATCGTGTACTCTAGTCCGGCGAACATAGTATCCATTGCCTGTTGGAATATAGCCGGCGCGACCTTAATCCCAAATGGTAAACTTTGGTATTTGTATAAACCTTTGTGTGTGTTTATGCACAGTAATTTTGAACTTTCCTCATCGACTAGAATTTACAGGTACGCTTCACTTTTCGAGAAATATGTTCCGCCGTTTAATTTAGTGAATACTTCTTCTGGACTGGGTAGAGGTTAGTGGTAATCTTTTATCGCTGCATTCAAACCCATTGATACATCAGCGCATACTCGAATCTCCCCTGATTTCTTTTTGACGTAAACCGTAGTTGCGGCCCATTGACTTTTTTTTCTTGAAGATAGGTTGAACGTTTTCTTTTATTTCGATATTTGCTGTCATTTTTTTTACATTTCCGAGACCTGCTGAAAATATTTCGGGGAAACTCGTTTTTAGTTTCTCTTTTAATTTATCTGCCTCGATTGATAAACTTTTTACATTTTGGCAGCACGTGCTTATTGGTAAATCCCAAAATTCGAATTTTTGCATCCAGTCCGTTCTGAATAAGTTTTCTGCATTTCTTAACACGTACATTTTTAATTTTTTCGTCATTCCATTAAATGTTACATTTGTAATCACTTCACCCTCAAATTTTATTTTTCTCTCAGTCACCGACCTCGCAATATTATGTTTTTAACATGGCACGTTTGTTCAGTTTTCTCCATGTTTGTACGTTAATAATAGTTAAGTCCGAGCCGGAATCCAACTGTAGTCTGACTTTTCTGTTTTGTATTTCTACTTGTACATATTTCCTTATGTTAGTCTCATCCGCTTGGTCAGTCCTCGTGATTCTTATTCTGCTTTTGCTTTCTCTTCTAGTCCAACAATGAGAACTTTATGTCCTAATTTTTGCATGGTAGACAAGTCTTAAAACGGTATGGACGGTCTTTATACCAATGCCAAGTCCCACAGCGATAGCATGGGCTGGGTGGTAGTTTTTTCTGATATTGACTTTTAGAAGTAGAAAATTTTGTTTTACCTGTTTTTGAGGAGGGAAAATTGGTTTGGATTGTTTCCGAGGAGGGAAAGTTGGTTTGTCTTCGTACTTTACGTATGTGCGCGATGCCAGCTTCTTCTATATCTTTTGAGTCTTTCTTCACACTGATTCATCTCTGGCAGTAGCAGTAATTCTTGTAATTTAAGATGTTTCTGTTGTTTTTTTGTCAAATTGGATTTTCATATGTTCCACAATGGTTGACTTAAAATCTTCCATGTTAACGTAATTTTGTGCAAGTATTTTACCTTAGTGTAACCTGATATTCTGGAACCTGTGCACGCAAAAAAAATAAATTCCTTTGTTGCCACAATAAAATTGATGTCCAAAAAGAAAATTCTTTATATATATATATATATATATATATATATATATATATATATATATATATATATATATATATATATTCGCGTAGAACTTGTTTCTTTTTTTTTAGAAATCTCACGTAGAACTTGTTTTTTTAGAGTTTACTCGTCGACACTATTATGTGTGACGGATAGAATAAAAAGGTATGTCCTCCGCGTAGAGAGTTCCTTTTTCTTTTTTTAGGGGTTTCCTCGTCGCCACTTGTTATGGTCCACGTTCCTTGTACCACGGTGATGGTCCAAGGTAGAACCAATGAGGAATAACTCGAACACAGGTATGGAATAACACAGATATATTACAAACAGAAATATTTACAAAGAAGTAGAAGTATTATTAATGACTATCAGATTTGGTTAGAGTGAACTATCTTGTCTCGACAAGTATCACTATTCCAATGTTCTTCCAATTAATCCTCTCTGCTCCCTCTTGAGGCGCAGTATTTATAATGTCTGGAATAGTCCATTATTATTATGGGTAAGTTCGCATAACAATTTCCATCTTGATAATCTCTACAATTGTTATTGCAAGTCGAGGAAACGTCGGAAATAATTTACCACCTTATATACATGATCAAATCTACTTAATGATTACAACGATGATAAAGTAATGAATCTCATGGTGGACAAAGGAATACCTGCGGCAATAGACGATATTGCGTTGTTAATAATCAAGACATTACACCCAAATGACAGCTAAATTGTCTTCACCGTACATGAACACGATTCCATAAAGAAGGAAGAAATGATAGAACAAATAAGAAAATAGCGTTGGGAATAAATAAATCGTATTGGGAATAAATAACAGAAACACAAGGAAACGATAGAAATCACATCAGTGGATGGACATGTAGACCGTGTCAACAGTAAGACTCGAGACAATACAGAGAAACAGACCAAATCGTTGAAAATTGAACGAAACTAAAGAGGTTTTTCAAACCGAGAGATGTCAACGAGAGAGAATGAACGAAATGAAAACTGTAGGACAGACATCTATGTCAACGACTGTATTTAGATGTCCAAAATATCACTTGCTGGCAACTAACAACATAGCAATGAGAATATCAAGGTAACCTATCGTAACAATACGATAAAAGGACGAAGAATATTGAAGAAATTTTGCGAACTTATACAAGGAAAAAAATAGGCAATTAAAAATCTCTACGTATAATTTCAAAGTAGATAGACACAATCAGAAGACGAAGAGTCACCAGAAGGTTTTTGCAGGGCGCGCATGCAAGCAGAAATGGAATCCCACTTTTGTAAATGACTACAATTGCACCAGAACAAAAACGAGAACGGACAACGCACAAATGCTATCGTTGTGGAGAAATGGATGAAATTTTAACACAACATTTCTAAATTCGGAGAGCTGGTTGGAAAGTGTATGAAGAAACAGAAAAAATCCGTTGGAAATAAAGAAAAGAGTAGTGAACTGTTCCATGATGTGCCCTACTGTATAGCAGCGAATGCTGGGCAATCTCCTCAGAGACGAAGAAGAGACTTGAAGCATTAGAAATGTGTTTCTACAGAAATATTGGTGATTATACCAACATGTGAGAAACGACAAGGTTTTGAAGAAAATGGAAACAAAAAGGAAACATATACTTAACATTAGAAGGAGGCAGTTGAAATTTCTGGGATACCGTAAGCGGAACAGAGGAAGCCAGCGTGTAACATAATTGATGAGCTTGATAACAAAAAGACGAAGTTATTAAGAGCGACAAGTTACAGGAAGTTGTGGAGAACCATGATCGCCTACGTCCTGAGGGAACACTACACATAAAAAATTATAGCAGAAATATTTATTTAGTATAGAAAATAATGTCTGTCATATCGTAGTGCTATCTGTGAGAACAGACCGTGTGGTGAATGAAAATAATACCAAAAAACAGATCAATTCCAGGCACTCATCCAGGCACTGGAGATGGTTAACTTGAGTGGCGGAATTATGTCGATAATAATTAACCCACATGGGAATCTCTCGATAAATGTGAGATCAGAATTATTAAAGATTTAAAGATGACTTCTGTAAACCCTTTTTAGATAGAGAGTAATATGAATTTAACTATTTGCTTCCTTTTCACGTTTCCAACACGTAAACCGCATCTTAGACAGTTCCTCTTGTTGACAAACATACATTCTGTTTTTGGCACTACTTGAATGGATGGGTACACTCATAACAAAATTGGCAAAGTTTTGAAGTAAATTTCTCTTATACATTAACTTCCTTTAGCCATTTCTTAGGCCATGACGCCTTAGAATCGAACGATATTGATTATTCATCGATTTATAAAAGGTGTCATTTTTATACACGGTGGCCAGTAAAAGAAGCGGTAATTCAGAAATACGCGAGACAACCGTTCGAAACTGCTGTCGACTGATGTAACTGAAAAATACAGGAAGAATTTCTGCATATGTTGTCAAGACCCTACGTCGGATGCTCTTCTTTGAAAAGTACGATAACTTGATCCTCAAAATCTAAGTTGTTTAGCCACGCGAGGGGTGCAGAATGAAAGACGAAAATTGTCTGCAAATTACCTTTAAATGACGAGTCAAAATATCGAGCAGCAATTGATCAATCATAAAAGAACAAAGCAGTATTAAGTAATTAAGAGAGTCGAATGATTATTCAAGGTCATTAATATTCAAGAAATTTATTCAAGATTATTCAAGGTCATTTATTGCTGAAAGATTAAAAAAAAAAGTGATAATAAAATGAGCTTTTATACTGGGCACCATGTAATATCGAAACACTGTTTTTATATTTTTCATTATATTTTCTGAAATTTTGAGAAACAGAACCCCCACTTATAAATCCATAACAAATCGATATTTTTTCGATTCGGACAAGTGTCGCGGCCTAGGAAAGTTCTAAAAAATGCATCTACAAAGATTATCCCTCTAAAAG
The DNA here is from genome assembly GCA_964036315.1 of Acanthosepion esculentum. NCBI lineage: Eukaryota > Metazoa > Mollusca > Cephalopoda > Sepiida > Sepiidae > Acanthosepion > Acanthosepion esculentum. Next base: position 55,249,500 of record OZ038511.1, on the reverse strand, counting down.
ATTACTTATTTATGCGTGGACAAGTCTATTTAAGTAGTGCTATATCTTTTTTTTTTTACAACTGATAGTTCTTTCTTCCCGTTTTCCTTAATTTGGTCTAAAAATTCTAGCAGTTTTCTTTCTGCGTCTGCCACCAACACAGAGTCCTCTGCTTATCTAGTGTCGCTAATATTCTTCCCACCGAACTTCTCAAGAAGCTACAGAAATCTAACTCTCTGGAAAGATTTTTGGTAGACGACTGTAAATGTGACACCGAAATCCGAAGATAAATTAGAATAATGAAAGATGCCTTCCAAAACTAAGCAAAATAACAGGAAATTTCGTTAGAAATAATGAAATGAGCTATGAACTGCTATATAATATCAATTTTCATCTATGGCAATGAATGTTGTATAATTTCTTCACAGATGAAGAGGAGAATTTAGAGAGCAGAGATGTCGGCTGCTGAGAAGACCCTAGAAAAAGAATTTGAGAAACGAGAAAGTTTTAAGTAAAATGGAAACAAAATCTACACTTGTACTTAGAATCAGAAACTGAAATTGCGGCGATGCATAACGAGGAATGACGTATTTGAGAATTTGATATCCATAGGATATATTGAAAGCAAGAGGAAACAATTTACGTAAATGGATGGTAAAACAGGACACGAGGGGTCTAGTAACAACCTTAGAGCTCAGAAGAACAAGGAGTTGAGGAGAGCTACGGATGCCCACGTCCTGAAGAGTGTTTTGTTTACAGCAGGGGTAGTGTCAACAAGTATGCTGAAGAATGTTGTGAATATTGAGTGGGGGTCAGTTAATCTCCAGTTATAATCAGCTGACATACGGTGTAAACTAACAATTGCAAGAATTAGAAGATTGAAGAGAGTGTTCCTCTATCGACTCTTACATGGCAATGAATGCTGAAAAATCACCTACCATATAAAGAGGAGACTTGAAGAAACAGCAATGTGGTTATATCGTAGGATGCTGGGGATACAATGGACCGAAGCTGTGAATTGTTAGAGAAAATGGTAAAAGGACACTTATACTTAATATCAAAAAGAGACAGCTGAATTTTCTAAGGCGCATAACGAGAAAAGAGAGTTTGGGAAATTTGATACTCACAGAAGAAATTGAAGGCAAGAGGGACAGAGGAAAAAAGGCATAAACGTCCTAACCTGTTTAAGTAAATAAATAACAGGACTAGCATTCTGAGAGATAACAGAAAGACAAAATTTATTAAGAGCAATAAAGAACAGGAAGTTGGAGAGAGCCATGATCTTCCCCGTCATGAAGAGACACGGTATATGGAAGAGGATTTCCAGTGAAAGCCACTTAATGTTAATGGTATGATAATAGTGTTCTTTAAAAGTATATACATCTTTTCATTGTTTTCTGACTTTGTGCATAATTTAATGTTATCTTCCTTTTTTATTTAGACAAAAAAGAAAACGATCTGATACAGACAACCAGTAAAAGGCGGAAATATATAAAACATATAATTAAAAAAAATGTTTAAAAAGGTCTTTTAATATGTCTAGGTGAACGAAAATGTAAAATGTCACTTTGACTAAAATAAACGTTAAAAGTATGAAGTGGGGGTTGCATAAAAAGAATGGGGAAAATAAATGAACTATTATTGGTTATCTTATTTCACTAGCCACCATTTCCTTTGCTTCTAATCCAACACCGATAATTCAAACGTGAGTTGATTATGACTGTCAATCAAAGGCCGTTACGCCCGAACGATCACATCAGTTGTAACTTTACCGTTGCTAGCACATCACAGGCTGCTGACGTTCATGGAGTAAATTTAGACATCTCCCTTCCTATGCTATGTCCTCTAATCTTCGCCTATCTTCATCTCACTCTAAATGACTTTGAAAAGACATTCCTCCTTGTCCTAGAAGGATGGAGACGGAGAATAAAGAAAACATTTACCTTTCAAATAATGCGTAAAAGAAAAATCTACATTTATTAAAATTTTCATTTCAATTCATCAAGACAGTTCAAGTTTTCTTTCTTCATTTTTTGCTTTCTTTTTAATCAATTTTATTTTTTATTGTATTTTTGCATTTTATCTGAAACTAATTTTATTCTGTTTCATTTTTCTTCATTTCAGACTTGGTGAAATAGATAAAATGGAGCCAGCTGTTAGCCATGATTAACTATTAAAAGTCATAAATTGTATTAAATGTCTTTGACAGGAAATGAAAATAATAAAAAAATCATTAAACAAAATTGCAATAAAAAAGTGTCGGCACGTATGACACACTTGGCTATAGATGCTGACAAAATGACAGCGTGAACACTGAAAACACAATTCAAAAGATACGTTCATAATGAGTACGTTTTTCCATTTTAATTCTTGCCACTTGTAATGAATGTTTTCAGTATTATTACTATGTTCATCACAAAAGCATATAAAGATTATTTAATCAATTCACCCCAAGTAAAGCGATAATGCCACTAAGACGCAAGGGGCTACTGAGAGTGAAAGAGAATGAAACATTTTTGAAGGAACCGAAAATACAATTCTAAACAGAAAACAAAGGTTAAAACTTTACTCCTGTTCAAAAGACCTTAGAGAAGTGTGAAACAGACGATACGCGAACCTATCTGCTACTATTCATCACCTCACTGGAAGCAGCTTATCTAGATTAATCCAGAAGTGAACAATAATTATTTGAAGCTTATCCAAGGTTTTCTTTCCTAAGCTTGCAAGAGAATTTTAATTTCTTCATGAGCGTTTGCTTGAGAACCGAAAAAGACTTTCCACCGTCTGAGGGAATTTTTTAACCAGTAATTTCAAACTTTCATTTTTGAATTGCATTGTTACAGGTGATAAAAATGGGTTTTGCATGTCACCAGAAATACGCCCGAGTACTTAGTTGACACCTGATGCTTCAACAAGCGAACGTTCAGCCCCATTCCGTTGCAAAGTAATACCGCATCCACTGTATTCTTCTGATTTAGAGCCTCCAGATTATTAACTTTTCGATGGTTTTCCAACAATTTCTGGGATTCAACGAATTCTTCGCGATGATTTCTATGTTAAGGCATTGACAATCTCGGGGAATTTAGGCAAGAAAGGTTTTTTTCTTTTCTTTTTTTTGTTACCATGGTGTTCACACTGTACAAGACCTGATGGCCACTCGAGGTAGAAGGTTACAAAATAAAAGGTGCAGCCTATGTGGCTGGGTGTGGAAGATAAACGGTTAACTCTAGGGTTGAACAGGTTAAGATTGTAGTTATCGGGAAAGCAACCTCTTTGGAGTCGCTTATACAAGACAGTGGTCCGTGGGAAGAAGCTGCTTGTGTAAAACTTATATCACACCAGGAGAAAACGAAGAGGACAATATGGTCTTGGAGTCATTTATAATGCTAAGCACTAGTGCTTTGCCTCTATTCAGAATTTGATCAGAGATCTTCCAGAAGAATTTGTTTGCTTTTAACTTTGGCTGGAGTCATGAACAATAGAAGAGAATATATTATTCAACGATCGTTTTAAAACTAAGATGTAATAATAGGTTTTTTAAAAAGGGCGGTTACAATCTTAACAACATAAGATACGCAGATGAGACATTGTTGACAGCAGACACGGAAAGGAAAATACAAAAACTCCGACAGAATTTAGAGAAGGAAAGTGAAAAGAAAGGATTAACTGCAAAAAGACAGAATGTAAAATGTAAAAGGATGATCTGAAAGTGAGAATTGCAAATCGGAAATGCTACAATAAACAAGTTCTGAAATTTAAATGTCTGGGAAGTGTTTTAACAGAGGATGGAAAGCGCCACACTAAAACCCGAAGGTGCATTGGATTAGACAAAGGAGCATTTCAAAATCTAAACAGAGTACTAAGAAATATGGAACATTTCGCTAGAAACAGGAAAAAGAGTACTAAACTGTCATGTGATATCTGCCCTCCTGTGTGGCAATGAATTCAAGGTAATCCCATCAAAGATGAAGGTACTTGAAGCAACAGAAATATGGTTCTACAGAAGTATGCTTAGGATACCGTAGACCGAACATGTGAGCGACGGCAAGGTTTTAAAGGAGACAGAAACAAGAAGGAAACATCAAGGAGTTAAAGTTTCTGGAGCATATAGTGAGGAAAGAAGGCTTGGAAATTTTGATACTCACTGGATTGCTTGAAAGTAAGATAGACAGAGGCAAACAACTCATAACACACTTAGAGTGCTTGAGGATGAATGGCGAAACTGGATTTAGGACAAAAAACAGAAACGTAATTTATTAAGATCTACAAGGAACAGGAAGTTGTGGAGAGCTATGAGGGGACATATCACATAAAGAAAAAGAAGAATGTGCGCATATTTGCGCATGGGTAAATAAACATTTGGCCAGTTTTATTGACATTGCTGCAGGTTTCAGAATAATCGATCTACCCCCTTTTAAGGCTGTTTACGTGACAAATCTCCGGGAAGTTTGCATTCATTAATTGACTGACTCGAAATCAAGGTAAACAAGATAGCGAACCACAGTTATTAAACAATACGCCGTTACTCTTGGATGCTGGATACAAAGGAGGGTCTTAATCTTGGGGGGGATATGCAATAAACAAGGTTACTTTGATAAAAACCGGGGTCTGAAAATAATTTAAAGAAACAGATATTTAGAAGATACATACAGAAACTTTTTTATCGCCCCCCCTCCCAGGATGTCTTGCACTTTCTGACATTCCTATCAGAAAGTGCAATGTTAAATGTCTTTTAAATTTCTTTTTATGCAAATTTATAAAAAAAACGGCCATTTTAATCACTGTGTACCGTTTATGTTTCATCAAACATTTACTTCAGCTCTTTTTGATTTGCTGACACAGCAGAATATAATGCCGAACTCGTGTATAACAAAGAATTAAAAAAAAAGACATTGAGTTTCGTAAAGAATAGAACGTGCTAAGTCTGGAAAGAATAAAATGAGCAATGGAATACTATTTCTTAATACAATGGAAAATCTGTTAACATTCCCCATATGATGAAAGTGTGTAACACTTTCGTCATATCGTGAATGTCGACAGATTATAGTTGTGTTGAAACAACTATAACTTCTGTTTTCTATTTTGAGCTCTGTAGAAAAGCACAAAATTATTTAATATGATTTTCTTTTAAGGATACAGCAGACGTATAATTCCTTTGGTGGAGATAAATCACATGGGTTATCTGACAGCCGCTTTAAGACGTCACTCTATACAGTTATGAAAGCACCATTCAATTTTAGTTCGTTTACAGCCACCAAAACGTAAGGTTGCTTTCTTTAGCCTGAGACTCCATGATCCGGACAGAGGCTGAATCTGTCACTCCAGCAGCTTACAAGTCCATAGAGCTGTTTCCCATTGGGAATATGTCTTTCCCAGATAGAGAATGAAACTCCAACTCACAGTCCTCAAGTTGGGAAAAACCAAAGATTCGCTGTCTCCCGTTTGTCATCGCCTGGGATATATTATACCACGGATATAATAATGCCGTTGGAGAAACGTAAATGGGAAAATACATTTTTCTTCCAAGCTCTTCCGTCCCAGTCTTATTAAGCTAGGTTATCGGGTAATAACCTTAAAATATAAATCCCCCCCCATCAGTCCTATTAGACATCTAAAAGTAATCTGGTGCCGTGTCAAATCTAGGATTTTAAGCTTTACGGTTAATGATTTTTTTCTTTAGTATCAAAGTTTGAGAAAAAGTTTGTTTGTTTTGATTGTTTTTTCTTGCAACGACAATTACACCTGTTATTACTTTCTACCTTTATTGTTCTCCCTTGCAATCACAACTTCTAAGTTAAATAAGAGAAAAAGTCGAAAATAGATTGAGAGAGAGAATAAAATAAAGAAGAATATAAAATGATTATTTCTATAGTAATCACTGGCGCTACCAAGGAAGTACGGGCTAGAATTGGTTTTGTTGTTGATAGAAAAGGAATTAAGAAACTGAGTTCGAATCTAAACTGAGAAGCGTTTATCTTAACTTCCAATTTATTCCCTCCACTATCCCCATTTGCATAAGTTTCGTCGAAACAACATATTTCGTTACCAGTAGCCTACGTTGTTTGGCGAACACATGAGTACACATTGTGTGAAACATTATATAACATTATTAACAGCCAGACTAATGTTCCAATCTTTTTTCCATCGTTTATTAATATCTCAAATTTTCTGCTGTTCTTCAGGTATCTGTATCCAGGTAACTTTCACAGATTTTCAAAGCAAACCCTGTAGGTAAAAGATGAACGCAGGTATAATGCTTTATTCGATTTAGAATGGAGTTTTTCCGAGCAGGACTTATTTAAATATAGAATACGTATAAGAGGCGATAATCGATACAACAAACCCTTTATTTAAACGACAGGATAGATTGTTCTTGTTCTGTTATCCATGTCTGAGAATATCTAGTCTTGTTCGTTTATTTTATTTTATTTTTTTTCATTGCTTCTCAGTTATTGCTATTCTTATTTAGATTGCGTCTGGGTCTGCACTATCCCAACCCAGGAATTCAGCTCGAAATTGCGATACAGTATCAAAGGAGGCAATAAGCTAATAAGAACATTAAGTATAAGACATCATGTTATAGCATCGGGAATTTTCTCTAACATTAAATGTTGGCTCGGGAATGATTCATAACATAATGAGTTTTTGTTAACGAACAACGAAACAAGAACAATATACCTCCGTTTAAAATTCCTTGAATCTTACTGAGATTGGAAGGTTTTGATAGGGACGTAAGGCCGAATGTAAAAAAAAATATGATATGAGTTAGAGCTTCGGAAAACCGCATGCCCATTTCTCCTTTAATTGTTCAAGCAAGATGGGCAAAAGCTGTTGCCTTTAGTTAAATTTTAAAAATTCAAATCACAACCAGTAAGATTTATTAACTTGAGTATTAGTAAGAAAAGAATTTTTACAGTACGCTTCACCCTGTACAGAACTCTGGACCACTCGTGGGAGAGGATTTGTTCTCAGAGAGACATTTATACTACTAAGGCATACATAAATATATATATAGAAGTGTCTCAAGTGGAGAATAATATATCACATATATCTAAACAGTAAAGCAGAGGGCAAGGAGAAACGAAAATGAAGGATCTTACATATAATATGGAAATAACTATGGGGCGGGCTAAAGTAAACAACCTCTCTATTTGGCTGCTGTAAACAAAACTGAAATTGACTGCCACTTTCATCACTGTATGGAATGACGTCACTAAGCGACCATCACGTGATTTATCTCCGTCAAAGGAAGATAAGCGCCTTCCATATCCCTACAAGCCGGTAAAACGCTGGCGGGTCATAAAGGTGAAAATATTTTTTAGCACAAACTAAAATTGTCTCTGTAGTATTGTATGTAAATGAGAATACTCTACTTCATAGCATTATGGCCGCGCCGATAGGATTCCTAACCGTGTTAGATGAACAGGGGCACGTATAAACGGGAATTAGATGTTTAGCAGCTTTGGCTAGGATAAAGAACCTGAAAGACAAGAAAGCTTCCGGGGCGGAGAATGAAATGACTTCTTTTTGGTCTCGGCAGGATGGGAAGCCATAAAGAAAATATCCAAAATGGTGTACCCCTAAATACTGGTAGACTTCACAAATGAGGAAATTTCTTTTATAAAAAGAAACCTGCAATAAAAAAAAAAACCAAAAAAAAAACCCGGGGAGTTTTGTTACATTGATCACAATGAATTTCTGAGAATAAATTGGTAAACCAAATTTTAAAAAGTAATCTTAATTTAAAACAAGTTGGTGGATCTGACATCAAAACTCTAGGTTCCTTTGAAGGAACTTTCGAGACAAAATAACTTTTGCAATTATTCCCATCGCTGTTGTAGAATGTACAATAGGACTACTGAAATGATATAAAGCGATTATTCGTAGCAGTGGTAGCAGTTGGGTTTCACCAACCGTTGCGATACGAAAGTCCAACGGCGATTTGAGGAAATGCGGGGGTCGTAAAGTATATGTGAATTATCATATATGCTCTGATTGATTCCCTTACCTAACATAGAAACGGCAAGTCATGAATTAGTAGGACTGAAATAATTTGACAAGGTTTACCTGAAATTTCGTCTGTAACGAAATATAAATAGACGATAAAATTTAAAGAAATCACTGCAATTAATACTCCGATAGGCTTACTAAATTGGACTCGTTTTCCATTTAGAATTATGACTTCAGGCCATCTTTTTCAAAAGTAAATTCAAAAAGTTCTATAGGATGAGGTAAAAAATATATTCATATACGATAGAGGAAAAAGAGGAAAAAAAATTGCACAAATTTTAAGCAAATTAAAAAAGGCAGGTCTGACGATAAATAGCGATAAATTTGAATTAAATTGCAACAAAATCTCGTATTTAGGACATCAAATATATAAAGGAATTCCAGAGAGTTCTTTACTTCATAACAATCCTCATTTAGTTTGTTTCTTATAAATAAAGTTTTAATACAAGAAGTAAGGAAAGTCAAGTCTTTGTTCGTCTTGTCGACAGTTAGATGTTAATTGAGATATTTTTGATTAAGTCTGTCTTATGTCTGCAAGTGGCAAGAAATTGAAAGTAATATCAATTCAAACTTGTTTATCAATTTACAATAAGTATTGTTCAGAGATCGAGAGAAAAAGCTATTTTTTTCATAAATGATCCTTGTTTTCCCTGTATAGTTAGTTGAATATGAAATTGCAATTTCATCTGTATTGTCTAGAGTTTGCACTAAATATTGTCTGCTACTTTCACAAATAGTGGCCGGGAATAAGAACACAAAACATTGCTCAAATACCAGAGTTGCAATTACGGTTATCGTTATGGTGTATATTCTTGGATCTCGCAGTTCGGCTGATATTACAAGTAGAACTACAATGGGTAATACTGGCTAATTTGAGGAAGAAAGTTAGATTTTTTAAGGTACTAATGTAGATCGGTAATTATTAGCTTACAGCAACATCTTTTATATCTTAACAAAAAAAAGAAAATACTTGATTGGGGGCGAGAGCAGCTAATTATTATCTTTCGTACAGTTTTCATTTTCAAGCAGAGATCTTGTATTATGGGTGCTCTCTATCAAGTCTCACACAGATGGCACTTCTCACAGAATATTTGCAGTGTCAAACAATTATGAAGCGATGGCATACTAGGCTGTATTTCTATTTGGGCCATATAAGACTATGTTTGGTGGTAGAGACTAACTGACTATTGGTAGCTGGAACAGTGACCTGAATATTCCACATTCTGGTAACTCCAGATGTCAGTGTATTTCCTGAGCATGTCAATTTCTCTGACTTTGATATCATGGTCAATAGGAACAGCGACATCAATGAGGAGGTAGTTTCCTGTTTCTTCATCAATGATGATGATGTCAGGTTCAGTGGCTTCAAGGACAGTCTGGATGTTAAAATTACACAAGATCTTCTCTTGGTTGCTCTCAATCACTTTCTCTGCCTTGTGGCGGTTCCACTTCTCGTCGACCTCTCCTGTCTATACTTCCTACATAAACACCAATGCAGAGGAATTGTCACCATATAATGGCGTCGTCTGTATTCTTTCTCCTCAAGCATTCTACACGCATTGATGTTGTGGGTGATATTTTTTACCTCCTTGACATACACCTTCCCCTTACCAAATTTAAATTATTATTAGCAGTGCAAGTAGTTGTTTGTTTGTTTAGCGGTACATCAACAACTTATGGGTAATTTAATGCCTAAATGTAATTTTCTTGTGATCATTTTCTTTTACAAAAATGTATTGCTGGTAATTTTTATTTTTACAGAATTAAATTGCTGGTAATTCTTTTTTACTATGAAAATATATTGCCGGTATTTTTACTATAAAAGTGTATTTTTATACTTTCATAATGTTTTGACAACAGTTTGGGGTTTACGTATTTGCCTATAGCTGGGGCCCTAACAAGTGCTATCTCCCCGGGTCAGGTTAGATCTGGGAACAGCAGTAATTAAGAGGTGGTTCCACGCTCCTCACAACCTTGCGATCAGAGGACTTGCTGCCGGATGTAGTTTATCGTCATACTAGGACGCACTTATAGTAGTAATAATGAATTAGTAACACTCCACCAGAGTGACACTGTGTTACACATCTATAAATTTAATGTATCAATAATGAGAACCTGACATGTTTCACTCAGCCAAAAGGCGTGCATTATTGTAACAGACTTTGATACAATCAGCGCATAATCGTTGGGAACACTTAGAAATAACTTATATGGATTATCCTAACCCGCTCAAAGGTTTTCAGATTTAGGTCATTCCTAATCATGCAAATTGGCTTCCAAGTCACTTTGTCTACCTCGACTTTTAAACCTAAAAAAACAACCCCCCCGACACACGATAATCATGCTCCTCCACTAATTCCAATCTTAAAGATATGCACAGTGTATTTATTTCCTACGAGCGACATTCACGAATGGTGGAGATTAGGCAGGTTATTTTAGGTTCATACAACTTTTTTTATTCTGTTCAGTTTTTATTTACTACATAGAATCCAGTGTACGATACTATTTAATGTATTCTCATTGCGCCAACGTCAACGTCCCTATGCGATACAGACTCCCGCTTGTTTCTTCACACATTATGTAGAGCACAGAATCCATATTATCAATATGATAGTGTTGATATATTGCTAATATTATCAAGGCCCACTCTTGTACCGCACATATTAGAGATTCTCTTCATTCTTTCAGGTATCCTTTCTAAAACCATGTCCATATGACGATTTTATCAAATTTCAGCCATTATATTTCTTTTCCATACCCTGGAGAAATTGCCCACGAATTAAGTTCTCCTTCCAAGCTTCGATATTGCTTAATGAAATCTTCTTTCTGTCATTTTCATTTACAGCGACCATAAATCTTTCCTATTATTATCTTTTTTTAATAATTTCCCCCTGAGCAAGGCGATAAATCCACTAAGATGCAAGGAACGATACTAAGAAAATGTTTGAGAACTGAGGGCAATGAAAGACTATTATTGAAAGAGACAGTAGATAACAATTGATATTGCATTAAATGTTTTGAAGATCGTGTTTGACTGGAAGGCAAGAAGCTTTTGAAGAGTTCCACAGACGAGAAGTGCGGGAGAAGAAACTATTAGGATAGAACTTACGGTTATATCTAACGATTTCAATAGTAAAAGGATGAGACCTAGCTGATACTGTGCTAAAATTTATGAAGTCGTGAAACCAACAGGGAAACTCATTAGAACAATTACTATGAAAATATATACTGAAAAGGGAAAGGGAAACAATGTTACGACGGTGGGAATGATTGTAGCAGAGATGACAATCAGGACTGATAACATTGCAGATTCTTCTTTGGATTTTGTAAAGAATCTCTTGAGACATACCAGAAGCACTAGAGCAGATGTGACAGCAATATTCAATGCACAGCCAAATGGTAGGCTTAAAAAGCTGCAAGTGATATTCTTATGAGAAAAAGTATCTAGCACGGCACAGTGAAAAAACATTTCCAACAGCATATGTCACAAATGATATAATTTCTTTGTTCAAATCCACGTCAGTACAAAACGTTTGACCGAGAAGTTGAGGTGAATTACTCTTCTGGTGATTAATATCAGCCGTGCGTATGGAAGGGAAAAACAAACTTTCTAATACGATGAAAAGATAGCAGAATAGTTTGGGAGTCGATAAATTAACAAACTCTTTCTTGTTAACAAAAGACTTTTTTATTACGCATGCTCACCTAATATAAGACCCACTCAAGATAGAAGGTTACTTAATGTTGAATGTGCGAAAAGAATGGAGGTAAGGGGTGCAGTTTATGAAGTTACGTACGAGAGATAAAGGTTAACCCTAAACTTGAAGAGAGTAAGAATATAGTTGTATGGATAATGTGGTCAGTTTCTTTTGGCTCGTTATAAATTTCTCTAATTCGATTGCTTCAAGCAATAGAGAAACGTAAATCAAACAATCCAACAGCACGGTCTCCTGTTCGCTACCGCAGTCGCATTTCTCTTTTGCCTCGTTAAGAACTTTTTATAGATTGAATGACAGGTCAAATTCGCATAGGTGGAAAGAGGGTCTCGCGAAAGTATCCAACTCAGAGATGTATCTTTTTTAAATATACGACTCGTTAAGCCGCCATTTTCTTTTTGGGAATATTTCACACGCGAGACATGACCTAATCCGATTTCGTCCAAAAGGTAAGCCATTTTCTCTAGTATTACAGATACAAAAGGCGATTATTTCCCTTAGGTCAAGATAAGTCACGTGACGGTCGCTTAATAACGTCACTTCATATAGTGACGAATGTGGTCAGTTAGTAAGTTTATTGAAGTCAAGACACACTAGTTGTTCGTCCTTCCCAAGCCTACAGAACTGCCATGTATTTCAGCTTACATGTTCATGGTGCCGTTTTCCTTTTGGGAATATATCTTTCCCAGATAAAGAAAGAAACTCCGGTTCTCAGTCCTCAATTTGGAAAAATCCAATAATAGCCATTTATTTGTGAAATATGTCCTCACCTGGGATATAGTAGATGAATCCGGTCCTTTTGGAGTCCTGAGTCTGGCTTCTCCTGAAACACAGAAGAATCTCCATATTGCATGTAAAACTCTATCTTTTCGTTCTCCTTTCGTTGCCGTATAGATATATGCGATATATTATTCTCTGCGTGGAACACGTGTAAATATGTATATATAGTTTTATGTATGTTTTAGTAGCATAAAATTCTCTCTGAGAACAAAACATGTATGTCATTCCTGTTTCTTTCGGCCATTCTGTTTTGTCCGTGAAATCCGGTGTTATTATATCACGTATATAATACTGCCCATGGGGGAAACGTAAATGGGAGAATAAACCTTTCTTCCATAGCTCTCCCCCTTTGGATTGTGATCGGGAATTGGGATATTTTCCACAAAGTAGCAGTTCTAGGGAAAAAGCTGTCCAAATGGAAATTCCTTCTTGGAATATTAAGAGAACGAGAACGTTTCGTCCCTCTGTACTTGGCATAGAGCGTGTCTTAGCTGCACATGGTGGATTTAAGGATTGTAACACATCCGAAGATTTGTCTTGCAAATACTAAGAGAACTAAAAGAATGTTTCGACATTTCGTTGGTTGGACAGTGAATGTAGCAGAGTTGGGAATAATTCATCATGCACAAGGCCGCGTAGAGGCTTTTAAACTCTATCCAGACAGGTAATTGATGACTGGACAGCTCCAGCGTAGTTATGGTAGCAATACTCCACGGCACAGTGGAATAATAGCTAGCAGCTCGGATTGAGGAATCGGAGTGCTCAGGAATTTGAACTCTAGTTGTGTCATTACATTCATTTACATGCTTGGGAAAGGTATGAATCCATCTCTTATCCCTCAGCTATGGGTAAATAGCTAGGCCCTATAGCCGTGGATGGCAACCAGTCTAGGAGTAGGAAACGCTGAATACAAATCACATGCCGTTTCGAAGAAAAGAACTGATGCCCCTACTTCGAGACGCGTCACTACATAATGGAATCTCCCGGCTTAGTACAATAGTTCGAACAGACGGGAATGTGACACGCCACGGCGTTATGGACATCTGATTTCGGTTCCTTCATCCGTGGCTGTATCACCTACAGCACTTCAGATGACGACGATCCCATTTTAATTCTTATCTGACTCATAGAGCATAGGAAGAACTGACCATTTTCCCGGTTTCTTTAACGTTCTTAAAAACTGGAACAACAGAAGAGAATTTCCAAGTAACTGGAATGCAATAAACAACAAGCCAATTATTGTAGATCTTGGAGGAAATATAATCCAGTTCACGTGCACAGTTGTTTAAGACAATTACACACTGAGAGATGACAGCCGAATCCATAACGCAGTTACGTGCATTAGGGAAGGTCAATTTTGGAACCGTGGTATTGCACTCAATTTGGAAGTTGGGGTTTGAAATGCTAGATAAAGATACAAAATATTTTTTCCAAATCGAGTTTAAAGATATGTTTAGGTTCAAAATCGTAGCGTTGGAACTTCATTATGGTGACCGTTGAAAGACTTATAGCATAGCCTTATAAAATTTATAATTTACTGAAGCATTACAAATTGTATATGAACAAGATGCATGGCAGAAGCTTATTATTGCTAAAGCATTTTGCCATCAAATAAAGCATCCATTTAATTCAATGAGAATTTATATCGAACCATTTAGTTATAATACGTTGTAATATGTTATAAAGTGTAGCAGTTTTAGAATTATTTTCAATAAGCAATGCAAATTTAAAACATTTTGTCTTAAGAATGACTTAGCCTAGTTGAATACACGTTCGCAATTGTTACATGTGGTCACAAAGATATATCTGTTTTAATTAGAGCTATCACGTTAGTATAGACGGGAAAAGGTGATTTTTTGCGGGCTGTAGCGGCTGCACAGGTAAGTATGAACCCAGAAAAAGATTGGGATTCCACGTGTTACCACAGGAATTACACTTTCTGTTTACTATAATTCATTAGCTGCTCATTACCAGTGACGGGATGTTTTCAGTGTTGATACAAGATAGTAAAATTGTGCATTATGTTTGTTCAAACACTAATGTTAATTTATACTTAACATGTGTAGTAAGCATCCGCTTATTACGCGAGATAAATGTAGCGCCCTGTTTTTTGGTAATGAGACTAGAGTGGCCTCTCCAGGGCGATGGTATATGGAGGCCTGTGCTTCACAGACTAGATGCCACCTTTCCTGGCAGTGCCGTCAAACTCCATAAATTACATTTGGGGCCGGCTGCTTGGCGGGATGTTTTCAGTGTTGATAAAAAAACCGAAGTTGGCCCCTAACTCGATTGGCTGTCTGGATTTCTCTCATAGCCCTTTGTGTTTGATTGGATATGACCACAAGATAGCTGAGGTTTAAAATCAGAGTTTTCCTTCTCCGACATGTCGAGTTCCATCTACGCGAACAGCTGTTTATGAGGGTCCAGTTGTTCACCTTGGAGACGGATTTAGTTATCAGAGGCTATTTAAGAAACATTTTATAGATAGTGGGAGCGTTATCATTTTTTTAAATTCCCCTATTAGCGCAGTAAATGCACACAATGAAATTCTTTAAATATCTTGCAAACTAGGGATGGTAATCTTCTTGTCTGTGCCATTTATATAACATCTAGTTATTATTTACATAGTTCGGACTATTGCCATATCCCCGAAGTTTCGACCATCTTCATGTGATCCGAATTTCGAAATGAACCATTTATTTCATCTACTGGGGTAGATTTTCACAGTTTCACGTGCCATGCCTCTTCCAGATGTTTCAGTGATCTACAAGGTTTTGTTTGCCAGGTATTGAACTTACAAATATTTGGGTCAAATTACTGCATCCAACCAATGTCTTTGTCCACTGGGATATGTGCCCTTGGAGATGTCAGTGGATGAATTTTTTGGACTTACAAACTCAATGTCTCAGATCGATTTTTTATGAGAGCTCATATTGCAATTTTGTTGCTAATATTGCTTTTCTCTAGCACTCTGTATTACTGCTTTCCATGTTGTATTCGTTTCTATTCTTGGCCGGCTTAGAAGATTTTTGTGGTCTAACATATGTGCTGATTCCTTAAGTTTTCTTATTTTCTAGTGATGTTCTTTGTCTATTAGTTCAGCCCCATCCACAGGGGTGGTGATCTTTCTTTTTCTCTCCATATTTTGTCAGCTACGCCTGATTTTTTATTTCCCTTCGTGTTACGGCTTTATGATTTACTTGCAGTCTTACCTGAAGGGGGTGGCCTGTTTCTTACCAAAGGTGAAGAAGACCGAAAGAGGATGCAGCATGACCTGGATAAATCCTTCATACACGAATTCGATTCAGTCAAGACCTGTCAAATACAGAAATTAAACAGACTGAAAATATCAGAATGTGATGCACAAGACCCATCACCCCCACCCCAGTGAAGGAAGTAATCAACATCAGTCAACACTAGCTGAGTACGTCTGAAGAGTCAGTACTAAACAAGAGTCTGAACCTCTTCACAACCATCAGACGGATGCCATACTTAGACATCATTGACCGAAACGAGGAAATAGTTTTGAACACCCCTCAGACTCGGGCGGATGAGCTAAGATGGAAAGTAAGACAGAACTTGAGAAAGCCAAGCCGTCCAAATCAAACATCACAAAACTGGAGAGGCTGACACTCAGAACCCTACAGAGGAATGAAAACATCATAATACTACCCACTGAAAAAGGCGATGGACAAATCGGAATATACAGGAAAACTGGAAGATCTGATTAGAAATGAAACGTAAAGAAATACCCAATAAGGAAAACAGTCTCAGATACTAATCAAGAACAAAGATATTTACTACTTACCACCTAAGACATACCGGCAATTGCCGCACCGTTACACCAAGCTACCTCACATATACGGTCTTCCCAATATTGACAAAGACGGTATTCCGCTCAGACTCATTGTTATCTGCCAAGACTCTGTGTGCCACCCTCTGAGTCGCTTCCTTGTAGATATAATTGATCCATTAATAGGAAAGTCACCTTCATATGTCCAAATCTCCACCCACTTCGTGGAAATAATGAAAGATGCTCCCATTAGTGAGTTTGTTCACTAAAGTACCCACAGAGGAGCACTATCGGTAGTCAGGGACAGACTGGCCTCGGACTCATCCCTAGGTGAACGGACTATTACATCAATAGATGGCATGATGGAGATGCTGACATTTTGTACACAAACAAGACACTTCGATATGGGATCAGGCATATATCGACAGGATGAAGTCGTAGCAATGGGCTCACCATTATCACCAGCAGTGGCAAACATATACATAACCCAGTGGATAAAATGGTTGGTTGGATCCACTGACTTGACCCAAAGAGTTGTGAGTCCAATACCTGGCTACTTCAGTGATTAATAAAAAATTGGGTGGTCGAGTTAAAGAGTGATAACTGAGACATCCAATGGACGAAATAAAGGATTCATATCGAAATTCCAATCACCTGAAAAAGTTGGAGGGTACAATTGCCGAAACGCCGTGAATATGGCAATAAAGATGAGGACAACAGTCCGAACAATGTAAATAATTATAATTCCTAATCTGAAATATATAAACAGATTCTACAGTTATTATAGGTTTAACGGTTTTTAAGGCGGCATATTTGATAAATTACCCCAAATTTACTTATTTTCTCATATTATTAAACGATATCTTTATGAGTGACAGTACCATTATTATTATTATAATCCACTCATTCGCTGTTCCTATCTCCTTTATAAAAAGTCGTTATGAACTTTTGTATGAACTAAAGATATGACAGTATAATTATAGACGGACTAAAAAAAAATTAAAACAAAAATCAAATTTGGAAACTGCTAAAGGACATTTTCCAATCCCTGATAGATAGATAGAAAGATAGATAGATAGTGAGAGAGAGAGACAGGAAGAGAAAAATAGAGTGTGTGTGAGAGAGAGAGAGAGAGAGAGAGGGTGAGAAAGAAAATAGATAGTGAGAGAGTGAGAGAAAAAAGAAATAATATATATATATATATATATATATATATATATATATATATATATATATATATATATATAGAAAGAGGGCGAGAGAAAGAAAAATATATATGTATACATATATAGACAGAGTGATATATATATATATATATATATATATATATATATATATATATACATACAGAGAGAGAGAGATAGAGAGATCCAACATGTTACAAAACAAGCTTAATTATAAGAGGCCGTGCTAAAAGGGAGGTAATTTAAAAATTGCAACGTAGAAAGTAAATTAATAATGTATGAATATGTAGAATTTATCAGACGTTATTTCAATTCCCTATACATGTTTTGAACACTAAAATGCATATTTACACATTTTTTTAAATTTTTTTACTAATCCACGAATTAGAAACGGATGTGAATTAACTCGCTTTTATGATTTTTATTTGCGTATACGTCTTGTTTGGCAAATGAACGCTAATAGGTATTTTTTCTACTTCATATCCACTGCATTTAAAAGTAAATTATAAAGTTTTGATATTTTGTTTAACAAAAATGGTTAACAAATGTGTTGCATTATGTTGTTCTAGTGGATATATTACTAAGAGTGAAAAGGTATCGACATTTTTTCCTCTTTTAAAATCCGGCCTCTTTGAAAAATGGATAGAATTCGTTAATCGTATTGATTTGTTTCCTATGAAAAATTCAGTCCAATGTATAAAACATTTTGAAGATAAATTTATTTTGAAAAGTAAACGAAACAAACGGAATTGGAATCTACATCCAATATCTAAAATAGATCTAGAAAAAATAAGAAAGCCGCATCTTTTGCCGAATACAAGGGAATTCAGAATTCAGAAAACCTCGAAAACAACGACTGGTCGAAACTGATGAATTACATGATTTTATTTCAGCTGATACGATAAAGGATTTTACTCATTTGGAAGAATAAAAGTGTTGTCTTAACGGTTTTGAAGTTAAAAAAAGATTATATTCTAATTTATAGAATAGTCATTGAACTTGAAACACATTTTCCATCTATAAAACAATGTATGAGCATTGACCAAAACCATTACGTCCAGTTCCATTGAGATGGAACACTTATACTGTTTACCATAATGGTTTATACATGGACATACTGCTAAACTCACAAGATTTAGCATGTTAGGAATTTTTCCAAAACTACATACAAAACCACACGCAGTTCTGAAAGAATTACAAAAAAGACAATATTACCAACCAAGTGATCGCCCATCTAATATGCCTTACTACTGTGCTATACGTCTCATCAAGCCTACAAATTACTTCTGGAGAAATTTCCATTACCATATTTCAAAAAAAATTAATTAAATGCTTTTCCTGGTAGGCAATGATAGTGATGATGCAACAGAGAAGCAGTATTTTAACTTAGTTTCTCGAATAGGTCTTGAGGTTCCATCTAACGAAATTGCAGAGTTCGTCTGTGCGTGTTTTGCTATACTGAATAAAGTTATTGTAAAACATAATGAATCCACTACAAGAGAGTCTGCTGAAACATATTCTCCAAAATAGGTTTTTACTTGTAAACAACACAATGAAAAAGAAATTCACTTTATAGCAAAACTTGCTGTGAATATATTTTACAACAACAAACTAAAAGTTTTCTTCGGATGAAGTTCGAACAATATTGTAGAATGTTTTTAAAAAATGCAAAGGTCAAAAGAAAATTGATTTACAACCGATTGGGCCACACAGGAGTGTTTGGTTTGCACTAAAATCGACCTTGCTAATCGAACGCTCCTCTGTGGCTCGATCGGTTAAGGCACGTCAGGCTATATGACAGCCCCGTATAGGATACAGGTTCGATTCCTGTCGGAGGATGCATATTTTCTAAGAAAATTTCTCGAACATTCAGGGTGGTAAATGTTATTAATACTGTTTATTATAAACAGAGCATTTACTTAAATATTTGTATCTATAAAAAGAACGAATAAACATAAAACATGTCTTTAAAATATACATATATGGAGTGATGGAAAAAGAAAGGAAATATATATATACAGAGAGAGAGAGAAAGAAATATATAGAGAGAGGAAGAGCGAAAAAGAAATATATATAGAATGAGAGAAAGTAATTATATATATATATATATATATATATATATATATATATATATATATATATATATATATATGTATATGTATGTACATATATATATATATATGTATGTATATCTATATATATATGTATGTATTTATATATATATGTATGTACATATATATATATATATATATATGTATGTATATATATATATGTATGTATATATATATAGAGAGAGAGAGAGAAAGAAAGAGAAAGATATATAAAGAGAAATAGAGAAACTTATATATATAAAGAGAGAAAGAAAGAGACAGAGAAATTTATATATATGCATATATATATATATATATATATATATATATATATATATAGAGAGAGAGAGAGAGAGAGAGAGAGAAATTTATTTATACAGTGACACGCATAAGTATTGGATACATGTTATTTTCTGTTATAACTCTAGTTTATGTTCGCCATTTTGCCTGATATTTGGTAAGTAATATCTCGTAAAGTTGTTTTAGTTGTATGTGGAAGGAAAATTAAAAACTCATCGTTGAATTCATTTTTTTAGCAAATTTCAACATTACCCTATGCAAAAGTATTTGATACATGACACTTTTTTCATATTTCCAATCGAAACTTTGTAAATATTCAAATTTTCAATAGTAGTGGAATGTTATCTCTGACCAATCAGAGAAGCACACAATTGTTTACAAGATAGTGCTACTAATCATCTGACTCTTTGATGTGCATTCTGCAATTCAAGGATTAAAAATGGCAAAAACTAAAGAATTATCCAGAGATATGCGAGATAGAATCATTGGACGTCACAAAGGAGGACACGGTTACCGAAAAATTAGCAAAGAAATGAATCTAGCACTAAGTACAGTAGGAAATATCATCAGAAAGTATATGAAGTATGGCGACGGTACAGCAAACCTTCCAAGAAATGGAAGACCGAGAAAAATAAATGAGAGTACTTCAAGGTGGATCAGCAGAAATGTGCAAAAAAAAACCCTTCATTACTCGTTCTGAAATGAAAACTGAACTTGAGGGGCTGGAATTAATGTAAGTAAGGATACCATTAGCAGAACTCTATATCGTACAGGCTTTCATTCAAGATTACCAAGAAAAGTGCCTTTACTGAAAACCAAACATGTCAAAGATCGATTAAAGTTTGTCGAAACTTATGAAAAGAAAGGTATGCAGATTTGGGAAAAGGTAATCTGGTCGGGTGAAACGAGAGTTGAACTATTCGGAACAAGTGTTTGGCGACAAGTGTTTGGCAAATAAATGGCACTGCCTTCAACAAGCACAATACCATCCCCACAGTTAAGTTTGGGGGTGGTTCCATTATGGGGATGCTTTTCATCCAAGGGCACTGGTGAGTTACAAGTTATCCATGGTAGAATGAATGGTAGCATGTACAGGGAGATTCTAGAGAAGAACCTTCAGAAATCTGCAACTTCTTTAGGACATGGTCGGAATTTCGTGTTTCAACACGACAATGATCCCAAACATACAACAATACATACAAAGGAATGGTTTGAAAATAATGGTATTAGTACTCTCAATTGGACAAGTCAGTCTCCTGACTTGAATCCAATTGCGAATTTGTGGAATACTTTGAAGGTTAAAGTTCATAAGCGGAATCCACAAAATATCAAGCAATTAGAGGAATTATGCAAGGAAGAATGGGGTAAAGTAATGGTGGATCAGTGTGAAAAACTTGTGGCCAACTATAGAAAGCGACTGGAAGCAGTGAAACAAAACAGAGGCTACGCAACAAAATATTAAATTGATGTATCCAATACTTTTGCATAGGGTAATTTTGAACTTTGATAAAAAATGGATTCAACCATGAGTTTTTAATTTTCCTTCCACATACAACTAGAACGACGTTACGAGATATTACATACCAAATATCAGGCAAAATGGCGAACATAAATTAGAGTTATAACAGAAAATAACATGTATCCAATACTTATGCGTGTCACTGTATATATATATATATATATATATATATATATATATATATATATATATATATATATATACATACATGGCGAGTGGAGAGAGAAAAAGAAATATATATATATATGTAGAGAGAGATAGAGAGAGATAGAGAGAGAGAGAGAAAGAGCAATATATAGAGAGCGAAAAAGAAATATATATATATATATATAGAGAGAGAGAGAGAGAGAGAGAGAGAGAGTGTGTGTGTGATAATTTATATATATATAGAGAGGGAGATAGAGAACTATATATAGTTAGAGGTAGAGAGACATATTGAAAGAATGATATGTACATATATATATATATATATATATATATATATAGAAAGAGGGGGGAATGAAATAGATATACAGAGAAAGGGATAAAGAGAGAAGGCGCGAAATAGAAAGATATTTTTAAAAAATAAAGTGAACAAATGCAAAATGAAGGAAGACTTGCGGAATTTGAAATGGAAAATGACAAAGAATTCACAATGCATTTCGCTTGGAGCAAATCAAAGCGAAAATGGAACTTTATTTTCAAAACCGCAATGTGAATGACTTCAATACCCACTGCTGAAGGCCTGCATGTACAAGGGATTGCAGAAAAGATTTTAATAAATCTACCGCTTTCTAACACATTTTTAAATTTGCCCTTCAGAAATATATATATATATATATATATATATATATGAATGAAACAAAATGGCATTTGTACCATGTAAAAGATGCAATTTCGGTTGTTAGCGCATATACATGCACATAGATTATACACATATATGAGTAAAGAGCAAATATTTTGTGTGATAGAGGAGTTTTGTTAGGAATTTCTCAGCTTACCACGTTTCATCACACAAACTCACACACACATTATGTGTGTATGTGTGTGTGTGTGTGTGTGTGTGTGTGTGTATTAGAAGGGAGGTGGAAAACTCTCCCCAAGTCAGTTCCCGAAATATCACCAAATATCAAGCATTTGTAATTTATCTCCTCGTGATCTTCTAATACACACAGACACACATTATATGTGAGTGTGTGTGCGTGTGTCAATAATTCAGATAGAGCATATATGTAGAAGAACATGACGAATAAAGGCAAAAGGAAAACATCTTAATCGACGCGTTTCGTCCTCTATGTGAGTTTATCAAGGCAAATGCAAGGATTTTATTTTGTAAGAAGTATTTATATAAACGTGCAAAATGTTATTGTTTTTCCCAAATTTTTAAGATTGCCTGCTCTTCAGCGGATCTGCTATATATATATATATATATATATATATGGATTTTTAATATTAATTAATTTTTTAATTTTTTGGCATATGGATACATATATATATATATATATATATATATATATATATATATATATATATATATATATATATATATATATATATATATATATATATATATATATATATATATATATATATATATATATGGATCTTTAATCCCACAATATTTTCCATTACTACAAACCTTATATTATCGATACTCATGATTGTTTCAAAGCCCTGCGTTTTTAAACAATCCGAATTTTGTTCCGAACTGCAAATTCCATACATTAAACAACATACTCTCTTTGCCAGGTTTTGAATCACCGTTCCCTTTTGTAGTAAAACTTCATTTTGATCCTTTTTGCTAAGAAATATAAAGCATTCCGCATCAGTCGCAGGTTCGAACCCTGCCGGGAGGCACATTTTCCTCATCTGGACCCTTGAATGTACAGGCCGGTGGACAAGGCGACTACTCAATCATGAATATCGACAAAATAATATTTGGGGTCGTAGAAAATTATATATATATACATACATATATATATATATATATATATATATATATATATATATATATATATATATATATATATATATATATATATATATATATATATATATATATATATATGAAGAAATATAGTCTTAAGGTGTGGTATATTTATGTGATAAACTGCTCAGTATCGAAGATACAGTGTGTATAAATACTTATCAATATCAGAGATAGAGCGTGTATATATATATATATATCTATATCTATATATATATATATATATATATATATATATATATATATATATATATATATTAAATATTTTATCTCGTTCAAAAGCGATTGCCCAGGGCAATTCTAGAAGATAACCTTTTTTCAAGCGGTTAGACTTTCTAATAATGATCAATATCAAGAAATGGAGCATTAATAACGAATAGAATTAATGCAGAATGAATGTCTTTCCGTAAAACCCATCGTTCATAAGTGAACAAATTAATTTAATTTAACTTCTTTGATATACATATATTTTTTCTTTTTTACCCATGTCGTCAACAATATCGATGCATTGTTAGTTCTTTAAAGATTTTCACATGTCAGTTTTTCAATATGTATTTTATACTTGCTCTATCATGGAAAAAGATTTTTTCCACTTCGCTTTGTATACATCTAGAGGGAATCCTTGCCTGTTGGCAACTTAGAATCGCCAGTGCAAACGAGAGAAATCTCTCACAACCAGATTATTTGGCGTATTACACCATAAGTTATTAAGAGGATGGGAAATTGTACAACTTCACAAAATCTCAGAACTGTATTCTAAACTTTTTTATTAATTTAACAATAAGTCAAATTATTACTTAGGAAAATTTCATAAGTTACGAAATGAGTTGCACATTATCTTGCAGAAAGGAACAAATACGATTATTTATTGGAATAAAGTTAACAGCCTGTGATTAGAGTTTTATTTCTTTATCATTTGTGATTCGTGTAACGTAGACAACTGCTCCTGTTCTGGGAGCTATTTTATTTGTAAGAATGATACATTGGAAGATAAATAAACAGGAAGTGTAGAAATGGTTCGTTTATCTTCCAGTGCGAAAATTTAATGGAAAAGTTGTGTAAGATATTTGCTGACTGAATAATGATACTGTGAATAAAAAATATTCAAAGAGTTCCACAAAAGCCAGTGTTCTAAACATTTGTTCCAACCTACGACGATGGAATATACAATTCAGCCGGAAAGCGGTTTAAGAAAATTTAAAGTCAATAAAAATAGCTTAATGACTGAATACGAATGATATGAATTTTTATGAATAAAATATTTTAAAAAAATAATAATGTAAACTTTTGAATTAGCCTAAGATGATGGACTGCATAATTAATCTGAAACGTTATGTAAAGTCATAAAAAGACAAGGAAAATAAATTGATGCTATATATATATATATATATATATATATATATATATATATATATATATATATATATATATATATATATATACTGTGCGATTGATAAATTGTCGCCATTATATATTTTTAATTTCGAGCATGAGCGTTATATTTTTTTTGTCGGCTGCACAGTATAGTAAGGTAAGTTAGGTACTGTCTGTGAGCAAAAGAGCATATATGCAATTTACTCCGCCAGAAATTTGAAAACGACATGATGTACTGCTTGCCATTCGCGCCGGAAGCTCCAATACGAACTTAGGTTTCGGAAAGAGTTGGATGAAATATCCAGTCAATATCATGGTGTTTGGAATGAAATGGCTGTCAGATAATTTCTGCGACCACATCACCCCTTACTTCTGGACATCTAACTTCCCAGATTTCAACAACCCCCTTGATTATTATGTGTAGAGCACAGTTGAGCGAGAGACAAAAAACTCTTTGAAACACCAAAGATGAAATGAAAGCAAGGCTTATGTCAGCATTCACCTACTTATGGTGACCCTCCAGAAGAGATGCAGGAGATTCCGAAATCGTCTACAGGCCTTGGTTGAAGACAATGGTGATTTTATTGAATAAATGTATTCTTTAGTATTTCAAGATATGTTTGTGCAATTTTGGAAAATACATCTGTTAAAATGAGATCTCGTCGTTATTTTTAATTTTGCGTAATTTAGAAGACAATTTATCCCTTGCAACCGTAAATATTACCAAGCATTTTAGAAACTTCTGCAAGATTAGCATGTAAGGTTAAAGTATGACTCTGAATTATAAAATGGTTTATGGCAATATTCAAAACGTCTATGCAAGTAGATGTAAACTTTGAGCCTACTTGTATACATATACACCGTTTTATTTAGAATTCATATAAGAAACATATGAATCGGATAGAAGCAATGTTACATCGAAATACCAGTTCATGCACTTGAAGAGGCCTCAACTCTCATTAGACTAGATTTTAAGCTAAGGGCACTATGGACCTTTTTTTTAGAAAAGTCCTTGACAATCATCTGCTGGCTAAATATTTACATATGGCATTTAAGGAAGAACATTGCTGGAAAATCCTGCCATTCTACCCACTAAAAGGATTGAAGCTAGTTCCTTGTCAAATCCAGACCAATCACTGGGACGTGTGTCAGAAATTGACACAAATGCATTGCATATGCCACTTGCCTAGGCCTTCGCTTCCGCGTGACCTTGATCAGTTTCTGACGTAATAAGGTCTAAAGGGAGCAACTACTGGACATTAAAAGCACCTTAATGGGATTTTGACTTGGAAAATATGCACTTTTCCTTATGTTGTTGTAATTTATCATAAACTTGACATTGTATTTTAGATATGTCTATCTTACTCAGTTCATATCTATTTTCCTACTCAAATCTTTCATATATATCTGACCTATTTTTTCCATCTATGCGTACACCCTTATGGCCTTCTAGCATCTAAATAGCGTAGAGAATTTATTTTCCCAGTTGTCCAATTTATAAGCGTTTCATTTTTGGCCGTCATGTTGATAAACAGTATCATTAAAATGTTTTAAATACAGCGACATCTTTCTTTATATTACTTATAACCTGGTGACGTTCCTCTTTACAAAGTGTTGACGTTGTGCTCTCCAGGTTTCATCAGGTACAGTTCGATGCAACTAATCGTCAGGATATTTCCAAATGAAAACTTTATTTCATTTACGGAACAAAATTAGACTTGTTCCGTTGTCTCTGTATAGGGATATTTCGTCTATTTCTTATTTAGTGCCACTCATAAATTAAATAATGGGTTCAATTCGAGGTACCTTGAAGATCTGCCTGATGAAGGCGAGGGTGTACAACGGCTGAAATGTTTTGATAATAACAATAAAGATGAGGATAATAGTCCAAATTTAAATAATGATAAAGAGCGACACCTAATTATATAATTAACACGCGTACTAATCTTCACTCTTGTTTTTAAGATCATAAATCAGATCCAAATTTAGCGGAAACAGGACTATCAATAAGTGCACAATTAAGGGTATATCTATAAACATGCAGAGTAGAATGAGAAGAATGTACACACATAAATTTAATAAAGGGTTCATTTCGAAATTTCCTGCAGCTTACCCGTATTGACAGATACCTTGGCAACATTAGTACGACTGCAAAAATATAAATAATGAAAACTCCTCATCCCAAAAATTCAAAGAGAATTTTTCACTCATTTCATTGTCAAGCATGGAAGGATTCCTAAGACGAAAAATTTTGTCAAGATGAAATTAAGGGCAAATGGAATTAGTGGAGGGAATTAATTAAAAGTTAATATAAACGATTTCAGTTTTTATTCGGATTCAAGTTTTTTTTTTTTTAAAGCTTATCACCCCAAGCAAGGCTGGAGGCCACTATCACGCAAGGTGTTAAAGAAGGGCTGGAGAAAGAGCAGACAGGAGTGGTAAAGGAGAGGATATGGAGAAAGAGAAAGACAGTGGGTCGATCAAGGCAAGGGGGTTACAGAAGATTTGGAGCGAGAGCAGATAGGAATGAAAAATGAAAGGATGCGGAGAAGGGAAGTGGATAGATCAAGGCAACTGGAGATGTTGATTGACGTTACACTTAAACCGTTGGAGATTGTATTTGTCAGGGAAACAGTAATAGGGAAGGGAGTTCCGCAGGCGAGATGTGCGAGACATGAAGCTATTGGAGTAGAAGAGACGTCTACATCTAACAGTTTCCACGGTGTAGGGGTGGGAGCGGGATGCCAGCCTCGTGGGACGTTTAAATTCACGAGGCCTAGGGACAAGCGAAAGCATCTCCTCGGAGCAATTACCGTGAAAGTACTTGTAAAAAATGGCAGAGCGAGGCAACATCGCGTCTGTGAGAGAGCGACTGCAGACGAGATGACAGATCAAGGCCAATCACGTTGCCTATCCGTCTCTGGATCTTATCAAGAACCCTGAGGCAAACAGCAGGGCCCTCCAGACCATATATGGCAGCAATACTCCATGCAAGGGCGAATGGTCGATTTATAGACTTGGAGGATCGATTCCGGGGAGAAAAATTTCTTGGCTCTGCACAGGGAACCAACTTGCCTTGCGGTGGCTGATGCAACTGACTCGATGTATTTGTTCCATCTCAGATCAGCGGACAGCGTGAGACCGAGCAGCCCTAATTCTATTTCTCGTATCAACAACAGAACGAATTCCAGCCTGTTAAGATTTAGCAGCCAGACTAGAATAGCGAAAGTTGGCTTCCAAAAGGGAAATAGAGCAGAAAGAAAGAGGATTTTTTTTAAATAAGAAAAAAATAGTCCTGCCATATCGGTCCACTAATATGGCAGTAAATGCTGGACAATCTACTCACAGTCGATTGAGTGATCGACTGATCGATTGATTGACTGACTGAGGTTTGGGTTTAAAGGCATATCAACCTTCGTTAGGCCATTTCATGCCTAATGAAATTTGATTGGGCATTATTGTTTATTAAATTTAATTTGTGAATAATATTTTATTATCATTTAGTTGAAAGCGGAAGTCTTTGTAAAGGTGTTCATTTAAAGTTAATGATTTTCGTATGAAGTTCAGTTGGAGATTATTTTATTTTCTTCATCTATTTATTTATTTGTCAATAGTAGCTATTGTTTACATTTTTTAATATATCTTGGTTTCCTTAAGAAAGAAAATGATTTGATTTGCATCAATCCTGTTAAAGATTTCATTCATATTATTTGCTTGATAATATTTGTCACGTATTAGACTTAAATCTATACATTTTATAAGTATGTGTTCCACTGTATATCGTTCATAGGTGGATCTTTCATTTTAGTATATAGCTATGGGTAATAGAAGTGTGGCTGAGATGGAGTCGAGCTAGCGCTGATTCCTCTTCTGTATGGGGTACATAAAAACTATAGATGGTTTGGAAAATTTAACACGAGCAGGACATTTTGAGGACAAGAGGGATAGACGAAAGCAGAACATAATCTACCAAACGAGCTTGTGTTAACAGAAAGGAATCAGGAGAGCAACAAGATAAGTCTTGCTAAGAGCAAACAAAGGACAAGCAATTGTGAAAAACCATGACCGGCCACCCCTGAAGGGACACGGCACATAGGATAAGATTGCTATGAAATTAATAGTTTTACCTTCTTCCTGCTTTCATCCACTATCTACTTTTATTTAGCTTGTACTGATAATAAATCGTGATTTAAAGAGTAAGAAGCGTACATTAATAAAAGGTGTCGTTCCAAGAAGAGCAACAGTGTTGCTTTAGAGTGCGGTCAACGACGATATTTTAGAGAAAATGAACACAAAAAAAAACCATATATAACATCAGGAAGAGGCAGTTGCAATTTTTGGGAAACGAAATAAGAAAAAGAAGGCTTGGAAAATCTGATATTAACAGGACAGATTTAGGACAAAGGGGGACCGAGGAAAGCAGCGCGAAACCCACACGAAAAGAAGAAAGAAGAATTTCAATATTCCTGACAAGAAGGTATAAAATAACACATTTTACGCACTATAATGCTGTTAAAAGATTTCTATAGATGTATCACTTTCACAGAGGAAACAGCAGTTGCATTTTTACGGGAAATAAATCTTCTGGATAGACTATAAGAAGCTATCGATTTGGTAGTGTCATGGAAGAAAAACGAAAGCGTGACAGAGGTGGAGAATACAGGCCTGTACTTCGTTGTCTTCGAAACGTTTGCCAACTGAAGTATAAAAATGTGCAGTAAACTGTCAATGGCCTGGTAGGACGCGTGCAAAATATCATTTCTCAGCGTAGATCACAGTAAAATTACTAACAAAACAACCTTATTTTATTATAGTTTTCCACCTTACGTACCTGCAAATCGCTCTTATTAGTCCAATTGTAGATAAAATAAATAATGATAATTTCTCATCCTATCAATCCAAACTAAACGATATTTATTTATTGTACGACGCCGATGATAAATTCCTGATGTCATAAGTGTCCAAAATATTTTGCTCGTAGCAACTAATTTTCAAAATAATAATAAGAAGCGGAAGAAGAAAACAGAATTTCATTTATTCTTCAACCATTTTACGATGCTGATGATGAAGACTGTCCGTTATCATAAATGTCGGAAATTTTTGTTCGTAACAAAGAATTTGAATAATAATAATAATAATAATAATAATATATCTGGAATTTAGTCTTCAATCATTGTACGATGCCGATGATGAAGAAGGTCCGATGTCATAACTATCCGAGATATTTTGATCGTCACAACGAATTTGATTAACAAAAATAGTAATAACAATGATAGAGAGATCACGATTTAAGAAAAGATAAATAAAAAAAAACACAGTGTTTGACAATGTTAAACAATATTTTCAACTATAAAAAATATATAAATCTACAATAGATTTTTGTAGATTTATGTAGTTTTATAGTTGAAAAATTATTTAAATATAACTTGAAGTAAACAAACATTCTGTTGAAATATTTTTTAATATTGTCAAGCACTGCGTTTTTTTCTTTTATTAAATCACGTTCGTCTTTTAACTGTTGAACAATATTGGAAGAGTTACGTCAATCATTCTGTTATTATTTTACAATACTACTACTACTAATAATAATAAAGATACCTCATCAATTCATTTATTCAACAAACCTTGTACAATGTCGATGATGAAGAAAGCACGATGTCATAACTCTCCGAAATGTCTCGATCGTAACAATGGATCTGAATAATAATAATAATAATAATAATAATAATAATAATAATAATAATAATGATGATAATAATAATAATGATGATAATAATAATAATAATAATAATAATACCTCTTCCTTAAAAATTCAGACGGTGACCTATATTTTCAAAGAATATATGTCTACGTTCATTACGTATGGTTTTCACCTGTAAACATCGCACGAATTGTGTTATTCTGTCTGCGTCAATCTCTGTATCTATTACTACAATCTTTTACCGTTATCTACTTATATACCGATATCTATGCATCTATAAGTATATATGTAAACAGCTTGTAGACTTCTGGCAGATTAAAGAATGCTTTGCAAATGAAGTCAAAATTTGCTTATTGTTGTCCATATCTTGCTGATATTAGTTTAAGCTGATGTCTTCTTTTTTTCAGTATGGTGTAATTATAAACTGTCATATTAGAAAGTTAAAAATTAACTGAAATAAGCTTCATTTGGAATCAAGAAAATACGAACTTTAATCAAAATGGTCGCAATATATAGAAAAAAATGCGTTTGTTATCGAGTAAATAAGACACCTCCAATAACACAAATGAACTAGGCAAGACGCCTTAAATAAAGAACTCCAAGGGAGCCAAGGAAGGCCATTATAGTCAGTTGAGAATTTCTAATGACGTCACGGTGAGTAGCCTAAACGAGACATGATATTATAACCGCTAGGATGTTCAGGTGATATACTTTGAAATTTCGATCTGAACCATTTATTTCGTCCACGGAGGTAGATTCTTCTAGTTCCACGTGCCATGTCTTTTCTGGATATCTCAGTTTCATAATATTATAACCGCTAGGAGCGAGCTGTAACACAGTTTAAACTGACGTCAGTGAGGTATGCCGGTAATCTTGAATATTTTACTACTTCTGTCTAAGAACAAGTTTCATTTTGAGATATACATACCTCAGCAAGTTGGCATAATCCTCTCCATTAATGGCGTGGCCCTTATGAAGATAGTCAATAAACACAATGCTTTTTGCATCGCGAAAAACCGAAGCCATCAGTTTGGCCTTCTTTGAAACAAGTGAGTAGGGATGTGTCAATTGCATAGATTGTTTCTTTGGCTCATAATGATGATCCCAACAATCATCCTGGGTTTAAAAAAATATTCAAAGAAACCAGCTGGATGGATCTGCCTCAAAAGAATTTCAGATTTTCCCGTGATATGATCAGCCTGGTGCGCTTTTGATCTGATGTCAGAAAATGGGGCACCCCCGATCAGAAACCTTCGTCATGCCAAGTTCATTGTGCAGAATATTCTCAGCTCTCTCATTCTAATAGCATTGGCTATTTGATTTATAGTCAGTCTCCTGCCATTCGTCAACATGTGATGAACACTATCAAAGTTTTACTCGTTGGTGGCAATTGCAGGAAGTCCAGACTTTGGCTCATCTTCAAAACTCTTCTTCCCACTCCTAAATTCAGTTGATAAAGCTGGAGCATCGTCCCCTTATAGAGCAACTATGTAAATATGAATGTGCTTTGTGGCTAAAACATCTTTTTGCGCGATGTCAAGTTTTCAAGAGAAGTCGCTCGCTACTTTAAATTTTCTTTGAACAGTTACATGTCGGTTTACTTGCAATTAAAGAATGCGGATTGAAGAGTTGAAATTAATGCATGCAAGATTTCAGAGCTCTTTCATAGTCAGCTTATGAACTTTTCAGCCCACCGTCCTAAGATGTCTTGTCCCATAACAAAAAAAGTAAACGAAGGAAAACCAAACTACTTTTGTTACCGGCAATTTATTTTATTTCTAAAACACTAGGGGAGGAAAAAGATAAGGGAATTAAAAACCAGTATACACGCACCTATGTGGAGAGGAATTATCCAGTTGGTCAAATGTTTTGGTAAGTGAACGGCAATTAAGAAGTGGAATTTTCTTTCGGATTTCATTAAGATATTTTTAGAATATTCATATTTAGAACATTTTTAATTAAATTAAATCTGTTTTATTCTGTACACGTTGATTTGAATATGAAATATTTTGCTGGACATTACCATGTAAAGCGCCAGAAAAATAAATAACTTTTACTGCTTTACATAAAGTTCCCTGCAAACGCAACGACAACATACAGAACAAAGGTGGATTTTTATTGAGAAAAAAATTAAACAGATATTTCGAATAAGCGAAAATGAGAAGAAATATATATTCAACTATAACGTAGAAAAAAAGTAAGAATGATTCATGGAAAAAAAATAATACAAGAGAAGAATTAAAGAAAGAACCACACTATTCGCTATAAGTAACTGACTGGAAAAAAGAAAATGAATATATGCAAAACAAAAAAAAAACAAAAACATAAAAATGAATACCTGTCTATATTTTTTAGATGAGATATGGTACCTATTTACACTATTTACGTCATTCAAACTGTTGTCCTCATCTTTATTACTATATTCACGACGTTTTGGCTCCGACCTTCTTCAGGTAACATACGTTGGAATTTCGAACCGAACACTTTATATAGCCCACCGGAGTAGATTGTTATACTTCTACGTGCTATGCCTTTTTTGTTAATTCAAGAAATTCAACTCTTCAAGATTTTGTTCCCTTTGCTGTGGCCGGAAATCACTTTTTAGACACATGGCCCATGATAAAGTCGTTGGTAATCCAAAGAGTGAATTGACTCAAAGACATGACCCGAAACGTTGTGAACGTGGAAATAAAGATAAAGACACCAGTCCGAACGATATAAATAGTGTAAAAAAAAATAATATTAATCGCCAGAAAATTTTAAAAAGAGATTGACTGCATCGAAATAGAAATAAAGTGAGGGAAACTTGAAAGCTAACCAAAACGGCAGTTCAACAAAAGAGACAAAATTGGAAATAATATTATTTCTAGGACAAATGGGATATATTAGGTTGGTTGTCTCCCTTAGGAAACGGTAAGAAAACAATGAATTTTATGGAGCAGCATCAACATTTATTCTTCAAAATAACGTCGACTAACTTCTGCCAGCGATCACCCAGCATCTGAATCTGTCCCAGATTTCAGTCCGCATGTTTTGAATAAAAAAAATTGTAAACAATCTACCTTCACTTCATCTAAAGTGTTGAATCGTTGGTAGCCGACAGTGTGCCATTGAGCGGAATAGGCCATAGTAACTCAGAGCAGAATCGTTACTGAATGGTGAATGTGGAAGAATCTAAACATTGTCCTTTTATTTGAACTTCTCCGTAGTCAATTTGGCAGTGTGTGGCCTAGTATTGTCTTGCTGAAACAAAGCCCAACCTCGAAGGACCAAAGCAGGATACGTAATCTTTTTTTTTCGTATAATACAGTTTAGCGTTGATGGCGCGACATGTGGAACTAGCTCGAAATGCAGTACTCCTTGGAAATTCCACCAAACAGAGATCAAGATTTATTGTTTTCTTTCTGTTTCCTAAATCAGGTCTTTCTGGCCAAACTAGTATATTTAATTAATTTAAATATCAAAACGAAAATATTCAATTTAAAAAAGGAAATTGAAAAGTAAGAAAAAAATTAAGCAGCAATATGGAGAATAAAAAACGAGGAAAATATTTTTATCTAAATTAATATAAAAAAACTTCAAGGTATATTTAAAATATATATATATAGAATATTGTGATTAGAATGGTTACGTATCTTCTACTGGTACCTAGATTCAGGTTCGAACCCTGACAAATGCTGATGTTACCAAACACCCAATCTGCTCAGAACGTTAGGATACAATAATCTCTCTCTCACGATGTTGGCTTCATAACCGTATTAAGTTCGGATTAATAAATATAAGAACTGGTCAAAGGTCAAGTTTAAGAGATAGCAGGCGGAATGGTTCTTGTTTTTGGTCTTCTATGTGCCGCGTAACTTCAGGACATAAGAAGTTGTGGAGAGCCATGATCACCTATCTCGTGTGGCTCTTACCTGTTTGCCTCCCTTTGCTAACGCCCCCGTTCCGCTAACCATCCACACAAGCTCATCAGATAAGGGGCTCCCTATCATTCCCTCTCATTGCCCCGTGAGGGTTAAGTTTTCCGAGGAATTTCCCGATTCT
Organism: Acanthosepion esculentum; assembly: GCA_964036315.1. Lineage (NCBI taxonomy): Eukaryota > Metazoa > Mollusca > Cephalopoda > Sepiida > Sepiidae > Acanthosepion > Acanthosepion esculentum. The sequence continues at coordinate 55,215,044 of OZ038511.1, read as the reverse complement.
GAGTGACACAAAAATAGAACGCGAGAACTATTTCCAGAGAATATGTAAATGTAAATAAAAATATTTAAAGATGCCAAAAAGAGAGCAGATTTTGTTTTTTAGGAAAAATGTTGGTATTTCTAGGAGAATTTCAGAAATAAATAAAAACTCAATTGATGAAAAATGATCCGGTAAATAAAAACGATTTCCTGATCATTAAAAGGACAACGAACAGGCACAAATAAAGAGAAAAAGAAAAGGAGAGAGAGAGAGAAATAAAGGAGACAGAAATGAGAGTGAGAAAGGGCAGAAAGGAAAAAGAGAGATAGAGAAAGGAGACAGAAGGGGAGAGAGATAAAAGAGACAGAAAGGAGATAGAAAGAAAAAAAGAAACAGAAAAAAGAGAGAGAGAAATATAAAAAACGAGAGAGAGAGAGGGAAAAGACAGGGGAAAAGACGGAGACTGAAAGAAAGAAAGAAAGAAAGAAAGAAAGAAAGAAAGAAAGAAAGAAAGAAAGAAAGAAAGAAAGAAGAAAAACAGTTAAAACAAAAAAGGAAAATAAGAGTGAGAATAAGAGTGTGCTCAGGAGATGGAAAGGGGGTTATAAACAAACGGTCAAGAGGATGTATCGTAATGTTACATCCAGATCCATTTCGCGTTAAGTGGTTAGTTTTCACTTGGTTTTAAGCTCTTAGGAACCACTCAGTATTTCATATTTACTGTCAACATAAAATTCAGTCATGTGTAAAGGGAACCTGTCAAAATGATAGATCGACCGATATACTGAGCTATAAATGCGATATTATCAAATAATAAATATTCACTCGATGTATTTAGATATGAATATCTATGGTTTCGTGGATGTATTTGTATCTGGGAATGTATATTTCTGTACGATTTAAGATCGACCTCGTAGAGGGTGATCAATAAGATTCAAGGTAGATATTTTTACAGATCTGTTCTAAAATTGATGCACCTATTTGAGAACAGATTGAGCTGGACACTTACGTAGATACATAAAAATTCGTATCATCTATTACACACACACACACACACATATATATATATATATATATATATATATATATATAATAGATTTACGAAATTTTATGTATCAATAGAAAAATAGTAGAACATGAAGACAAATGGATTGTGGGCCTCAAAACACATTGTCCAGGTGGATTCAACAATAAACATAACAGCACAGATAAAATTAACATATAATCCCATAGATTACCCCACCACATTTCTCTCTCACACATTATAATCTCTAATGCATACACTACACACACTACCACAAAATTAAATGACAGCACACACATAACACACACATCCTATACCCAGCAACCAATAAAACTGACAAAATGACTAAAGAGGCGTATCTGACTCACGGGTCTCCATACCACTCTAAAAAAAAAAACAAACAAACAAAAAAAAACAAAAAACAAGCTGAAAAATATCTTTGACCAATTCCATAACAAACCAAAAATTAACTATAAGAATAAAACAAATGAAAACTACAGGCCAAGTTCTTCCTCAGAGACTATCATTCACCCCCCACCATTGTAGTTCACTCCTAACAGTAAGCATGAATTTTTTCTCCTGATGATGGCCATATTAGCCGAAACTAGTCCATGAACGTAATTAAAAAATAAAACAAAAATATTAATATAAAACACAATGTCTCCGAAATTTTAATTTTTATTGTTCAAGACACAATTATGCATAATAGACACGGGACGGAACCAAAAGCCGAAAACAGAACACCACCAGAATCGATGGGCACAGAATTACTGGCGATCCGTATGAAGAGAAGAACTAACAAATTAGCCAGGTATGAATCACACCAGGAATATAGAAGGATATGCCTGGGGTATCAACTAATACCGACCAAGATCCTCACTGATAATGAAGCTTTTTATTATTATTTTTTACATTCGTACAATTGATCTCTTTTTTTGGACAGTGTAATAACTGACCAAATGTTCTGTAGATCCGGCCACTTTTCGAATAATATACCAGCCATTATGAAAGATTTTTTTTGGTTGTTGTTTAACTGAATATGTAGTTTTCTTTTTAATCTATGTATAGATAGGGAAGTGAATGTTTTTAATTTCTGAACATGTTTTTTTTTTTAATTTTCGAACACGCTCATTGTACCGTGTTCATAATTGATTTTAGAGAATTGGTTTCTTTTAAAAACAGCGCCATCCCTCTTTGTCGCTCTCTCTCTCTCTCTCTCTCTCTCTCTCTCTCTCTCTCTCTCTCTTTACATATATATATATATATATATATATATATATATATATATATATATATATATATGCTTGATCTACAGATCATTTGAACACATTTTACACAGATGTCCCAAAAAGTAATCTCAATACGAATGCGACAAAAAGTTAATAAAGAACTATCAGTCATCTTCAACGAAATGTGTGTGTGTGTATATATATATATATATATATATATATATATATATATATATATCCAAGTATAAGATTGGTGTACAATGATAAATACCAATAACCAAAAAATACTGTTCTTAAGAGAGTGCTCAATACAGAGTAGAGCAAATATAATAATTATTCATTCGAAAATTATAACATAAATATGTTATAAAATCACTACAAAATAGCCATTTTGTTTCAATACTTCGGGTGTCTTATCAAATGATGGTGCTGAATGTAGAATAAAAGATTTCAAAAGGTTCAAATCCATCAAACCCCGCTCTCTAGGGAAACGCTGTTACATAAGCTGGAATGACCAATCAAAATACAAGTATATGAGAATTCAAAAAAACTTGACAACGAACTTTGGTTATAATAATTTAATGCTATGGTTAGACTAAAAAGAATTCATTCAAACAAATTAATATTAAATTATACTATAAAATTCAAAATTCAAAATTACCAATTTTAAATTTAATCTATATTAAGTTTAAAAAAATATAATTATAAATTTATTTAAATAAGACCCTGAAGAAAAAATACATATGTTTTGTTATTTATTTTGCTTTTATTTAAAGGTCAAATATTAAATTGGAATAAAGGTTAAAATCTAATGTTGCCCTGAGCTCCGTTACAACTTAGGTACATTTGAGGTGATGATACGGGCAAGGGGGTGGATGAAATCTTGCAAAAGACAATACATACACAATCAGATTATAATACAAACACGTAGACATATTTAAATATATAAACACGCAAAAAAGCGACGAGATAGGAAATAGGTGTCCACGACCCTGAAAAAAAAAACAAACATAACATGAACATACAATGAAAGGCACATATAAGTGATTATACACAATTTTAATTCAATTTAATTGAAATAATTATACACACTGACACATTATATTATACTCACAATTATATCCTAAGATTTAGGTATAAATATTCATACATCTTAAATCAAAGCGTACAGAAATCATTGGGTCTCTATTCAACCCGTGAAATCCGTCTATCACCGTAATTCGTTTCTTTCGACTCCATTATAGCTCTTATAATACGCTGATTGGAGATTGGCCGATGACGACGATGCCGACTGCAAAGTCTTTGATGTCAACTTGCTCTTCCATCTTTTGCGCCGACCAGTGTTATAATTGGTATCAGTAGAAGTTCTCAACGATGCCAGGCCCGAGCGTTACATTAAGAGATAATGTACGGCATCTTCATAACTTTATGATGTATGATTCCTAAGTTAGCCTCTTTATATCAGATGTCAATTTCAGGCACGGATGCGTGGAATCATTTTCAAAATCTATACAAAGTTCAGTAATTACCAAGTTTTAAATGAAGATCAATGCATTTATATACTTATAAAATATCTCAGTATGGGCGAAAGGCATTGTTTTCTTGTAAAATGTTTCAAACGTTAACTTTAATTAGAAAGGATGTAAACAAAAATAATTTGTAGGGAAACAATATTTCAGTAAAGATTTTATATTTCAAGTCCTTATACATACCAAAACTATATAACGTTCAAGACAATATAAGTAACAAATTTTTATGCTGTTTACTTATGCTGTATACCATGAAACATCGAGAGTATGGCAATAGTCTCGACGTTACATGGCCCTGGGGATAAAAGCGTTGGTTGATCTAATTCCGTGACTTGACCCAAAGAGTTATGAGTTCAATACCTGGCCACAGTAGATGTGAACAACAACAACAACAACAACAAAAACTTGGAGAGTTGAATTTCTAAAGGGAAATAACTGAAACTGAGATATCCAGAAAAGGCAAGGCACTTAGAACTAGTGGACTAAATAAAGGGTTTGATTCGATATTCCAACGTGAAGAGGGTCGGAGCGTACAACGGCCGAAATTTCGTGAATATGACAATATAACACTTGCATTCATTAATCAAAAACTAAGATTCAATGGTCATAATATTCTACGAGTATATACCGTATCCCTTATTGCTCTCCACAAATTGTGTTCTTTTGTAGCTCTTAATAAATTTTGTCATATTAATATCTCTCCTTGAACTGGTTCCGTCATCCATTTTCTGAATCTTGTTAAGCGTTTGTTTCCTCTGTCCCTCCTGCCTTCAATCCATCTTCCGAGTTACACATTTTTGAAGTCCTCTTTTCTCATGATGTTCAATAGAAATTCGAACTGTCACTTCCAGATATTAAGTATAAGTGTCCTTTTTGTTTTCATTTTCTCTAAAACTACGTCGTTGCTCACAGTTTCATTCCATAATATGTATCCTTCAGTAGAACTATATCTCTGTTGCTTCAAGTATCTTCTTCATCGTCTAGCATTTACTGCTATATAGGAGGACTGATATTACATTACAGCTCAGAACTCTTTATTTCTAACGAAAATTTCTGTTATTTAATATTTTGCTTAGATTTTGGAAGGCATCTTTCTCTGTTTCAATGAGCCTTTGTATTTCGGTGTGGAAATTTCGTCCCCTGTTAAAACACATTTCAGATATTTTAATTGCTGTACTTGTTTGATTTTGTATTCCCAATTTGTAATTTGCACGTTGAGCTGTTCCTTTTGCTAACAACCATGCATTTTGTTTTCTTACAATCTTCTATAGTAGTTCTTGTAGTTTTCTTTCTGTGTCTACTATCGGCACAGTGTCATCTGCATATCTGATGTTGTTAAGAATGTTATTTGTGCAAAGACTTTAAATAATAGACCAATTAGGAATCTTCAACAAAAATTAAGAAAATCTTAGTGAATACAAGAATTTCAAGTCGTACTCATATATTAAGAACAATATAGGGACAAAAATGTATGACAACATGAAAACAAGTTTTCGTGTGATGCTTTTCGATATTTAGAACTTCATGGGACTAAATTTGTTACCTCGGTGCGACTACACATGCGTACAAACAAGGGATACTAGGAATTTTTACTTTATATATATATATATATATATATATATATATATATATATATATATATATACACTCTAGCCAATTTCGTTTCGATTATTTGTTTTTCTTTCCATTACATTTGTTATTAGATATCCCACACACTTTGTCATAGGTTTTTCCCCAGATATATATATATATATATATATATATATATATATATATATATATATATATATATGGGGGAAAATATAGGCTCCTGAAAAATTAATTTCGGTTGAGCTCTCTGGGGAAGGAAGTGTGGGTTTGTAAACAGTGACTATTAAGGCTGATATAGCAAGACTCTTCGGTAAAGCGAACTGAGTCCTGTCGGTCACTGTGTGTTTATCTAAAAATAAATACACTAAAAATTCACCTTCATCCCTGCCGACGGCTTAGTGGTATAATTTCCGACTGACTCCAATTCACTCGGGTTTCGATCCTAGCTAAAGGCAACCGGTTGTCTAGCCACACTGAAGAGCTGTGATACAGCGAAACAGTCTGTCTGTGGATGACAATAATTATATATATATATATATACACACACACACACACACATTGGGGAGGAACAAATATTCGGACACATCCAAATTTTTAATTTATTGTATTTCCAACGAAGGAATAGTTTTCATATAATTAACACATTAATTGAAAATTCTTGCAAAAATTAGATCATTGTCGGATTTCTACGGAACGTTTACGACGTCTTCATAAATGAATGCCACTATTTCATCTTTAGAAAAATCATTATATATTTGTTTTTACATTTGTTACTCATTTTGTGAACTTTCGTCATATTCACTTAATATGTGCACTATTTTTCTTAGAAACATTTAAGGAACGTCTTTGACAATCACATGATATCTATAAATAATTTCAACTTACTACCTAAGCCTATAACGAGTAGGCACCCGTTCTGTAAACTTCCGAGTCTTGAAGAATGGGTTCTAACAATTTATTTGTTTATTATTGATTCCCTTGTTGGCAAAAGAATTAAATCACGATCGAAAATCGCAGAACTTATCAAAGAGGAAAGCGAAACAAAAAACCAACGATATTTCGATATTAATTCCAAATAAACAGTTTAATTTCATTAAGAATGTAGCCAAACCTTTGCCAATGAAATGTAAATTCAAAGAAAAAATAAATAATACATAAATATAGGCATAAAAGTTAGACAAATCAGCTAAAATCGAGGCTACCGTTCTTTAACTTAATAAGTAAATCGATAAAATAAATTCATTTCTCATTTACAAAATAACAAAACATAGGCTAATGAGAGTAGATTTAACTTTATTTAATTTCATTATTTTTTTGATAATTCTAATTTTTATTTTATTTTATTTTAATACTTCTTCAAAAATCGCCGAAAAGCATGGAAAAAAGGATTTAAAAAATAAACTTAGTTTTAAAATCTCTTACAGGAACTTCAGAAAATAATAGCGAGATAAAGGGGAATATTATTACTCTTTGTAAAAGATTTTTTTAAATAAGTTTAATCATGTTCTCTCCATTCTTTTTTACGATTACACGAATAACAGGAATTATTTTATTAATAATTATTAATTATTTTTATTATAATTAATTATTTTTATTACTTATTTTATTATCAAATATAAAGAAATATCTATGTTATAACATTAAGGAAAGAAAAAGGGAGGGATAAAGAAGACGGCAAATAATGAATTTCTATACTGAAGAAGGCAAATAACTACAAATAACCTCACAAGAAACTAGAGGAAATAAACCTAGGGCGTAATATAATTGCGTGGAAGAATTTCATTGGCTGATGGCAAAATGGTCGAAAAAACTGCGAAAAAAACGCTAAAACAAAACCACTAAAACAAGCGTTTTCTGAATAATATCTAGCAAGCAATACGTGTATTTTTTGCAATATTTAATTTGTATTATTATAATATATAATGTGACCCCAGAAGTGATTAATAAATCAGTGTTTATTAAAATATCATTCATTTTCAAAATTTCATATAATCTAAAGTTAACATTTCATTTTTCTTTTTAAATTCCTGTTTTGTGATGGTTTAAAACTGAAAAAAAATGAAAATTGACGTAACAGATTTTTTGTGTATTTAACCTTTTTGGGGTATCCTTTATATATGTGGTTGTATTTTATATTTATATTTGCATGATCCAAATATGTATTGAAAATCGATTGTTTATACGTTACGTCACTCTATAAAGCACCAACTCGTGAGGGTCTTCCAGATTGGTTAAGTCAAACACTATACATTGCGTGAACGGCACCACTGATTTTCGCGTCATTTTTAAACGCTCTGTACTAGTTTTATTCATCGGGAAAATTGCTAATTTAAGATCGATTACAATTTTGTTAGTCTTTTGTTTCAATATCAAAACCTATTATTCGTGTTCTGTGATTATTAACCAACTTAATTATATATCAAGTAAAATTTCGTTTGGTGTGTTTTTTTTTTTGTTTTTTTTGTTGTTTTTTTTTACTGCGATCAGTCGGTAGTGTTTCATCGATTATAGATAAATTCTTCCATTTTTGCCGATTACATTCATCATCGATTTTGTTGGTTGGATGGGATGGTTTCTGTGAATCTCACAATCCGAGACAAACCATCCCATCTAAACAAGACCGGACATCAGTGAAATCGATTAAGAAAAAAAAAGATGTCATCCAGTCAATGCACTCGTTCTAGCATCCAGTGAAGTTCACTTGAATGAGTGAAAATAAAACAAAAAAATGGTAGAAAATTGTCTGATAGTGTTCAGGAAAACGGAATAGCAAAGGGATGATTTTGTTTAAATAAACTAGAATATGCGGAACAGTCATCCAGATTTTCGTCTGGAAGATACATATGAAGAGAAATCCTATGTAAAAAAATACTCAGATGATATTAGGCTTTCGACTCAAGCTAAGCATAGTTAAATGCTAGTTAGAAAATCTGGTACCACTTAATTTGATGTTATATATTTCCAAGCCTTACAAAAGCTAGAAAATATATTAAAAAACAGGAAAGTTTCATTGACACAAAGAAAAGAGTGCTAAATTGCTATGTAATATCAAACCTTCTGAAATGTGGACAATTTCCTCAAAAAGAAAAGATGATACAACATAGAATTGTTTCTACAGAAATATGTTGAAAATATTATGGACGGAACATGTGATCGACGAGGAAGTGATAAAGAAAATGTAAACGAGAAGGACATTCATGCATACAAAAAAATGTAAACATTTCAAGAACACATAATGAGGAAAGAAGGTTTGGATACTTTAACACATATAGGGCACACTGAAGGAAAATCTTCAAACAGGGAAACAGCGAACCATCTACCTTATGTATTTTGCAAATGGATGACAAAAAAGAGATTGGGATTTCCGTAATGTATCATAATTACTTAGAGCTACAAAAGATAGGAAGTTTTGGATAACCATGATCGCCGTTGCCCTGAAGAGACACAAGACATAAAAAGTTTCTCGAACATTATAAATTTGTGATGAGAATTTATTTTCATTTTAGTTTAATTTATTTTCATCTTAGACAGACAAGAACTTTAATTTTTGAACCTTGAGAAATATCTTTCTATATGACGGCTGCTCTACCGTTTGAGTTGTTCGAGCCAACAGCTACAGATCTACAAGATTTAGTACTAACGTCCGCCAATACAAGTCACTAAAAGTAGAGTTTTTCTATTAAATGGTTACGATCAATGTGGTATTTCATATCAAACAAAGAGGTAACAGGAAGTGGATATTATGGGGATAAGAAAGAGGGATAAAGATTGTTAACTTGAAGAGATAATGTACAGGGAAATATAAACAAAGTGAGAGTTCTAGGGGACATCTATCAATCTATCTATCTATTTATCTATCTATCTATCTATCTATCTATCTATTTCATTCTTTACAATATTTACATTGTTCGGACTGTTGTCCCATCTTCCTTGCCATATTCACGACGCTTTGGTCGCTGTACGCTCCGGTCTTCTTCAGGTAATTGAAATTTCGCATTTAACTCTTTATTTCGTCCACCGGGGTAGATTGTAGATTGTTATAAGTAACATCCCTCTTCCGGATATCTTGGTATCCGTTTTAGCCTTTAACCCAACTCTCCAAGTGTTGTGGATTCCGGGATGAATCCGATATCAATGATTAACAAACGCCAGGAATGGATATGGAAAATAAATGTATTAACGTAATAATACAAAATGGTAATACGGGTTAGTAGATCCAGGAATGCGGGATAGTAGCACTAATATATATAGAGTCTTGGTATTGAAGTATCATGTTATGTTACAGAGTCTACGTGCTCGCTAACTGTGACGCTCGCAGAAGAGAAAGAAAAGAATTAAGCGTAGCTGACCACATATCAAAGGAAAAGAGGCATCACACCCACCCCGGGGGATGAGGTTGAAATAATAGACAGAGAGCATCACTGTAAAATACGAAAACTTAAATCTAGGTCACAAAAACCTCCTAATCTAGCCAAGAATAAATATGAACACAATATGGGAACCAGTAATATAGAGGGATAGAGAAAAACAATAACAACAAGAAAATTGTAAAAATTTTCTACTGAAACATTACGTTTATAAGTCCCAAATACACATACACTGGTTTCCTCGTTGGCCAATTACTTGACCAGTATTGAAAAGTGAGTTCAATACCTGGCTACAGGTCTGAGTTGAGTTATAAGGGAGATAATTGATACTGAGATACCCGGAAGAGGCATGGTACGTAGAACTAAAACGATATACCCCGGTGGACGAAATAAAGTGTTCAGTTTGAAATTACCAATCACCTGTAGAAGGCCGGAGCGTCGTGAGTATGGCAACGAAGATGAATACAATGTCCGGACAAAGTAAATAGTGAAAATAATTACAATACCACATCTCAGAAATATAGACAGACTATCTCATTCCTTTCATATCTATCTCATTGTGTTGATATATATCTATCTCATTCTGTTGATATCTATCTATCTCATTCTGTTATCTCAGAATGCTCACCGCCACATTTAATGATATTGATTCACGTAAACAAATAATTGTTTCATTAGTTTAAATATTGTTAACTATTATTCATTTTTAACTACATTTCTCTCATCTTAATTTTACTTATGCTTACTAATTTTCAGAGCTACTGTTATGTACCCAGTGTCGTCAGTTATTTCCTAGGTATTTTCCTCTATGATCACGTGGTCTACTTAATTCAATAATGAGATCACCTGTTTGCTCACTGGCGATATATGTTCAAACTCAAGTGTCGGCAGCGACACTTTATTCCTATATAACACAAATTTAGTCCGATGAAGTCCTAAAGGACGAAACGCGTCACAAGAAAACTTTTCCCACTTTCTCATAAATCTTTCCACAATATTATTTTTATATATATATATATATATATATATATATATATATATATATATATCTACCTCTCTCTCTCTCTCTCATACACACAGACACACACACATACATACATACATATATATATATATATATATATATATATATATATATATAAAAAAGTGAACATAGAAGTCAACACTTAGAGGCAACAGTCTGTTTCATTCTAGATGCAGTCGTCAGGCCATATATATATATAATTACTGGACATGTTCTAATGAAAATGACGTCATTCGACTTTGAATAATTTTCATTATCTACAATGGTTATATAAGTAAAATTATTAAGGATTTAATATGTCTTTTTTATACATCGTTAAAGATCTTATGTCGCCATTTCGATTAAGTAACTGACATCTACACCGAATTCTTGTCAGTATTGGTTGGTACTTCAAATGAGTCTGCTCGAAAGTAATATGTAGGAGAGTGTGGAATATGAAAGTGACAATTGTGTTTGAGCGAAATGAAGTTAGGAAGATAGAAAAATCCTAAGTGAAAGACTTTCGACGACAACAAATTTCTACGTTAGAATCAATATTTAATTAACCATAAATAAAAATAAATATTCTTGATTATTTGTTCATTATATAAGATGAAAATAGAAATTACTATTACTTGCTATTCATAAATAAATTTGGTCCTGCAGACCGGTGGTATCTGGGTCTAACCTCGGGAATTAAAAACAACTTTTCGGGAACTTTTACATTCAAATATAACACCAGGCACTGGACAAAGATTAGATTTAGTCATTATAAATTAATATGATTTTAGTATATTTGAAGAAAAACATTGAGAAATATATAACTTAGCGAGACTGTAACATAAAATAAATGACGAGTCGCCTGCACATAAATTGTATAGAGAAAATAATCATAATAGACAGAACATGTAATTTCCGCATGCGTACAAAATACTAATGATTCGTATAAATATTTCATGCATTTTTTTCAGGTGCAATCCAAATTGGTGTAACCATTTTGCACATGACGTCATAATGACATAAGTACATCACAAAAAGAGAACAAAACGGTTGAGCCGGGGTCTGTCGCACGGTATGCGGTAGTCAAAAATAGTTAAATATCCTTCTCTCCCGGACAGATTTATTTTCACTTCGGAAGGTTGGTGGGGTTGGGTCTCGATTGGGGGACGAGTCTCGTGAAACGCAGTGACTCTTGCAGGGTGTCTCACTGGCGATGGTGCTAGGCAATGCTTTCGCCATCATTACTGCTATCACATTTTTAATCAAACGTGTATTCACTAAAAAATAACCTTGAATTAGTAATGTATATAATAAATAGTTTATCTAATATTTTCATTCTGATGGCCATATTCGGACGTTAGAAAATATAATAAACATTTAAGAAAAGATTGTCAGTTGAATTAAAAAATAATTCTTATTAGTATAAAAAAAGTATTTTAAATGAATGCTAAAACGTTACAGAGTTAATTCAGTCTGGTAGATGCAGACTTTGGCCCGTTCGATCCCTGTCGGAGGCACAATTATTGTTAGTATAGGACTTCTCACTGTAGGTCGGTTGTTATTAATTTCACTGTTTAATAAAATAAAAAAAAACTGCTGTAAATTACAAAGACAAACTTATTGAAACTGTGATAAAATCTGCATTCCGTTTTGATGGCGATTTTAAAAACGCACGAACGCGCTCTGTAATTAGTTTAAAATTTGAAATTTATCTGATATAGTTATGGAATTTTTGCAAAACAAGCGTTTCAATATAAGAGAGATAAACAGAAACTGCAATTTCTCCCATGAAAGTGATCTTGAAAAAGTACTTGGGGTAACAAAAACTACGGCACCTTCGTTGATGAATTTCTTCTTAACATCAAGAATTTTATTATACAATTGGAATGGATTAGTATAACAATAAATAGATACAATATGTCTATATTTTTCAGTGAAACTTGTATGGTGATTTTCTAAGCCTAGCTCAGACGTGGCATGAGGCTGAAAGTATGGGACACCCAGTGAGGATCGAACTCAATACTTAGTGGTAAACTGATCCATCAAACAATCTTGCTAACTGTTACAACACGTCGAAATGCCCCAAAAATGTAGCTTAGATGTGGTACAGAGCCGAATTGTTTTAAACTATTTTAGCGAGACAAGCTTGCTAACCAATACACCACGTCGCAATGAAAACATGCATAATTTTTATATATATATATATATATATATATATATATATATATATATATAAAAACAGTGTAACCCGGATATAAGAGACCCTGATATAAGAGAAACTCGGATATAAGAGTGATTTTATCTGGTCCCAAATTAGAGCCTGTGTTAATAAAACAAAATAGACCAAACCCGGATATAAGATAAACCCGGATATAAGATACTTCTTCTCCGGCCCCGACAACTCTCTTATATCCGGGTTACACTGTATATATATATATATATATATATATATATATATATATATATATATATATATATATATATATATGTTTTGGATCTAAGAAGGCAGCGTGAATATTTAAAGTTGCGCTGAAAATAAAACATGCAATACCCACAAACATAAATTTAAATAAAATATCAAATGATAACGATATTCAATTACGACGAAAAGGATATGTTTGGGACAACAAATATATATTTTTTTATATGCAGAACATTACAATTTTCTTTTGTAAATATGTGTGCGAAAGATTGATCATGGTATTTTTAAAGATAAAAGTTCTTATTGCTTGTTTGGAAAAGTTTCGTATGTTTGTAATGTAGTTTGGAAAATTTAGTACGTACGTGGATGTGTGAATATGTTTTTATAAGTGTCTGACCGTACATGGTCAAGACGCGAATCCTTTAAGGTTACATTTTCGTAATGAAATGGAAGCAAGAAAGAGAAAAAAGAGAACGAACTCGTGTCTGGTATTTATAATTAATGTAACCACGTGACATGCACCTAGAAAAAGAAGCGGGAAAACTTGACTTGGTCATGCGCTAGAAAAAGACTTGTACGTAGGTGGATTGCAATGCCCACTTGTGTCTTTATTGACCAATTAAAAATTGAGATTTCCTGAAAATATGTATGAAGCTGGGTAAGCTCTTTGGTCCACTTTTTGCACAGGTTTGTACAAAATTCAATATTGATAAGAAAGTGGTAGAGGGATGATATATATATATATATATATATATATATATATATATATATATATATATATATATATATATATATATATATATAAGGTAGGTTAATACAAGAAACTAGCACCACAGAGAGAGGGATTATAAAGTTCGTTATTTCTGGGCAAAGAGCCTTTCAACAATGAATAAAACATCTTGGGAAATGCAATAAACGCACTTTACACTGACAATATTAAACCTTGAAGAATATGTTCAAATTTCCCTAATATTTGAACAGTATAGCATATATATGTATGTATGTGTGTATACGTATGTTATAATGAATGCGATAAGATCTTTCATCGGATATTGAATATTTAATTTTGCAATGCGAATTAGATAGATAGGTAGATAACTTCTACGAAAGCTCTTGAACGAAACAAGTGAATATCTAATAAGCAATACTGGGTTAATTCCACCGAGGATGCCAGCAATGTCTCATGCGATCAGTAGATCATAGAAGCAAATAAAATTTAACTTTAAGTGAACACAGATTGATTGATATGTTCTTTTACGGATTATCAACCTTTGTAATTTATTTAAAGCCGAAACAGATTTTTGGATTGAAAGAATAAATATTTTTGGCTAGCGCATATTACGTTAATTTTTTTTGAGAATAACAATGATTTTCCCAAATACATGCCCTACTGTTTAACCCATAGTTAGTCGGAGTATATGAATTCATACTTTTCCCAAGGGCATTTACGCGTAAGTGGTTATTACAAACCCGAAAGGAAATCGAACTCCGTATTCCAATTTCTTGTGCCAATATCAATTACATTATTCACCCAAACCATAAAGTGAAGAAGAAAGTGGTTAGCATTATATAGGGGAACATATATTGACCCGTTGATTCAAAGATCAATAACTGCATAATTATTATGACTTGGTCACCATGACAGTTTTTAACCTTAAGGTCATATGTGCAAGTATTATGTGAGAAACGCTAACTGCTTCTTAATCTACGTACACTTCGCCGATAGGCCAAGTTGACATCGACATTTCTGGACAGCGATACGGTCAAAGAGACCGATTTTAATAATTTCGATCCAATCAGTAATGTCCAGATCAGAGATCACAAGAAGGTGGTTTCATCTGCAAATTCGCAGTTAATAGCTACCATTTACTTGATACAATTTTAAAAATATCCGAAGTCACTTTAAAAACCTTGAAAATTCCCTCATATTTTTAAAAATTTATCTCAATCCAATTACCGAAACAACAAAACCACCGTAATACAAGTTTCACTGTCAAAATCTTTCAACTAAAGAAATCTTCCTAAACCATAATTTCTAAAAACAAAAACATGAGAATCTATAAAAGTATTGATATTTAATAAACGAATTCACAAATTTGAATACTGATTTTTCATTTTTTGTCTAGAATTTATATAATCTCCAATTTATTTGAGTTTTATTACAACTATCAATGTATATGCGAAGGAATATCTTCTTTTTCGTTTGTGCATGGTGTCTCTTCAGAACATGAGTAATCATAGCATTCCACATCTTTCTATCCTTTGTAGCTCTAAGCAATATTTGTCTGTTTGCTATCCCTCCCTGTCCATTGTCTGTCATACATTTTCACACTCATTAGGTAGGTTACTTGATGTTTCCATCGGCTCTTCTTGCTTTCACTATATATATGTGATGAAATGAAAGTTGTCCTGAACCTTCACTCGTCTACATTCTTCCGTACTAAAGCGGGTATAACGCAGGGCTTCATCCTTGATCCTACGTTGATTTTAATCTCCATTAACAACCTTCCCGATGTCATCCGCGCTCAACTAAAGCAGACGACTCTGTAATTTACTCCAGCCTCGATAGTAAGCTTGATTAGTCCGACAAGGTCAAATGGCAGCTGGTGCTAAAAAAGAATTGTTGTCAACTGGGACAAATGATGGCTTGTCAATTTTAACACCCCAAAAACTAAACTTCTCTCGATTAATCATCTGAGAGACCCCTCTCTGACTTCCATCGGCATGACTGATGCTATCCCCCAGGGAAGTGACTCGTTGCGCCTTCTCGGACTAACGTTCTCAGCTGACATCAAGTGTAAAAACTCTATTGAATCCAGAGTTACGTCATCTACCAAGAAAATCGTTTCATTAAGCCGGACAAGTCATTTTTTTCTTTCCGTAATCTACATATCTCTAAGTCTACATGCGTTCATGCTTAGAATGTTGCTGCCATATATGGTCCGGTGACCCTGCTGTCTACCTGGAGCTCCTTGATAGGATCCAAAGAAGAATCAGCAATATTATTGGTCCTGATCTGGCGGCTCGGTTTCAGTCACTTTCCCACCGCCGAAAAGTTGCCTCTCTCTGCCTTTTCTATAAATGCTTTCATGGTAACTGTTCGAATGAGCTCTTCACTATGGTGTCTAAACTGTATGAATTTAAACGCAATACTTGACTGGCGGCCAGATGTCATCAATTTATAGTTGAGCTGGATTGATGGAGCCATAATGTCTCTTCTGATAGTTTCTTTCCTCCCACCCTCGATATGTAACTCTCTTCCGGTCCCATGATTTCCAGCCAATTTTAATCTGCAAAACTTTAAATGCAATGTCAATAGCTATCTACTGTCCTCCTGGTTGCTCCTTTATCTTTCTACTTATTACTAATGTTTCTGTTCCTAATTCATCCACGCCTTGTAACCATTGCTTGTTAGTGGCTGTAATCTCTTGATTGGGGTGATACCGATTAAAAATATAATGTCAGTCTCAGATTCATCTTATCTAATTTCATCATCTTCATTCTCATAGAAATTCCCACTGTCTTTTTCTGATTTCCTAAAAATTATTTTTTTCCATTTTTCATTAGAACTTCTTCGTTACTCACACAATATGTGTATGGAATTCTCAGCATCCTTCTGTAGAACCACATCTCTTGCTTTTAGTCTCCTCTTCACTTGTGAGGAAATTCTCTGGCATTTATTGTCCATATAAGACGATTTGTATTATATACCATTTGAAAACGTTTTTCTTTTTGTTTTGTTTCTAACGAAAATTTATGTAATTTTATATGAATATTTCGATGGGGGTAACCAATAATATTTCTATTAATATTTCTTTCAGCTTCATTTGTTTATCATCACAGATTTCCAGAATGTAATTATATATGCATTATGTATGCAATGGGGATCTGAAATAACTGATAAGCTCTCGGCTTAGAATAGAACATCGTATCTCTTTTTCGTCCAGGAGACCATTTTTTCTGTAACAGATGCTCTCCTGCTTAAATTGCAACAAATAATCAACTTTTACACTGTATATTCTAAGAATAACCAATCAAGGCAATATAACTTTTTCAGGCTCCTATGCAAGCACAGATTCCTTCTCGTTACTGTGAATTGCCATGCTTTCTTGTGGAATCTGGTGAAGTTGTTTGCCATTGCGTTATCGGTGGTTTGAAATCCAGAGAGAGCTCTTTGAAAGTAAATGCAACAAACTAGGACAGAATTTGAACTCGGTTTGCTGATATTTATTAATCGGTATCACCCCAAGCGAAGCTCAACAATCAATTGATGAGATCTCTATGCTAGTCTAATACTTCGCTTAAATTCATGAAGCGAAGAGAATAATATATTCGTAAAACAAGGGGTTACAGAGTGTGGAGTAATTAGGAACAGAAACATTAATAACGACTGGAAAGGGAAAAGAGTAATCAGGAGGACTGTAGATAGCGATTGACATTACATTTCAATTTTTGCAGATTAAAGTTGGCTGGATCCATGGAGAAATGTGAGAAAATAAACGGTTAATATAGAAATTACGGCTACATGTAGCAAGCTCAATTAACTGATAAGATCTCGACGCCAGTTTAGTACTGCGCTTAAATTCATGGAGCCTAGATACCATATCGAAGAGCATTTTTTATTCGTACATTTACAATCAATTACCATGAAAGGAAGACAGAGGCAACTGTTCGGCGGTGGGAAAGTGACTGAAGCCGAGCCGAGCCGCCAGATCAGGACCGATAATATTACTGATTCTTCTTTGAATCTTATCAAGGAGCACTAGGTAAATATCAGGGGTTCCGGACTATATGTGGCAGCAATATACTAAGCATGGACGAACGGTAGTCTTATATATATGTATGATAGATTCTGGAGAGAAAAAAATATCTTGCTTGACCCATTTAACTAAATTCCTTAGCAGTTGACTTAGCATTGGAATGAGTATAGTGTTTCCACCTCATTTCAGCTGAGATCTTTAGCCCGAGAAGACGCAACGATTCACTTTCATGAAGGTAAGCATCCACCATACCGATGGAAGGTACAGTGGAGTCTCTCAGATGATTAATCAAGAGAAGTTTAGTTTTTCAGGCTTTAAAATTGACAAGTCACCATTTGCCCCAGTTAACGACGTTCTTGTAGTCGTTTTGGACACCAGCTGCCATTTTGACCAGCCTTACTATCGAAGCAGGACTAAATTGTAGTGTCGTCAGCGTAGACGCCAAGTTGAGACTTGATGTCGTCGTGAAGGTCATTAATGAAAATTAAAACAGCGTAGGACCAAGGATGAAGCCCTGTTGAATACCCGCGTTAGTACGAACGGATTTAGACGAGAGTTCGTTCAGGATAACTTTCAATTTGCGATTCGCTAGGAAAGAATGGATCAGTTAAAAGATGTGTATGGGGATACCGTAGATTTAAGCTTGCGGAGAAGATCTGTATGTCAAACCCTGTCAAATGCTTTTGAGATGTCTAAAGCTACAGCCCGGGCTTCACTGTTTTTATCTAGAGCATGATAGAATCTTTCCGCAATTATCGTCAGTACCTCAGCAGTTGACCTGAAGAAAGGAAATCCATATTGCTTCTCTGTATAAAATGCCCTACGATGAGAGATGGTGAACCAAATCAGCTTTGATTAAGGTCTTTAAGAGTTACCCAAAGAGAGGTAGAAGACTAATATGCCGATAGTTGCATGGGTCGGACGATTCACCAGGGCTCTTAAAAACTGGAACAAATGACGATGACTTTCAGGAAGCGGGAAAGAATGAGGCAGCGAGAAATTTATTATACAGTTTAGAGGGAACAGGGGTCGGTTCGGGGGCACTCTTCTTAATGATTATTACAGGGATAGCATGCGGTGATCTAGGTTAGAAATGAAAGCAGAGATCATGGAAAGAGTTATATGCATATCACTCAACAGAAATCCAGTTCTAAGTTAGGCAGGGATACTCCAGATGTTTTAATGGTAGAGTACGAGGTGAATTTACGGCAAAGCATTCAGCTTTATCAGCAGATGAAGTTATCAGCTTAAATTGATTGAAGAATGGAGGTTTTGAGACCTTGCACTTACCTAATACTCTTTTACAGAGCCGGCAGTAATCACAGGAGCCAATGTTGTTGAAAGGTATGTATGCGGTGATCTTCTCTCGGCAAACAGGGACTTAGCTTCTTCTAGGATTCGATTACATTTATTACGAGCAGTAACAAATAAGATCCTGTTGTGACGAGAGCTGTCACGCTGGTAAAGCCGAAAATAGTGGTTTCTGTGTGGTATCACTGCTAAGCATGCTGGTGTGAACCGTGTAGAGGATTGCAGTTTCATCTGGTATTTCCGAGAAGGGAAGAAAGCAACAATACCGGCTTTGACACCGGAATAAACCTCAGTGGAGCAATTTTCCATTGGGAGGTTAATGATGTCAGTCCAACGGGCATCACAAGTGAGTCCCAATCAGCATGCTGGTAACGAAAAGAGGTCTTATGGATAGGGCGTTCCCTTTTAATGGACGACTGGAACGAATTATCAGAGTGGGCCGAGTTACCAAGAGAGCAGTGTTGCGAAGCTCGGCATGAGTGATGAGAGGAGGTGAGAAGTAAATCAATTAAAGATGTCTGTTGCTAGATTTTGCTAGGGAAAAAGAGTAAGGGAATGGGAGGAGTGGTAGAGACAAGAAAAAAGAGATAGCTAACGAAAGATGGAAGCACATATAAGAATAGTCATGAGGCTCGAGAGACAATTCCCTGGCCATCGGAAGATTGTCTCGGATATAAACACCAAGGCCATACATGTGAATACTGTAAACTTTTCGTCATATGGGAAAATAGCCTTGGACCAATGCAAAGATATCTGGTGACCGTTCGGAGGAAAGATATACTACGTTGCAGAATTTGGAACGGATACCCCGAATATTGGAGATAAAAATATTGAGGCGAAGAGGTGGGTTTTCGTTTACTCGTTTAGTTGTATTACTTTTTGTTGTGTTTTCCGTGCGATTCATTTTAAGGAGAGAGAACAAAGACCACTATAATTGTCACTATGTCTGTGTTGTCAATGGCAATACAAACCACTCACGGCAAGGTGGAGAACAGCGGAAGTACATACAGGGACACCTACCCCATGTGCGACATGGCACTATTGATACCCCGATATTAGTCAACTGTTGATCAGAGCAGCCACTCTAAGAGCTACCAAAGTATTCGGCTTCCTAACGACCAGTCAGAAGCTGCAGCCAGCAAACAGACAACCCGGTACCCTCATAACAGAAAATCACAGTAACTGGTTAGTCCGATCACCAAAAAGATAAGTTAAATCATTGCGGCCCTGGTAGGAGAAGGAAAGAGAAACAGTAAACCATATCCTGAAGAGGGAACAGGGGATAAACCTCTAGTCCTGTTCAATATACATGCAAAAAGTGCAGGCCGGACGATATGTGAGCCTATCTAATCTTATTGACCTGTAAGGAAAAATTAAAGGAAGTAGAAAAAATATATGAAATAAGAAAGAATTCATATTACGTAATGACTTACAAGTTCTTCTGTCTACCGCTAGCTAAAAATCGGAATGGTAAATCTTAATTCACTCTTATTTTCTCAATATTGATAAGTAACAGTCAGTAAGCCTATTTTAAATTAAACAAGTTGGGGCGGGGATGCTGAATTTAAAGTTTGATTATTAAATGGCAATGGAGGTTGGGGGCAATGAGTCCGAGCAAAACAAAAGTCAGTAATTTGGAATGGAGGGTTGAGTTGGAGGTGGTGGAGGGTGAATAGTCCGTAATCTCACTTGTGATTGGTGATACCAGGGTGGTGAACTATCTTTTACATGGCGGTGCTGGTGCTGGAGGGTGAAGGCTCTTTAAATTGGCGATCCACCTCTATTTTCTTTTTGTTTAATATATATATATATATGTAAGCAAATGTGTGGATGTAGATCCGACGGTATGATGAAAATGTGGAAGAGACAATAAATAAATAAAGAGTAAATACCCGACAAGGTTTCTTTCATATAGCAAGCTATCTAGCAAGATTAATGCGTGACAAACGTACCGATAAGCTATAGTTTTAAATAAGTCCCCCCCACCTTCCACTTAGGACACAATCTTTTCCCTGTGCGCAGGTTTTCGTAGTGCCGCCCACGCGACGCCAGCGTATCCGACTCCAAGAAAGAATACTCTGACTTTAGAATTTCAGTTTTTCTGTTTCTGACCAGTCCTGTATATATCGTCTCTTCATCTAACTTAAATCTAATGTAAATATGTCTCCATTAACCATGTCCTGAAGAAGGTCTATTTGACCGAAACGTCTGACGTCGACAGAATAACAAAAACAAAAACAAAATAAAAACAGTAAACTCACATATTCGGATTTTGCTTTGTCTCTTCCACATTTTCATCATATATATATATATATATATATATATATATATATATATATATATATATATATACACACACACGCATGAACACTTAATTGTAACATTCAGGTTATTTTCATTTTTCGCACATCAACTTAAGACAATATTAAAAGTATTAATAATAATAATAATAATAATGTAAGAAACACAATAATTTCAAATATTGCACGGAGAGATAACAGTATACTGAAGACAAGTTTATATAATATAATCCAGACAGCCTTTAATCTGTTGCAATTCAACTGGAAGCTGATATTACAGGCAGAAACGCTCCCCATGGGATTCGTGTTCAAGTGTTGTTTACGGTTTATCGTTTATTTCCGATCTACGCTGTTTGCTAATGGCTGTAGAGGGACGATCGCATTAATATCGATGAAAAGTTATTCAGATGAAAGAAATTTCACTTGAATTTAATAATTTTTGACAATGCTTCGTTTAATAAGATTAAAAAAATATTCTTTTCCTGAATTTGTTATCTTCTGCGGCCACCGTGTTTAAAGAATATTCCGCAATGTTTATTAAAACATATATAAAGATAACTCTTTTTTTTAATCAAGCAAGGTGATAATGCTGCTAAAACACAAAGGGCTACTAGGAGTGAAATGAAATGAGAAGACCTTAGATGGAAGCAAGAGATAAACGTCTACTCCTGGTCATATCTGTTACAGCTTTTTGGATAATCTATATACTAGTGAGCCAACCAAAATGAGCTGACTTATTTTATAGTCTACTAATAGAGGTTTAACCAATCAGAAGACTTGAAATATTCAATCCTATGTTTATAAAGGCGTTCATTTTGTTTTTTTCCTTGTCGGAATATCCACTGCTAACCTGTCAGATGAAAGACTTGAAGGACTACGCTTTCCTGCTCTCTCCGAATATTCACTGCCAACCTCTGATATGGAAGACCTTAAGAATTATACTGGATATTGGCGTTGTTTCATTGAATTACTTACGTTGGATTTCTACATTCAGACTACGGTGAAAATTGTATATCATTGGTTATGAGCCCAGATTACGACTGTATTTTGACGGAAATGAATCCAGATATGAATTGTGGGAAACGAAATTCTTAGGCTACCTTAGAATATAAAAACTTCATGACATCATCCTTGGCCAAGATGACCAGAAGGAAGACGATGATATTATGGAAAGAAACGCGACCGTGTTCGCTAAATTAATACAATGCCTGAATGACAGAAGTTTGTCTTTAATAATTCGAGAAGCCAAGGACAATGGAGGCCGAGCGCTACAGATATTGCGTGAACACTACTTAGCAAAAAGTAAGCCTGAAATTATTGCTTTATATACTGAACTAACCGCGTTAAGAGACGAGAGAATGAATCCGTAACAGATTATATTATATTATACGGGCTAAGAATGTCACAAATGCATTAAAAATGTCCGGTGGGACTATTTCAGATGGACTGCTAATAGCCATGGTTTAAAGGGATTACCACTGACATTTAAACCATTCACGACAGTCATAACTCAAAAAGATAAAAAACTAACTTTCACTGAGTTTAAAGTCGCATTACGTAGTTATGAAGAAACTGAACAAATGTGCAACCCCCCAAATCAAGGAAAAAACGTAATGCAACTAAGGACGTCATTTAAAAAATTCAGAAAAGTAATCCCTCCAACCTACCAGACCAAGAATTATGATATTAAAAATAAGGGGTCTAAAAAGAACATCAACAACAGCAGGAATAATAACAATAATAATAATAATAATAATAATAATAGAAAATCAAATATCATCTGCTTTCGTTGTGGTAAAGTCGGGCATATACGTGCGAAATGTCAATTTTATAAAAGGAGTGATTTTTGTAAACATATAAAAGCTTTTTCGAATGAGCGAACATATGTCTTTTCGTTTGAGTTGGATACTATACCCAAGAATAATAATTCTTACCCAGTCGATACGGGTGCGACAAATCATGTAATTACAGATAAAACAAAATTTATTAATTTTGACCCCTATTTCGAAACTGATACACATTTTATAGAGTTGGCTGACGGAACTAGAGTTAACAATTTAGTTTTAAAAAGGGGCGATGCCTGTATTTATTTACGAGATACTAATGGAAATATTTGTAAATGTTTATTAAAAAGGGCTTTATATATCCCTAAATGTAAACAAAATATTTTCTCGGTTCAGTCTGCTGTTAAAACTGGTGTTAAAGTTAATTTTCACCGAGACAATTCAAAGTTAATATACCCAGACGGAACTGAATTTAATATACAACAAAATGGGCGTTTATATTATTTGAAAAGTATTAAATCTGTGAAACAGCCACCCACGACTTAGCGACTTGGCATAAAATATTAGGTCACTGTAATATTTCGGATGTTAAAAAATTACAAGAACACGTTACTAGAATGAAAATTGCATCTTCAAAGGTCTTACAACATTGTGACACATGTATTAAAGGAAAAATGACAAAGTATAGAAATAGGGATCGAATCCTAAAATCAACAGATAGCTTGTTCAGAGTTTATTGCGACTTAGCGGGTCCAATTTCACAAATGGGTATAGGCACTTATGCATATGTATTAAACTTTGTGGACGAATATTCAGGACTTATTATGATATATTTTCTGAAATGCAAATCTGATACCTTACAAGCTACAAGAATGTATTTATCTGATATTTCACCTTATGGAAAAGTAAAAATAATTAGAACAGATAATGGTGGAGAATTTACTTCTGATGATTACGAAAACCTCCTAATAAATGAAGGCATTAAACATGAGCAGGCCAGTCCCTATTCGCCGCACCAGATCGGAATCGCTGAACGTAGTTGGCGGACGCTTTTCGAAATGGCTAGATGTTTGCTAATAGAATCTATGTTACACAAAAATCTGTGGGTCCATGCATTAAATACCACCGTATATATAAGAAACCTTTGCTATAATAGTAACATTAAAAAGGCTTATACGAATTACAAACCCAACATAAGTTGTATGCATATTTTTGGTACAATTTGCTACACATATGTCGACCACAGGGCAAAACTTGATCGTAAAGTGAACGAGGCATATTTATTGGATATGACAAAGCAAGTCCGGCCTATATGATTTATTTCTCAGAAAGTAAAATAATAAGGAAAATAAGATGCGTCAGATTTACAGATTCCTTTGATCAAGTAAAGGATCCCGAAGAAAAGAATATTAATTGTGAGGGGCTGGTCAGTATGGCCTAATTATGAGATAAGGCCTATAAATAGAAAACCTGTTCAAGATTCACAATTAGAGGAAGGTGTTATATCAGACGATACAGACGAGGAAAAATCAGGCGCAAACCTTGAATTAAAAGAAAATACAACTAATGAGGGGGGGGGGATTCCGCGTTATCCGACCAGAATTAGAAGAAATCCAGACTATTTTGGAATGGATCAATGTAATATCTGTGACATTGGCTGTTGCTATTCGGTGCAATGTATCCCGAAGAACTATCAAGAAGCCATAAATTCTGATAATTCCAAACGATGGATAGCCGCCATGCAAAAAGAAATGGAATCTCTAGTATCAAATGATACTTTTGAATTGAAAAAGGCCCCGGATGATAAAAATATTATGGCCAGCCGTTAGGTTTATACTGTAAAGCGAACTGAGGATGGTTCGGCAGTGTATAAGGCTCGTTTTGTAGCTAAAGGATTTTCGCAGATATACGGGGAAGATTATGTGGAAACATTCAGTCCAATAATAAACATGACAAAAATAAGAATTTTAATGCAAATGGCTGCGCATTATGGCATGGATATACACCATGGGGATGTAAAAGGATCATATTTGAATGCACCGATTGACTATGAAATATACATAAAACCGCCAGAAGGTTTTGAAAAAGGTGACAATTATGTATGGAAACTCAAAAAGTCACTATATGGTCTGAAGCAAAGCGGAAAAACGTGGAATAAATTACCACATTCCTATTTAATTGAACAACTTATTGAACCCTCCCCAGTAGACTCATGCCTGTACACAAGGACATTTAATAATGAAATATTAGCAATTTTGTTTATTTGGATCGACGATATGTTAATTGCTTCAAAATGTAAAGCTACTCTATTAATAATTAAAAATTCCTTAAATATAAGGTTTAAAATGACCGACTTGGGTCGACTATCATGGTTTCTTGGTATACAGTTCGAATTTAAGGATAACACTATTACAATGAATCAATCCAGATAAATCGACAAACTCTTATCAAAATTCAGCATGCGAAATTGTAAAACGCAGACTACTCCATGTGAAATGGATTTAAACACAATTATGAATAATGAAGATGGTATAGTGGCGTGTGAGAAAGAATACAGAATGTTGATAGGGAGTCTTATTTACGTCATGATATCAACAAGGCCAGACATCTGCTATACGGTTACTAAGTTGTCTCAAAACTTAAATAAACTAAGGACTGTCCATTTAACAAGAGCTAAGCATGTATTACGTTATTTAAGGGGAACTAAGAATCGGTGCCTAGTATTTCGACAATCAAAAAACCCACGACAACTGGAAGCTGATTGGGCAAATTCACCAGATCGTAAAAGTATCACAGGATATTGCTTTAGATTGACAAAAGATAATCCAATAATTAGCTGGAAATCTAAGAAACTGGAGATGATTTCACTTTCGACCTGCGAAGCAAAATACGTTGCATAGTCGCAAGCAACACAAGAGGCTATTTTTCTGAAATCATTAATGAAAACTATTAAAACACTAATGATAAGTGAGCCTATAACTATTTACTGTAATAATCAGGCCAGTATTGCTTTGGCTAAAAATCCAATAATACATCAAAGATCAAAGCATATTGATATTAAATATCAATTTGTTAGGGATCAGGTACAAAAGAAAACAGTACAAATTGAATATGTTCAATCGGAAAATAACGTGTCGGATTTGTTTACAAAGCCAATTACAAAAGTGAAATTACGGACTTTCATTCCTCTCATTTTTGGTACTGACTTATAAGGTTCTCTTATAGTCTTGGGTAGGACGTAAAACTGCATCCATTAGTTATTGTCCTATATTGGGGTATAAACGTGAATAGTCCTACGTTTAGCCAAATCCTCCTCCTGAATAACTCTCAGAATCACTCTGACCCGGAGTGATAGTGACTGTTTTAATGGGTCCCAGCTATGGGTAAAATAACAACTTTTCCACCTTTTTTGTTGTGATCACGACGTAAATTTATAATATTGTTGTTAAAGTTTATTAACCTGAAGTACTTAACAGGGGACAAATGATGTAATTTTTGTGGATATCAATTTTTCATTTAAAAAAAATTATTTTATGAACGCTAAAAAAAGGTTTAAAAAAAAGAGAAAAAAACAAACTTTATTTTATGAATACTAAAGCATTTGTTCCATATGAATATTGACTCTACTAATATTTTGAAAGAAGATTCCATAATGTACCCCAAAAGGGGGGTTACAATTTTTGGATACTATATATACTAGTGAGCCAACCAAAATGGGCTGACTCATTTTATAGTCTACCAATAGAAGGTTAACCAATCAGAAGACTTGAAATATTCTATCCGATGTATATAAAGGCGGCTATTTTGTTATTGGTATTGTTTCATTGAACAAATTACTTACGTTGGATTTCTACATTCAGACTACGGTGAACATGTATAACAATATCACCTAGGAGGAATGCGAGCTGAGAGGTTTTGCCATATAATCTGATGCATTAATGAAATATCCACTTCATACATGTATGCCTTAAGTGTGGAATTTATATTCTGCATATAGAGGCATGCATTCTATTTTAGAGAAATAAAAATGATGGCAGAAAGAATTCTACTCGATTTTTTTTTTTAATAAGAGTTACTTAGGGTGGTTAATTCTTGCGATTAAATTTGGAGTTAAGCAACATCGAGCCTGGTCAGTACATAGATAAAATACGGCTTTTGAATACCTCGTGCCGTAAGCTTGGATGTGCGTGTGATGAAAGGGATAACAGCTCGGAATTTGAATAGGAAAGCCGAGTTCCTGTTCCAGTCCCGTTCGTTATATTCACTCTTGGGAAAAGGTAAAATCAACTTCTTTTCCCCAGGTATGGGTTAATTAGTAAGACATATCAGTAAATCATTATTATCTCCAAACATTCTTACAATCTTTTAAAAAAAAAGTACTTTCTGGCTTTAAATAAAGGTTGAAAAATCGTAAAAACACAATGAACCAATCAATTAGCACTCAAGTCTAATTTTGGGGCTGAAGATTTTCAGTTTATATCAAATAGAAATAATGACATTTCTATTTTTTCATGTAACTAAACCAACAGTATGGTAGAGGTCTTGAATATAGTATATAATAACATATTTCGTAACTGTTTTGCTTTATTTTATTCATTTAAACAACACTGTGCGATCAATCGGCTGCTACTCTCTTTTAAAATCTTTAGATATGTCCTCAGTATGTTTTTAACCATTTCACCCCAAACATGGTGATAAGCCCACTAAGACACAAGGGGGTCACTGAAAATGAAAGAGAATGATGAGACTTTAGCAAACAGAAATTACAATAAATCAAAAGATATTCAGTTAAGACTAAAGACGGCGATTGAAGTTGCATTTAATTTTTTTAAGAAGTACGTTTGAATTGCATATGAACTCCTTATGGGCCATTTTATATCAAAATTTAATTCTCATAGAAGCATTAGTAATTTCATTTGCAAAAATGTATTATTGGTAATATATATATATATATATATATATATATATATATATATATATATATATATATATATATATATATATATAAAGTGAACATAGAAGTCAACACTTTGAGGCGACAGTCTGTTTCATGCTAGATGCAATCGTCAGGCCACGAGTGCTGTTATTTTTCTCGGCTATTTATATATACGGGTCAGTGGTGCATTGTGGGTAGTCTATTTTGGTGGTTATTTGACCGGATGTCGTTTATTTGTTTATTTATTTATTTGTGTCAAATTATTTTGCTTGTTTTTATTTTTACTTTTTATCTTATATATTTATTTATTTTTTATTTTGATCGGTGTTTTTATTAACGTAGTAAAATAATTGTTATATAGCTTATTGTGGGTAGTCTATTTTGGTGGTTATTTTACCGGAAGTCGTTTGTTTATTTGGGTCAAATTATTTTGCTTGTTTTTATTTATTTTTATTTTTATTTTTTATCTTTTATATTTATTTATTTTTTATTTTTATTCTGATCGGTGTTTTTATTAACGTAATAAAGATTTGTTCATATAGCTTACTTAATAGTTTTGTTTTTGTTTGGGAAGATAATTAAAGCTATTTATTCAATTTTGGGGTTGATTGTTGTGGTTTGTTATGACTATTGTTTTGGAGGGAACAGTTTTTAATTTATTTATTTGGATTGATTATCTTTATTTGTTTTTTCTAAACGGCTAGTTTATAGGTATCGGTTGTTAGTTTATATATTTGGATGTATTTAGATCAATTTATTTTACTTGTTGTTATTTATTTGTTACACTGTATAATTTCTCTTTTTGTTTTCTATTCTTAAGTAATTCAGTATATTATTTTTTATTTTTTATTCATTCTTTTATCGTTATATAACAGTTATAGCTATTTTTCGTTTTGATTTTTATAGTGTAATATTTTGGTCATAATAGTTTGCCTAATTTGTTTATTTATTTTATTTATTGATTTTGTTTCTTATTTTTTATTCTATTTCGTCTATTCTAACAGGTGTGATTTGGTAATTTGTTTGGATTAATTTATTTTGCTTATTTTATTGTCATTTTGTTTGTTTATGTATTTATTTATTTTTTCCGTTTTCGATTTTTAAGTAACGTAGTAAAAATTTGTTTTCCTATCTGCATTTTGAGATTAGCTCGGATCTTTTATTTAATAATTTATTTTGGTCTGGGAAGGTAATGATAGCTATTTTTTCCTCCAAGCAAAGTTTGCAAGTTTTTGATTGGTTGTTGTAGACTGATGATGTTTTCCTTATTTTCCAAGATATTTTTGGTGTGTTGTGCGTTTTGTTTTTTATTTCCCAGATATACTTAGAAAGCATTGTGCTGTTCGCATATTTACTATTTGTGAAATATATTTTGTGTACATAATTTCTTTGTTACCAGGGTCCTTCAGTTACTCCAATATATACTTTTTCTTCATTATCTAGTGATTTTATCGTGGCTTGGTAGATTACGTTGTTTTGTAAACAATTACCGTTTAAGGGACATTCGTTTTTTATTCTGCAGTTGCACGTGGGTTTAATTTGTTCGTGTGGTTTGTTGATAATTTTCCTATTGTGCTTTTTTATTATTTGTGCCATGTTCTCGGTGCAACAGTAGCTGATTTTTACTGTGTTTTTGTTGAATATTTTGTGTAGGGTGCTTGATTCCGGGAAGTGTTTGTGTAAAAGTTTGAAGAATATTTTTCCTACGTTTGTTTTTACGTTTTTGCTGTACGGTGGGTTGAACCATATGATATTTCTTTTCCTGTTGGCCTTTTTTTGTTGGTGAGTATGTGAGTGTTGCTGGGAATCCGCTATCTTTTAGGGCTGTTTCGTAGTCTTTCTAAGCTTTGTTAAATATAGATTCATTGAATTGTCGGAAAGCCTGCGGTTAATCGATTTTGGTATCTGTGTGATTATAGAAGGCGGGTGGTTGGAATCAAACAGATACCAAAATCGATTAATCGCAGCCTTTCCGACAATTCCTTCAATGAATCTATATTTAACAAAGCTAAGAAAGACTACGAAACAGCCCTAAAAGATAGCGGATTCCCAGCAATATCTTCAAACTTTTACACGAACACTTCCCAGAATCAAGCACCCTACACAAAATATTAAAAAAAACACAGTAAAATAGGTTTGATATAATAAGCAGAAATTTACACGACGTATTGCGTATATAAATCTAATTATACCCCCAAAACTAGATCGATTGGTTGATACCAATTTTATTGGGATAACATTGAGTTGTATCATAAAATCTGATACACTGCATATTATTTTGGTTTTATTCTTTTCCAATACAAATGAACACTCATACGAATAAACAAAGTTCAGCCGACCCTCGACCAAAGTCCCACGTTATAATCATCGATCCTAGTTGAGTTGGTCGCTAGTGAGCCGAATTGATTTTATTTTATTCTTCCATTTATTTTCATACTGTTAAATAAATTAATTATATGAGAACATTTTAAACCTGCTTAGAAGTTTTTATACGAACAGTGTGGCTAGTCCATGTCGGTTCTGTTATGTAGATTCTATTAAAATTATATATATATATATATATATATATATATATATATATATATATATATATAGCGTACTTGAATTTGTACACTATGTTAGTTTTTTGCAAATCGCTACTTAAAATATAGACAAAACTTTTCTATATTATTTAATGAAACATGCATTAATGAAAAACTGCTGCCAAAATATACACAATATATATATATATATATATATATATATATATGTGTGTTTGTGTGTGTGTGAGAGAGAGAGAGATATATAGAGACAGAGAGAGATAACTATATATATTTTTATATATCAAGAACAATAATGGGTAAAAATGTATGACAAAATGTGAAAAGTTTGGTTGGATATCTATTAATAAAATTGATGGAAAATACAAGAATCTAAATGAAATCGTCTAGATTAAAAAAAAATAAATCCGTCGTGTAGTCGAAACAACATTGCAAATTTAATCAGATGAAATTTTAAAGGACGAAACACGTCACAAGAATTCTTTTCACACCTTGTCATACATTTTTGTCATATTTTTTCAATTTTAACTTTGAACTTAAATTTAAATTTAGACGATTGTAATATTTAATGATAGTAATAAATTATTCAACTACGCTTACTCCGCGAAACTCAGAAAATTTAAAACCTATAACGACCAGTTCATTTATAGCTGATGATTTCCCACTGCATGAAACTCTGAGTTGTACTGTCGGCGTGGTTTATTATGTATCCACAGTTTTACCAAGAGAAATTCTCACTGTCTAGAAAACGCAAAACATGTAGAGAGAGAATATCTTTTTAGAAAACCCCGAATTGTGGAATAAAACAATCATTATTTTTTTAAAATCCCATTCCGAAGAATTTAGTTTACACAAAACCAAAAACAATAAACCTGTCTGCACTCAAAGAGGGGGAAATTAAAATATTAAAATTAGGCTTAAAATTCTGCCCTGCCTCGACAAGAAATATAACAATATTAAAAAAAAGACCTTAGAGAATTTCAAAGCAAACTCAGCTTAATAGAAGCATTTACTAAGAAGAAAAACAATGCAGATGACTCAATAGTAAAAAATATATCCAAATTCCTCCCAAACAAAAATAAATATAATAAAAATGAACTAAACTCTGGAACCTCAACCTACATGAAAATTCTAAATCATTCAATAACCACACTTACCAAACTAGCCTAAGAGAACGTCCATAAAAATAACAACGTAATTATAAAAGAAGCAGACAAAGGCATTACTATGGCCATCATGGACAAAAAATAGTATAAAACAAAAGTTCTAAAGGCACTAATGGATAAGAATAGCTATAAATTAATCGACAACTACATAGACAAAAATATTACATAAGAAATTATAAAACTCTGCACAACACACCATAAGATATTAACAAAAAACAAAAGGATTCCTTAATAAACTTCCTCCCCAAAACGATCAATTTTTACGGACTACCAAAAAATCACAAATCTAGTGAAATAAAAGCAGCTATCCAAACACAAAAAACTAAATGCATTAACATCTCAAAACCCAGTGACCTTATGCCCAGCCTGTCCAACTAGCAGACTCAGTAACCTAATAGACACCATATTACAACCATTTACTCAACAGATTAAGAGCTACATCAAATATGATATCCATTTCCTTAGCTCCATACTAGAAAGAGTAGATCGAGGAATACTTATTAAAATGTTTGACATTAGTAGCCTTTATAGCAACATATCCTGTGAAAAAGTGTGACTAGTCCATGTCGGTTCTGTTATGTAGATTCTTTTAAAATTATATATATATATATATATACATCCAGAAATACTACATCCCAGATTCACCAAGGAATTCATTATCGATAGTATAGACCTAATCATGAACAACAACACTTTTGAATCTGACAACAAAAACAATATCCAAATCCTAGGTACCGCAATGAGAACGAAAATAGCACCAACATACGCTGGCCTAACCTTACCTTACCTAGAGGAAAACCCGTATGAAAAGATAGAGCAAATATATGGGTAAAATATAAACACCCATTCACTTAATCTTGGAAGAGATACTTAAATAATTGCTTCGCCTTCTGGTAATCCTCATGGGGCAATATTAACCAATTACACAATCTGCTCCAAAACTTACAACCCAAGATCAAATTCACCCAACGAACGATGATTTTAACGAACTATCATTCTCAGATATACTCATCAGGTATAGAAGGAACCACATTATTATAAATATCTACCACAAATTTACAGACACCCAACAATATATTCAATTCAATAACTGTAGTATTCTAAATGTACGAACAATTTAGATTTCATATTTGACTCAAGTGATGCAACGGGTACCAAACTAGTTCCATTTAATATTATTCGAATTTCTGAGAATGGGTAATGGTAATTTTAACCGTTTCCTTATAAGGAAACATTCGGAATTTATTGATTGAGCAGCCAATGCTTCTGTCGGTTGAAAGGTATACAACGTTTCTCTTAAAATCTTTTCAGGAAAATGCGTTTCTTAAGTCTACTAGCTGTTATGAATTTTTTTCCACTTAACTTAGAATCTTGATTATATCATTATTTTCCCGGCGAGCTGCATGTTCTATTCCTTCAGTTGCTGCTGTTGTTGAAAGTCCTCAAGTGATGTAGCTTCTGGTATTAGCCACAATTCTTTCTTTGTGATTATGTAGCGCCAGTCAACAATGTTCAAAAACGTATGGCACTCGCTAAAAGCTAGAAGATATTTTCACCCGCTAATCAGGAAAGCGGTTGTATACCGCTGACAGATTACATATTTATGGACGATTTTGGTGCTAGGCATGGCATCCACATGAAAGTTTCGGTTTGACAAGTCTATTTAAATAGCCTTGTCAGACCGAAACTTTCATATGGATGTCATGCAGAGCACCAAAACATCACTCGAATTTTTAGATTAATGTTTTCGCTTTGCAGTAATTTGCGGTATTAGGTGAAACTTCCTCTTGCGATTCTATTCTGTGTTTAAATTCTTTTTCTCTCATACTAAATTTGTTATAAGTGATCCATACACAGAGGTATCTAAAGTGTGTAATGTTTACAAATTCCATATACTAGAATTTTATGATGGATTTAGGTTAGATGCTTTCATTCCAAATGCCGCTACTTTCATTCCAATTCCAGATCATAGATTTTGTTTTTTGAAAGGTTTAGCTTGAATCTTATTTGTTGGAACGCTTGGTAGAGGATGCTTATTTTTTGTTCAAGATCATTCTCATCTATACTATGAATACCTCTGCCACTGGAATAGCCCCACATCATCAGGAGAACACTGGCCTCAGGAGGGAAACCAAGAAAGTTGTTTTCTATTAAAGATTCGTTTGGGATTTGGCATAGAATTCTTAAATGACCAATGCTTATCAATGTCAGTTATAGTTATTTTTAGTTGTATTTTTCAAATTTTATTTTAATATCAGATGGGGAGATTTTATCAATCTCCAAGTCTGTAATTCTGCATTAATGCCTAAGAGTTTTGATAAAATGCAAGTGAAATTAAGTCATTCGAATAATATTATATCTAATACACTTAGTGTAGGTACCTCCACTGATTAGCTAGGAAATTATCATACCATGATGAAAATTACACCAAACCTAATAAAAACAAAGATTTATCGTCAAAATATTTATGATATTATTTAGTGAAAAGACCTAGCCTCCCGTCAACATCTGTTAACATCTGTCAATATCTTAAATAAACAGCTACTACCCTGTAAAAAATGCATTTCTGCGATATTTTAAACTTGAAATAAGTAATATTTGTTTCAAATCAGATTGATTAAGCTTTAAATCAGATAATATTCTGCAAATAAAATTTCAGAATGTATATTTCATTTTTAAAAATTTTTTTTAATAAAGAGAATTACATTGTGATGAATGATGGCTAAACATAGCGCTAAAATTAATAATTTGGAAACGAAAACTCTTTCCAATCAATTTAAATTAGTTTTGAAATAGAGCAAAGTATTTTGCTTATTGGAGATATCAAATTTAATAAACCAGCTTCAACTTAAAGCTGAAATAAAAGTTTCAAGAAAGATTTAAAATTTTTTAAATTCAATTTAAACATTAGATATCAGGAATCTATTGATGTACCTAGATTAGTGTGAGTAAATAAAATGGCGCTGTTTGACAAATATGGCCAGATTTACACATTGCTGCCAATTAGCATTCGTTTTCTAATGGCTCTGACAAAAGCTAAAAAAATCAGTTCACTGAGGTAAAAGAACAAATTCATATATTGGCGAAGATATATTTATTATTTTATTTGTTGCCCTGTAGTAACAACAATAGATTGATAATCTTGAAGTTTTTTTTTTTACAAAAACAAACTGAAATAGAAAAATCTTCAAAGAAATTTACATTAATACTCTACTGATATTCATGCTTGTCAAATTTAAATGCTATTAACCCTGTGTGAGCTATGTCGTAAACCCAACTAAATTTTCAGTATTCATACGAAAAACACGTAACTCAGTTATGGTGATACCAGAAAAGTGCCTGGATATATATAGACACGCAGTTACTCCAACTCTTCGTAGACACTACGCCATATTTTTATTTATGTGAAGGTAGTAGGTATAAGATATTCAGTAGCGTTTACTAATTACGAGTTACTTCAGTTTATATATAATTATTTTATCTCAATCTAGCATGCATCTGAATTAAGATAACTTTAGGGTTGGGATTGTCATTGAATTTGGTTTTACAAAAATAAAGATATCTCTTAACCAATTCCTTTTACAAAACATTTGTTATTCTTTACTTGAATATTTTTGACGACACTTTCTTCATCAGGAAACAGAAGTCTGGTAACTTTGTTCTGCATTCCCTAGTGCTACGAACACAAATCTTATTCCACCGTTCAGGCGAGTTCTTCTGATGGACATCGAAATTTTAGTCGTGAATTATTCAAAGAGAGTGTTCGAGTAAGGCGATATTTCGAAGGAGTCATCGAGATTTGCATTCATTTGTATAAGATGATTTGGGGAGAAGGAGCTCTTATCCAAGTAAATGTCTGTTCTCGCGAGGACACATTTTCATTTGCATCACTCAGCGAGAATCGAGAGGAAGACCAATTTTCGTGAATTGTCAATCATTTGCATACGGGCACTTTATATGCCAACAACAACATTCTGATTGTTCAAAAAATAAACCCAAAAAATCTTTGGTTAAAAAATAACATAAAAATGTCTCCATTCGTTTTACATGAGATTACAAGAGACAGTTCAAGAAGCGAGTTATATATGAAGCTTGAGCCTAAGACTCAATAAATGATTCATTGGGTCAGACATAATGCTCGATATTTTTAAAACTTATTTTTTACTGAATATATATGATGAAAAATACTATAGTTCACATGTAGAAGGAAAGTCTTTTCAACATAATTTTCATAATAGCTTACATATTTTCAGATGCCACACACATGCGTGTGTTTTAACCTGAAGTAAGCACAGAATATTGGTCGCTTAGAAACAAACTGATAGTGTATCGAAGATTTTACAAATAAAAAAGGGATAAATAATAGCTGAAACTTTTAAATACACATAGGAAATGTTAATAATTATGAATTTTTACTTTTATCTCCAGGGTGCAATGTGTAAATTGTTGCCATTTTATATTTTTAATTTCGCGCATGTGTGTTGTTGGTTTTTGATTTTGTGCACCATCTGTGAGGAAAAGAGAACTATGAGGCAATTCACTCTGCCACAAATTTGGAAATGGCATGCTTTACTACTTGGCATTCGCACCGGAAGCAGAAATACGAACATTGCAGAGAGTTTGGGTGGCAATCTGTAGAGAGGATTCAGAAAGTGTTGGATGATATATCCTGTATACATCATGGGGTTTACAGTGTTCACTGGCGATTGCGAAGTTATACCTCCGTTCATCTTCAAACAGGGCCTCAGAATCAACACGGAGGCCTTTATCAAGTGCGTTGAGGAGATAGTGCTACTCTGGGTCAAGAGAATGGCAACTGGAAGTCCTTATGCCTAGAAACAGGACTCTGCACCATGCCATACAAGCAGGAGAACCCAAGTATGGCTGTTAGACGATTTCTGTGACCTCATCCCATCTGTCCACCTAACTCCCCAGACTGCAATTCCCTCGATTATTATGTATCGGGCGTAGTTGAGCGAGAGACCAACAAAACTCCTTGTAATACTAAAGATGAACTGGAGGCAAAGGTCATGGCAGCATTCGCCAAATTAAACAAGGAGCCCGTCCAGAAGAGTGGCAGGACATTTCGAAGTCATCTCGAGGCCAGACAATGACCGATTTTATTGACTAAATTTACTCTTTAGTATTTCAAGATATTTGTCGTGCAATTTTGACAAATATATCTGATAAAATGATATGTCAATATTATTTTCATATTTGCTCAATTTAGACGATAATTTATCGATCGCACACAGTATATGACTACGACGCGTTTGGAAGCGCGTGCGACAACCCAAAAAAGCGATCTACGAATTGGAGACGTCAAATTAAGCAGAGAAAATTAACTTTCTTGATAGTGTTTGACTGAAGAACGTAATGCCAAAATCCGGAGGCTCATATGAAACGCTATGTATGTCTTGTAAAGTCGAAAATATTAAAAAACATGAAAATTTCGTTTAAAACAAAGGAAAGAGAACTGAATGTCTGTATAATATCAATCCTCCTACATGTCAGTGATTAATGGACAATTTCCTTTCAGGTGAGGAATAGACTTGAGGTAACGGATTCCTTGTTCTAGATAAAGCTGATAAGAATACCATGAACGCAATATGTAAGTAATGTGGAAACTTTAGGGAAAATGGTAACAAAAAGGACACTAAAAATTAAACAAAGAAAGTGCTGATTGAAATTTCTCGGACACCTAGTGATGAGCAAAAGCCCGAAGAATTTTACACTCCCAGATCTTATTGAAGCCAAAAGGTACAGACGGAGGCAGCGAGTAATCTACCTAACAAGCTTATGTAAATGCAGACAAAACAAGGACTAGGAGGAATAGTAAGGAAAACAAACATTACTTATCTTTACGGAAGATAGGAATTAGTGGAAAACTGTGACCGCTAACGTCTTAAAGGGACACGCATATCAAAGAAGATCCTGTTTAGCAATGAAAATGTAAAAACAATATATATATATATATATATACGTATGTTTCGTAGATTACGTAAAGGTATTTGATAAAGTACAACACAAAATTCTATTTAAACTGCAAGGCAAGATAATCCAAAACATTTACTGAGAACAAACCGCTTACATAACGGTTGAAAAAGTGCACTAAAACGGAAAGGGGTGTAAAACATGGATATGTTTTCTCACTGGGTTTATTTAATATCTGGATTAAAATAATCCTAAGAGAACTAGAAAACTATATTACTAGCAAAATAAGACTGACGGATGAAAGTGTTTTTATCGCAGAATCAGAAGGAAAGCTACACAAATCCTTAGAGAAAGTAACAAAGAAAAGCAAGAAGAATGGACTAGTCATTTGTTTTCTAAACTTTAGGAACATAAAATTTTTTTAGAAACAAGAAAGGATTACTGAACTTTTAGGTAATATCAGTCCTCTTATACGACGGTGAATGCTGGACAATCTACCTCACAGATGAAGAGGAGACTTGAGGTAGTGGTTCTACAAAAGGATGTCGAGAATGCCATGAACTAAACATGGGGAAAACAATGAAGTTTTTGAGACAATTAAAATAAAAAGGACACATAAATTAACATCATAAACAGCCATTTGAAATTTTTAGGGCACCTAATGAGCAAAGAGTGCTCACTGGACAAACTGAAGGCAAGAGTGACACAGAAAAAACATCACACAACCTACTAAGAGAGATTTAGTAAATGGATGACTGATCAAGATTTAGGAGAGACAACAAAAATACAAATTTTATTAAGAGCTACAAAAGACAGGAAATTGTGAAGAGCCATGAACGCCTACGCCCTGAAATGACACGACACAAAATTGGACTTCCTGAAAATAAGCAAAATGAATAAGACAGAATATTCCATTAGAAACAAAGGACAGAAGGTTGAACTGCTATGTCGTATCTAGCTTCATATATATAGGAGGGCAGGACAATTTCCCTACAGATGAAGAAGATACCTGATTGCTCTACGGAAGGATATTGAGGATACTTTTGATAGAACACATTTAGCAACGAGTGAGTTCTAAATACAATGGGAACTAGAAAAACATTCTCGAAATCCGTTTAGGCCTATTCAAATTTCGGGGACAAATTATGCGAAAAAATGCGTCATACTGACAAGATGTGTTGATGAGTGAAGGGAAATTGTGAACAACTTACGAGAATAAATGGCAGCACAAGAGAGAGGAAAGAATCAAATGTTGCTTGCAACTACAAGGGACAAGATGTTGTGGAGAGCCATGGTCGGCCACATCTGAAGAGATGCAGAAAATAAATGATAATGTCTCTGGAATCTTTTTTCCGTGGTTGTTTGGTTTGGTTGTCTCGTTTATCGGCACATCAACATCTGTATGGGTTATTTTTGCCGAAGTTTAATCATGAAAATTCAAACTTTATTATTAATTCAAGAGAATGACATTATTTCATGATTAAATTATAATTACTTAGCTGCGTGTTTCTTGGCAAATATTTTTTTAAAATCGAACGAGAAGTGCAAACTTGATTTTCCTTACAGTAAATGAGATTAATCATAGCAAAATGTTTTTTTTTAATTTAATTTTTGACAACATCTTCAATTTTATTATGATAATTATTGTCATGTTTCTATAAAAATATGTTGTTGATAATTTTAATATAAAAGTATACTGTTGGTGATTTTTTTATAAAATGTATTATTGGTAATTTTAGTATATTGTTTATCCCTTTTCTAGAATAGGGGTTGTCCAGACTTAATTCCGATACCTTATTTCAAACTCAGTCAAATTGTATGCGCATGTGTACATTAAATGGCAAAAGCATATATAAATCAATGACTCACAGCACAGACATACACATAGTTGGCATTTTAACTATAAAATTTTTTGTTGGTATTTTTAAGAAAAATATTATTGCTGGTAAATTTACTATAAAATGCTATTGTTGGTAATTTTTTATAAAATGTATTTCTGGTATTTTGCTATAAAAATATATTTATATATTTTACTAGAGTTTTGATTTTTTGTTTGGAAGGCCAATTTTTGCCCATAGCTAGGACCCTAACAAGTGCTACCACCTCGAATCAGGTTATACCAGGGAACAACAGCAATTAAGAGATGGTTTCCCGCTCCTCAAAGCCTCCATCCTCTCGATCAGAGGCATTGCTGCCGGATATAGTTTATCGTCATACTCAAGATTATTCACTGGGCTGGGAGTACCCCTATCCAAAAATGCAGTCGGCGTATTTCGCAGCCCCAGTCGACAGCGTGTCCGTGATTTTTTTTCTTACCTGCTAGTGGAAGCTAACCAAATATCACTTATACAAATTTTTATATCTTCATTATATTCTCCGAACGCCGTTATTTCGTTTTCGCACGAGAATTGTATTAGAGCTAATTTTATTCAAATGTTTTAATTTCACTTGCATGTTATCAAAACTCACAGAATGGGATTCTACGAGAGCTTTCGACTGATATTCAAATGAAAAGAAATACAAGTCAAAAACTAATGGTAATTAATTTTCTTAGAAAGTCGAATAACATTACACAGAATTTATAGTTCAAAAGTTCCCCTTTCTTTGAATCCGAATAATGACACATGTTAAGTATTATCTAATCGTAATATACAACGACATCTAGGTAAAAAGAAAATGTACGGCTGTTTGAAGTGATTTTTTATCCCTTTTCTAGAGTAGGGGTTGTCCATATTTAGTAGAAGGCGAATGTATTATTCCACTATTTTGTTTCCAACTTAGTTAAGTTGTATGCTCGTGTGTACATTAAATGGCAAAAGCATATATAAGTCACTCACGCGCAACACAGACTTACATATATTCATTAAATCCGCACAAGCAAATAAATTCAGAAAGTGGGTGAAGGACAGAGAACCAGGTCTATAGACTTTGCGTTCAAAATTTGACTGTTCCTTACACTAACCCATTTTAGGTTGAAATTACAAAGCATTAAGTAACAGTAACGGCCACAATCTTAACAACATAATATACGCAGATGACACAGTACTTCTAGCAGACACGGAAATGAAATTACATAATCTCCTACAGAAGGTAGCGAGGGGGAGTGAGAAGAAGGAACTAAACATAAACTACAGGAAGACAGAGTGCACGCTCGTCAATAAGAGGATGAGCCCGAAATGCGATTTGACGGTCGGGAACACTAGAATCAAGCAGACGCGGAAGTTTAAATATCTGGGAAGCGTCTTGAAAGTTGACGGTAAATGCGACATTGTGATGCGTAGGAGTATTGGGAAAGGCCAAGGACACATTCCAAAAGCTGGGCAGAGTACTGCGAGACAAGAGGATATCTTTGGTAAGAAAAGGAATACTGAACTGTTATGTGATATCTGTCCTTCTTTACGGCAGCGAATGTTGGACGATTTCCTCAAAGATGAAGAAGAGGCTCGAGGCGACAGAGATGAGGTTCTACAGAAAGATGCTAAGGATAACATGGACCGAGCGTGTGAGCAACGATGAGGTTTTAGAGAGGTTGCAAACAAGGAGGAGGCTTATACATAACATCAGGAAGAGGCAGCTGAAGTTTCTGGGACACATAATGAGGAAAGAGGGCCTAGAGAATCTGATACTCACGGGTCGAATAGTAGGAAAGAGAGACATGGAAAAAACATGTGACATACCTGGCGGACTTAAGCAAGTGGATGTCAGAACGTGGTCTGGTGGAGGAAGCAGAGGAGAGGAACTTGTTGACAGCTGCAAGGGATAGAGGGAGAAGTGGAGAGCCATGATATGGCACATCAATAAGAAAGAAAGAAAAAATAATGACCGACCACGAAACGCAGGAAGTCTTGAAGAGCCATTATCGCCCACCTACTGCAACGAGGTGACT
Source organism: Acanthosepion esculentum (assembly GCA_964036315.1). NCBI lineage: Eukaryota > Metazoa > Mollusca > Cephalopoda > Sepiida > Sepiidae > Acanthosepion > Acanthosepion esculentum. The sequence goes on along the minus strand of OZ038511.1, from coordinate 55,173,284 downwards.
GATGAAAATAAACTGTCTGGTGTGGCACGATGTAGCAGTTCCAAATATTTTATCTAAGAAGGAATTTATTCTTTTCTTCTTTTTCACATTACCATCCTCATTAATATTTTTGCTCTGTGATAGCTTTCTGTGGCTGAATGGTAAAACACACTTTTCTTGAAAGGGGTTTCCTATACTAGTGTAAATGCTGCTTAAATATTCTGGGAAATGCCAAGCTGTCGTTTGAAATCAACAAAAACAGGAACTATAAACACAACAGCTAAAAGTGCACAAGTGAATTTCTCCTGTATCTTCATGCCGTTAGTTTAAACTGACGTCTTCTATTCCTCAACATCTGGAGCCAACTATAAATTTACAAAGTGATAATGTCGCTTAAATATGCTGGCAAACACCGAATTGTCTTTTGAAATCTATAAAATATTCCTGGGGACAGACCTGATTGTACCAACTACAAAAAAGTCAACATTTGCTTGATAAATTTCTCCGATTTACCCTACCAGGTTTTGGTACTTGTGCTTTTTCGCCTGCACCACCTACACGATGTTCTTATGCCAAAGTACAGCAAAGTCTATCAGGATCCATTCATGAATGCTCTTGTTCCCAAGTATGGTGTCAGGGCGATTTCTCTCAAAGCGCTTTTCAGTCAAAATGCTGGTATTCCACGTAATAACTGCATGTTTTATTATTATTATTATTATTATTATTATTATTATTATTATTATTTCATATGGAATTATCGCGTTTCCTATTGAGTAAAAAGTGACAGTGAGTAACTTCATGTTTTTCGTATATATATTCTTCAGGGTGTAAATTCATATTTCATTATTCGTATTTTTTATTTTATCTTTTTGAGAATTTCTTTGTATTTTTTATTTTATCTGCTTATTCTCAATACCATCATTAGCAGCATCAACTGTAGTTGTTAGATTCTTTTGTTTGTTTGTTCCAAAACCATTCGCTTTCTCTCATCTCTCGTTCTTCTTCTCCTCTAATTTCTAAAATATCTCCCGAACCAGGCCTCCACCTAGTGTCCTAATTGTTTTCAGTACGCCCATTGTGTGTCTCTTTAGTTATACCACAGACAAATGACATTTGAATAATGGTAGTTCATAAATTATGTACGCGTTGTTTTATTTTTTAGCCTGTCTATCGGCTGGCGTCTCTTTGCCTGTATGTGCTGGGAAGGGGCTTGGCGTTTGGGCTTTCTTTTATTCATACGAGTTCAACTGAGATATTAAATTGATCGACAAAATCACAATAAACCACGAAGCTTTTGTTCAGCTGTATCAATGTTAATCCAGATTTTTTCCTTGGACATTTATCGGAAGCGTTTCATGCCCAGTTAAAAAGAAGATGTACACAGAAACAGGCATGGACAGACTCATAATGAGAAAGGGAATTATATATATATATATATATATATATATATATATATATATATATATATATATATTACTATCACAAAGTGACACTGAACAATATTAAATACAAAAACTGCACAACAATTTCAAAGCATCTTTAGCGATTAAAAGCAACTATAAAAATTCAAAAATTAGCTGGAAGATAATCTCAAAAAGGTAAACCATACAAGAGAAAGGGAGACAGGTGTAACTTGTGTTTGTTGGAGAAGCGTATTAACTTGTATTAAAACACTTAAATAATCCTAATTTGTTGAACACGAGAAGCGAATTGAATTCTGTATGCATTCATCTGCTCACATTTACCCTGATTAAAATAGATTTCAAAATACATTTTGCGAATATTAATATAATATGTAACACCTACTGATATTCATAGCACCCTTCATTAATGATATTCTTATATATCTATACACATATTTAATCCCATATTATCGTACTCAATGAATTTATAAAGCGTATATATGTAATTTTATCTTCCTAAGTATAAGACTAGGTTCAAAACACATTAGACATACCTGTTATTATATCAACAACGTGCGTACTAGGTTTATTACATAAATAGACAAAAAGATAACGATTTACATTGTATTAAATTATTAAAAGATAAGAGTTCACTGTAAAGCAAAAAGCTGGAAGTGAGAAGTACAAGTAGTATCAGAGAAGAAATGATTACCATAGAACTTACGGTTACATCTATCAATTTCAACTGTAAAATGTGGAGACGTAACTTTCAATCTATTAATGCGCTTAAATTCGCGAAACCAAAGTAGCAAAGAGGAAGGTTTATCAGAACAATTACTATGAAAATAGTCTTTGAATTTTGTCAAGAATCACTAGGTATATATCAGGAGCACCATACCAGATGTCGTAGCAATATCTAATGCACAGACATCTGGTAGAGCAAGAAAGTTGCATTCTGACGAGAAGAAGTATCTATAGAAAAGGCACAGAGAATCTACATTATGGCGTCGGAAAAGTGACTGAAACCGCGATCCCAGCTCAGGACCAATAGCATTGCAGATTCTTGTTTGTATTTTTAAAAGAATCTCTAAATACGTAGCAGGAACATCAGACCAGATGTGGCAGCAATATTCAATTCATAGAAAAATGGTAGGCATATAAATGTGTAAGATAGATTCTGACCAGATACAGTGCATCAACCTTCTTGGGCAGGAGAACTAGCAATTGATTCAATTTAATCTTTCCACTTTATGTCAGAGGAAAACGTTAACCTGAGAAGGCGCAATGTAATGAATTTGAACGTGTCTTCCAGAGTAGGGCAGTCCTAAAAGAAAGAAAAAAAAAACATCCATGACGCCACACCCATAAAGAATTCATCGACTGCCCGTTATACTGCATTTCTACTTGAGTGTGCCTCAGTTAGTGGACTGAAACAACATTTGGAAACTCACCAAATGGTATTGCTCGAAAATCGAATCGCAGCCATCATACATGTATTTATGAATCACGCAAGAATGTGATGGGAAAATGGCATAAATATTAACTGAAATATATTGGTATATGGACATTTGTTTGTTTGTTTTCCTTTTCTTAGGACGCTCAAAAAACGACACAAGTAATAAAATTATAAAACACGTTATTTGAAAGCTGGAAAGGCCAAGATGGAACAGAAAATAAATACACACCTGAACTTTTTTTTACTCAACCGCCTAAAAATATAGCTACAAAAACATGGACATATAGATAGGAGCAGACTGACATAGCTGTCGATCTATCTATCTATCTATATAGCTAGATAGATAGATAGACAGTTAGATAGATCGATAGATAGATAGAACATATAAGGGTCATGTGTTCGCAGAATTTATCTAACAGCCATGATTGGGTTATCCTGTTTGTTTGGCACGGTGCAGAGTCCTATTCTTCGATATAGGGTGTTTCAGCAGTCACCCTCTTGACTCAGAGTAGCACTACCTAATGGAGGCACTTGATGTAGGCCTCCGTGTTGATCCTGGCGCACTGTAGGAAGATGAATGGAGGCATAACGTTGCGATCCTTAATGATCACGCAAAAAACGTCCGTAATCGCCATTAAACTCATCCAACTCTTTCCGAATCCTCTGCACTGTCTTCAGATTGATACCCAAAAATTTTGTTCGTATTGTGCGAATGCCAAACAGTACATCATGCCACTTCCAAACTTGTGGCGGAGCAAATTTCGTCATGATATTATTTTTCTCACAGACGGTGCCCAACTGACCTTACTATACTGTGCAGTCAAAATCCAAAACTAACAACGCGCAGCGCGATAATTAAAAATATAAAATGGTGACAATTTACCCATCTCGCTCTGTGAATATATATATATATATATATATATATATATAGAGAGAGAGAGAGAGAGAGAGAGAGAGAGAGAGAGAGAGCGAGAGAGATAGATAGATAGATAGATACATTGATAGATATGTAAAGGTTGAGATGTCTATTATAGAGATATGACGAGACTGAAATAGATAGATATGAAAATAATGAAATATATATTATAGACATATGAAAAGATATATATATATATATATATATATATATATATATGTGTGTGTGTGTGTGTGTGTGTGTGTGTGTGTGGTCCTCTCCAAAATTTTGGGAACGACAAGAATAATTTCTTTGTTTTTGTTGTTGATTGAAGAACATTTGAGTTAACGATTAAAGCTTAATATGAGACAAATGTTCAGAATATCGGCTTTTATTTCCTGGTATTTACATTTAGATGTGTTAAACAGATTAGGACATACAACCTTTTGCATCAGATGAACCCATTTTTACGTGAGCAAATGTAAAGGAACAAATAGTCTTAAAGTAAGTAACATTTGATATTTGGTTGCATAACCCTGGCTTACATTAAATTGCACTAAGCCTGCGACCCATTGACATCACCAATCTGTTGCATTCTTCATTTGCTATGACTTTCCAAACTTTTAACTCGGCCTCTTTCTGTTTTTCTTTGTTTCGGTAGCTTTCATCTTTAAGTATCCTCTTCAGAAGATGAAATACTTGCTCTTGTGCGTTATGGTTCGGGGATTGACTAAGCCAGTCTAAAACTGTCCACTTGTTTCCACTAGTGAAATGTTTAAATGTAAACACCAGGAAATAAAAGCTAAAATTCAGAACTCTTTTCTCATTCACCTATTGATCTTAAACGCAAATGTCTTCAGTGAACATCAAAAACAAAGGAATTGGACTTGCCTTCCAATACTTTGGGAGGGGACCATATGTGTGTGTGTGTGTGTGTGTGTGTGTGTGTGTGTGTGTGTGTGTGTGTGTGTGTGTGTATATATATATATATATATATGTGTATATATATATATATACAGAGAGAGAGAGAGAGAGAGAAATACTGATATATATAATATATATATATATATATATATATATATATATATATATGAAAAGAATTATATATATATATTTATATATAATATGCATGTGAGCAGACACACAGATAGATAGATAGATAGATAGATAGATAGATAGATAGATAGATAGATAGATAGATAGATAATGAACAGACTGAGATAGATAGATAGATAGATAGATAGATAGATAGATAGATAGATAGATAGATAGATAGATAGATAGATAGATAGATAGGTTTTTCCAAAACAAATACTTGTGACAGAAGTGAAGTTGCTAATAACGACTTAGCTTTCACTAAACATAAATAGCTAGCTACCATTAAGGATAAGTTAGTTAGACATTTGACACAATCGTAGCTAAAAGATAAATAACACTTAGACAAGTTGTTTCAATCAGCAACACATTTACATCAGCTTCTCCGAAGAGGAAACCCATCAAATCAAGAAGCGTATTGAATCCTACCCAATCCATTTAGTGTAACGCACTCGTTTCATTCTGAAACCAGACGTAATTGGGCACAAATCTTGTTAGCAACTTTCTGGCAAATAAGTTTTAAGGTCGCGTTGTGTATTCACTTTATACACAAATAATACACCTTCAACGTAGTGTTTTTAAATACTTCTAATTTTCCCCAAAGTTTTGTTTGTTCTTTTAATCTGAATCCTTTAATGGGTTTATTTAAACAGAAAAAAAAACTGCACTAATGAATTACAGAACAAAATTGTTCAAAAAATTAAACTTTTGATAAATAGTTTGGGAAGAAACTTTCAACAACTAGTATTTAGTCAGTGACAATTTCAAGTTAGCTTTACGTGGAACTTTTGCGCTGAGGAATTATCATTATTATATGCTTTGCTGTTTGGAGTAGCCACTTTAATTTGGTTGTTATACTCCCAAAGTTTCGTCTGTTATACCCCCGTCCTTCATCAGTTGATTGATTTTTGTATGAATCTTTAATATGAGAAATTATTATTATTATTATGTTTTGCTATTCGGACCAGTAAGCTGATCTTGATTATTTTACTCGCAGCGTTCTCATTTCGTTATGTATGCATAAGGGATATTTCGTGACAGATGTCTTAAGTCTTATTAACTATTGTGTAGTTTGTACGTTTCTTCCTCTGACTTTTCAGTCTTACCAGAATCAAGGATTGAACCATTTGTTCATTTACGCAGTAGAATATCAGAAAGAACACTCGAAGTATATATTCTCAGAAAAATTAAGAATTAAATTAAAGAGAAATAAATAGGTTCACCTATCGCCCGGTTACACTTCAATCACGTCTTTTGAACAGGAGAAAAGATTTATCCCTTATCTTATTTAAGATTGGATTTCCGGTTACTTCTAAAGGTTTCCATTCTCTTTCACTCCCAGTACCCCCCCCTTGCATCTTAGTGCCATTATTGCCTTGCTTGGAGTGAAATGATTAAAGAAATTAATATATGGATAAAATTTTAATTTGCGCGGTTTGAAAACGCGTCGGTCCTAATGATTTGACACTCCCTCATAGTACTAATGCCGGTTTAATCAGAGGCTGTCAGAAGGTATCCACGTCTATATTAGGTCTATTAGTTACATTATTCAGACTATTGTCCTCATCTTTGTCGCCATATTTATTACAACGTTTTGGCCGTTGTACGCTCCGGCCTTCTTCAGGTGATTGGAATGTCGAACTGAACCCTTTATTTCGCTCACTAGGGTAGAATGATCCCACATATCCTTTGTATTTTCTCTGATAACCCCTTCACATAAGGCAGGCAGACTGTTTTCCGAGTGTTTTTATCCTTCTCTTGTACCCGCCTATCCCAGTTTTTTGGGGCTGCTGCCATGTACCCAGGGTAGTTGTTACGCTGCGGTCCATATAACCTCAGGACAACCTTCAAAAGCTTGACGACACTTCGCAGATATCTCTCCCGAGTATGCCCCCCCCCTAGAGGAGAACATGACTAAAGACTGTGTGTACGTCATCCCGTGCAGCTGCGGAAAGAAATATAAAGGGGAAACAGGCCACCCCCTAAAGGTAAGGCTTCAAGAACACCAGAAAGCTGTAACATGAGGGGAAGTGGAAAAATCAGGTGTGGCTGACCACATATGGAGAGAGAAGGGAGATCACCGCCCTCTGTGGGATCAGGTTGAGATCATAGACAAGGAACACCATTGGAGACTTCGCAAACGTAAGGAATCAGCACATATGCTAGCCCACAAAAATCTCCTGCGCCGACCAAGCATACAAATGAATAAAATATGTGAACCAGTAATAAGGAGTGCCAGAGAAAAGTGATAACAACAACAAAAGTTGCAATATGAGCTCTGGTAAAAACATGTAATTATAACAGCAAAAATTGCAATATGAGCACTGGTAAAAATGGTTGCTGAAGACATTAGCTATATAATACACGGAAATTCATATACAGATGTCCTCAAGGACACATGGCACGGTGGATAAAGGCGATTGTTAGATCCAGTGACAGGACCCAAAGCGCGTGAGTTCAATACCCGGTTAAGGCAGTGGAGAACTTTCAGAGGGAAATTAATCGGAGATAACTGACATCCATTAAACATGACACGTGGAACTAGAACAGTCTAGAACAATGAAATAAAGGGTTTAGTTCGACATTCCAACCACCTGAATAAGGTCGGAGCATACAGCGGCCGAAACGTTGTATAAATATGGCGACAAAGATGAGGACAATAGTCCATATAATGTAAATAATGTACATAATACCTCATCTCAGAAATATAGGCAGATACTATATTAGGTCTACTGAGGAGGTTGTCAGTGTCTAACATTTACTCTGATATTTTCAGGAAGACTCACTCCCAGTGTCGTTACTTTTACCAAAACTAAAAAAAAAACCTTAAAGATAAGAAAATTAAAAGAATTTTAAAGACCTTAACTAATTAGCATTCTTTTTTAAATTTTAAAAGAGAAATGCGTTGTTACTTTCTGTATCTTGACATTCCAAAGTTGCACTTTGCGTTATCTCTGCTGATATCTATTATCAATGTGTAGCTTTTTCCTCAGGCAGTTTTAAAGCGCAATGGATATCCAATATCTGAATAAATTATTGTTTTATTATTACTCACGTTAATATGGCTCCTCGAAATTAGATGATATTCATCAAGCTTTCGTATGGTGAATATATTCACGTTTCTAGGCATACGATGATAACATTACCTGAAGCAAATGTTATTGCGTCTTTGAGAGCTTCTTAGCGTGAATATTGTTTCTCACACTCGTATATATTTCTTTGAAAGGCGGACCGCATATGTTTCCTATTGGATTAATAACTGCAAAGGCTGGCAGCCATTTCATTAATTTAGTGTTATTGAAACCTTTTTTGGCAATGCAGGTAGCAGTCAGATTTTCTGAAAGTAATTCGGTATTTACTTGCATATATAAAAAGAATTCTGCTTAATGTTTCTTGATTGTGATCTAATTTTTTTGCATTTATCTTGATATCGTCAACTTCGATGTGATCTAAAATTTTACTGCCTACAATACTAGCGCGAAATATTACTTCAGTTTCCCACTGATGTTTCTTGTACTATTTATTGATTATTTGCAAGGAACGACTTAACTAGTTCTTAAAGAAGCAATGATGTCCATCCAATGTAGTTCTATATGTATCAGTAAATTTGAATTAATTTACACGTCTTTCTTCTTGACGTTTACACAAAGGTTTTAATCTGGTCGTTTCCATGTCTTTGACAAAATCTCGTTCTTTGAGATTATTAAAGTCATTTTAAAATTTTTATCATCGTAAATTTTTCAATGACTTCTATTTCTGTGATATCTTCAACTTTATTTGAAAGTTAAATTCATATCACATTATAATGTTATATTTCCTTTTTCGTTTGAGGTTATGTTTCTTAAGACCAATGGAAAATACTAGTTAAAAAATTATATAGAATTTTATATATTTATTCAAAACAAAATCTCGTCTCACGAAAATAAATTATAAATATTCATAATAAAATATTAATAAAATTGGTTGGTTAAAACAACTTTTATTATGACAACATTAAATTTAAAGCCCGACACTGTGTGGCTGTCTTCTGTCTGTCTGTCTATCTATTTCTGATAGAGTATATATGTTAAAGGACCATATGAATAAGGACAAAAGAAACTTAGCTAAGCCGACGTGTTTGGTCCTCTGAAGGAATTTATCAAGGCAAATGACCTCGCGCATAAGGGAATTTAACATACTCGAACTTGCCTCTCGTATTCCAAACCGCAAACCTTTACATCACCTGCACATCTATGTACATACATAATATCTGAAATATAACTTTACACCAATATATTATTCTCCTCTCATTTCTTTCACGCTCTCTCTCTCTCTCTACTCTCTCTCTCTCTCTCTCTATATATATATATATATATATATATATGTGTGTATATATATATATATATATATATATATATATATATGTGTGTATATATATATATATATATATATATATATATATATATGTGTGTATATATATATATATATATATATATATATATATATATATATATATATATGATAGAATAAAGTACAAATAGAAGACGTTTATGAATCTAACGTTTCTCTTTTAAAGTGATTATATATATATATATACATATATATATATATATATAATCACTTTAAACGGTATTTTTAGTATAGCCATATTTAACTAGACCCTAGGTTTACTGTTTAGACGTTATACGTAACCCTTTACGTCTACCCACCTGACTTTTCGATAAATCTTATTAAAAGAGGAACATGTATTCTCCGAAAGGATTCGAACGTGCATCCCTATTTGTAGGTGAAACCGCACTTATATCCGACGTGTTTTAGACCTACTCAGTCACAAAGCGCCTCGCCGATCGTGCGAAGTTGAATCGTGTTTTATAAGCGCAAATCCTTCCCAAATTGTTGAAATCTCATATCTGCTCCGTTTTTTATCCGGGCTTATACAAAGCAATTCGGAAAGAAATAGTGAATCCTTTTTAGTTTTTATCACTGTAAACGTTCTGTCGTTCCGAACGCGTTCGCCTGATTTCGTTTTGGAAAGGTGAGTGTAGTAATTGTCCAAATCATTGTGAATAATCCAACAATTGTAAATGAAGATTACAAATTTATAGATTTTTAAATCAAAACAACTAACAATCATCAAAATTTTGATTCTAGAATAAGCATTCTAAAGTGTATTTAAATTTTCAGAATCTATTCTAAGTTGAATTCATGCAGTTTTACAACTCCAAAATAACATCAGGTTTAAATGAACATTTAAGGTTCAGAATTCAAACTGAACAAATGTAAACGGACGTCGAATTTCCATATAATTCCTTACTTTCTTGATAATAACCGTAGCCCTTCGAAAGCTCGAAACTTAAAAAGAACTAACCAGAACTGTGAACATTCCTAAATATATATAACACCAAGATGCGAAAATTAATCAATCGTCAAGAAAAATTGATTTTAAAAATATAATAGACATAGTTTGTCTGTTATCTTCAATAAAACTTGTTTGAAATTGAATTTTATCGAACTTCGGACATAATTAATGTCTCGTTATTATTTCTCTTTGCAATTATTTTCATTGATATGATTTCTGTCCAATTTAAAAAATTGACTCTTTTTATTGCCGTCTCTCTATCTCTTACTTTGATTTTATGAGATGATTGTAAAATTGATGGGGCTGCTAAGCTTACTCGCCTTTCAGATATAATTTTTGGGTTAATAATGTGTTCATATTCTTCTAGCCAAATTCGTAAATATTTGCTGTCATTTTATTAATATGTAAAGTTATAAGAATGAGTATCTTTAGAATCTTGTTGGCGTGCTGCTCATTGAAGTCATGGAATCCTTTCGAAAGCTGCTTAGGTTTCACTTAGGGTTAATATTAACAGCACCACGCCGTTAAACTCTGACAGGAGCAGAGGGAGACTGTTTTGGGAACTAAAACAAAACAATTCCTTAAAATATAATGAATAGAGCTGCATTGCTAGTATATGTGAACATTCAAAGCAAGAGTCAAGGGGTTTTCACTGATGGCAACATGCAAGTTAATCTGAGTTAAGGACGGGGAGTTAAAATTAAGATAAATTTATTTTGAATGTTATATATCTTCTTGACTTCTGATTCTTATTTAAGGTTCTCGTGTAGCAAAACATTAGTTTGACAAAAGAATTAACAATCGTTTGATGTAACTGAACATACATTTTTTCTTTTGTAGTATTTGTTTCTCAACGGATTTCACATATCTTGATAAGAAGCAACGTAGACACCTTACTCGTTAAGAAAAACAAAACAAATAAATGATTTATACTACTTGGAAGAGTAAATAGAACCTTGTGCATATATTGAAGATTAGAAGCTGTTGAAACTTGGCGTATGGTTCGTTCTACTTCGTCGCCATTGTTGAAACTTGGCGTATGGTTCGTTCTACTTCGTCGCCATTGTTGAAACTTGGCGTATGGTTCGTTCTACTTCGTCGTCATTGTTGAAACTTGACTAATGCATGGAATAATAATGAAAACACAAAATGTAGTTAGAATAAAATGTATTGAAACAAGAAAGTGTACACAATATTTACATATAGTCTTTTGTATATTTCAGGGAAGACCGTTCCTGGAGAATGTGTTGACTAAGTCGCAGTCGGGCAGAGTCTCTAGTTGGATCTCTGGATTCCCTCCATGTCTTCCGGTACCAACCATATTTATATCGTCGGTACTCCGCTATGCAAATTAGGTGGATCCTACCACAACAGAAGCTTAGCTAAGGGCAGGAATAAAATGGAATCTAGATTAACGTATTTTAAATTTTATTATTTTCTTTTTTGTATTTTGATTCTAATTAAGCGGTTTCTTCTCGCGTAGGTGGCGTACAGTCATATCACATTCAAGTACAATCATCATAGTTAAGCAACGTCAAGGTTAGTCATTACCTAGATGGGTGACCGCTTGGATCTATATATATATGCTTGTGTGTTCGAACGGTGAAATGGATAACGGCTTGGAATTAGAAATCGAAGTGCTAAGTTTAAATTCCAGTTGGGTTTGTTATATTTACTTACGCTCATATATCCTTGGAAAGGGTATGGATCCACCTCTTATATCCTAAGCTATAGGTTAATCAGTAGGACTTGTATCAGTAAATTATTATCAAAAGATACTTACAATCTAAGAATTTTTTCTGGCTTTATATAACCTGTTTTTCATTAGTGCCATAATGCTACCGTAGCCCTATAGGAAATCTGGAGTAGGGGTTGTAGGCACATCCTTGACCGGCCTTGTTACTAACCCTTCTCCAAAGGGGTTTGGTTTTAATGGTGAATATAATGGTAAACGAGCAGCCAAACTTTTCTCGGAAGAAACGATAGCAGAGAACTGGGGTATAGACTGGCTTGTTGTCTAAAGATCTCAGTCTTCACTGCTATTTAACCTTTAGATGGGGGTGGAGATCTAAACTGAATGTCATAAAGTCAATGTGAATTCAAACTCAACACGCTGATTTCGCCTTCCGGGGTGTTAACCATTACAGTAATAGCCTATCGCATATACATACTGGAATTCGAACTCGGCTCTCCGATTCCTCAATCCAAGCCGTTATCCATTACTCCACCGTGCCTCCATTACATTCACTTACGTGCTAATACCCTTGGGAAAGGTGTGAATCCTCTTCTTCTCCCTCCAACTATGGGTAAATAGCAGGACAGACTGGGTTCTATAGCCTTGGGTGGCAACTGGTCTAGGAGAAGGACAACTCTGAATTCAAAACCTGCGGAGGGTCGTTTGGGGACCTTGTGGCATCCGTTTCACCAGGTCCCTGTATTCGTCCCTCCAAAAAGTGTGGATGGCCCTGCACAAAGCCTTCACCACTATAATCAAATCCTGTGTGGCTGTCGGACTTTCAGTTTCTGGGAACTGATCTGTCTGACCCTCATACGTCGAGTTGGACGTGAGAGCGAAAAAAAATATACATACGCACACACAATACATATACACGCACACACAAACACACAGATACAGATATATACAAGGGTTAGACAAAATAATGTGTACACCTGGCATAAGCATTTATTTATTGACTAATAAGTTGTTGATCGTCCATTAGTTTTTAAAACTGCTTTGTTTCAACGTAGAATGGAATCAAGTTTTGAATTGATTCCATTGGAGTTTTATACAATTCTTCAACCAAAATCTTGCAAAGTTGCTTCAGGAAGGAAATATGTTCCTCACTCTCTAGAACTCCCTTCAATTCTGTTGATTTCAGGTGATTTTGCTGGCCATGAAAGATGTTTAATACCGTTATGATGCTCATCAAAACGTGAGCTCACTTTTTTCCTGTGTGTATGGGTGCATTATCATTTTGAAATATGGCACTTTCCTGTCATTGAGAATGTCGAGATATTTATCTGCAGTAATTCTACAATTGAGAGTGATCATGGAACAAGAAGAACACCAGGAAATTGCATCCCAAATCAATACAGCGCCACCTCCATATTTAACTTTCGGGACTACGAAGTCTGGATCATAGGCTGCACTCGGTGTTCTTCAAGCATAAACACACCCGTTTGTAGGAAGTATCGTGAAAGAAGACTCATCAGACCAAACAACGTTTTTCCATTTCTCGAGTGCACAATGTTTGCGATCTTTACACCATTTTTTTCGCAAATTGGTGTTCGACGTTATTTTTAGAGGTCTAGGAATCGCAGCCCTTCTATGGATGCCAACTTTGTGGAGCTCCCGACGTACAGTGTGTGTAGAAAGTGCATTGGTTAGGGGAGTAATGAGTGCTGATGTCACTTTTGCTGAAGTAGTTTTATGATTTTCTGCCGCAATTCGTTTTAAAGCTCGTAGGTCTCTTCCGGTCAACTATTGCTCTTTGCCGATGATATTTTGCATTTTGTTTTGTGTAAGCTGCCATAATCGTGGACACTACAGCTCGTGACGCATTCAATATTACAGACGTTTTTGTCCCAGAAGCTCCTGCTAATTGAGCACCAATTTTATTATGTAAGGCTTTTACTTGAAGATAAATAAGGACTTAATTAAGTAGAAAAGCAAGGTAAAGGATTAAAGTGCTGGGTACCTTTTATGCCGGTTTGATGTTTATAAATAACAGGAAATGGCGGTATTGAAAAATTGCTATGTTTTGCAAACTGTTTACATTAATAAGTATAACCCCCCGTATATACAATTGTGTATTTTGGGCAACTATCCCTCTTTTATACAAGTTACGTTAAAAACAACTGATCAGGTACTGCAGTTAAGTTTTTTTTAATTTAAATTTGAATAGCTCAATTAGGACTTATTTAAACACACATGGCGACCTACCAAACTCCATCCGAAACACACTCGTTGACAATACTAATATAATAGCCTCAAATATATATAAAAATATGTAAAAGATAATGGAAGCATTACTAATTTTTAAAAAGCGCCAACACTCAATAACATCAAGGGGATAATGTACTGACTGTGTTTGGAAAATGAAAACATAAAAAATTCATTACATTCAGTTAAAAGTAAAAGTAAATAATCCTCGATAGTGGTTAAAAAGAATAGCCGAAAGCACTCGAACATATAGAACATTCGGACAATTTCTACATAATTTATGTTCAGAAAAGAAAAGAATTATAAGAACATAAAAAATTAAATAAAACAAAGTGTGGATGGCCCTGCACAAAGCCTTCACCACTATAATCAAATCTCATGTGTCGGTGTCGGGCTTTCAGTTTCTAGGAACTGTTCTGCCTGACCCTCATACGTCGAATTCGACGGGAGAGTCCATCACACACACATATATATATATATATATATATATATATATATATATATATATATATATATATATATATATATATATATATATATATATATATAAACAGAAGATAACTTAATATATATACGTGTGTGTATGTATTAAATTTTTTCAGCTCATCCACACCTCATAATTTCAGTCGCTAAGAGTTAATCAAATTAAGTTTGTCGAGTCCGTAATTTTGTAGTGTTAATAGTCTCTCTCTCTCTCTCTCTCTATCTATCTATCTATATATATATATATATATATATATATATATATATATATATATATATATATATATATATACCTTGTATAATTGCGTGGGCGTGTGCGTATAACTTTGAGCTATCCAACTGCTTAGGTTGTTGCAAGATTGTAGTGTTTTGTAATAAGTTTGGGTATTATTATTTGAAAACTTACAGTTCAACGTAGTTGTGGCGGAAATCGCCTTTTTTGACATTTTATCAATATCGTCAGCATAATTCTTCATTCTCCAGACATCTCTAATTCTATTTTTTGATTGTTCTTCAGGGTAGATGTTTCGTGTGGCATGAATATTCTTAACACTCCAGTAACTTTTATTTTTCTTGGTCTTTCCACTTCCCTGAAATATCAATTTTAAAAAAGGCTAGCTTTGATCTAAACTTAAGTTTATGATATTAAAATCTCTGTTGTCACTTCAATCAATGATTTCTGTCATAAAGAACGAGATAAAATTCAAGTTATTAGCAATAAATATCATGAATATTTCAAATAAAACTGCAAATGTGACATAATTCTATTTTAAATCATCAATCATTCCCAAACATGTACACAATGGAACAAATGATGTTTGGTTAGTGTAACAAGGAGCAATGTTGACAGTGAATTCGCTTTGCCGATATAGAATTCCATCCGGTTTCGTTATATTTACTTTCTCCCAAATACACTTGGGATAGGGATGAATCTGCTTCCCCCTAACTACGGGTTAAAAAACAACCTCCACTTCACTCGCTTTATTGTAGTTACCATGATATTTTTGTCGCAAGCATGAGCAACCCACATAGTATTTTTATAATGTGCAGCCCAAATAGCATTTTTACTAACCTCTTCTTTGAAACCAACCTCTTCTTCTCTTGCTTTATTGTACTTACCATAATATTTTTCTTGCTGCTTTTAATGATAATCGATCCTGTAGAAATTTTACAATGCGAAAAATCACAGATTGTGTGAAATAATTAGAATTGAGGGACTCTATATAGCTGAAAACAATCAAGGCATCAGTTAAAATGGTTCAGATCGACATTCCAACTACCTGAAGAAAGCCGGAACGTACAACGACCAAAACTTTGTGATATGTATGGCAACAAAGATGAGGACAATAGTCCGTATAATCTAAATAATGTCATACTCATATACTATTTGGATGATTGCATTGTGTTAATATTTACATGACGAATTATTGGTATTTTAACTGCATCAAAAAATAGCTAATTATGTAAAAAGGCAAATATAAAGATTCAAATTTCGAAAACAATCACCTTCGAAGAATTTAATCCTTACAAGAATCATTCCATTAAGAATACCTGGAGAATTTATTAAGAAATAACAACAATATATGTAACAGAGAGAGTTTGGGAACAACACACAAACACACACACATTTTGTTTTTATTGAAATTGGAGTAGATTTGAACAGCGAAGTTAGATCAGAAGAATTTTGTTTACTGATGGGAATCTGATCTAGCCCATATGGAATTGGGTCATTAGGAAGACAATGGAAGATGAACGAGATAATATTTATCGGTTAAAATTTGAAATAGAGCTTACTAACGCTATGAGGAACTTTGAAATTCACATGATTTTGGGTTGAAGGTAGCACTCCTGATAATCGTTGCGGGCCAAGGGTCGATTTATGAACAGCCAGGTTTATCTATATAAACGCGCACAGAAATACGTTGACAGAGAGTGGTTGTCTCGTCTGCCGTCGAGTGCAGTCGAGCTGGGTAGAGACAGGTCGAAGACTGGAAGTGACGTCAGGGATTGGAACCAAACGTCCGCTAACATATTTTGTTGATATAAGCACGAAGAAGCGAATTACTCCTCCAATAATCTAAGACTGCTACTTCTACTATTATTACTACCAATGGAAACGGAAATGTCGAACATGCTACAATAATCAAAAGGTTTTTTGGGGGCTCGTCTTTCGTCGAGTGCAGTCGAGCTGGGTGGGGAGATATCGGAGACTGGAAGTGACGTCAGGGATTGGAACAAAACCCCCGCTAACATGTACTGTTAATATAAGTACCGATGCTTCTGCTACCACGAAGATTACTACTACTGTTACTACCGCCGAGGAGGAACGCAACTAAAAACTTTAAGCAGCGCACAGAAATCTTTATATTGTTCTGAGACGATTTCACAACATGCTAATCACAACCCCATCTCTGTCTCTCTCTTTCACCCCCTCACTGTCTCTCTCTAAAACATTGACAATTCAACCATTGAATAGTTGTTTGTCCGGCTTTCTGCAGATTTTTTTTTTTTTGTGCATTCTAAATGTCTTAGCACACACAGACTCTCCAGCCGTGTCTACATCTTCAGACGGCCGTGAATGGATGAACATCACTTCTGCTTTCTGGATCAAACCAAACACAACGTGTGCAGGAAGCAGGATTAAACCAGTGGACCGGTCGAATGATCTACGGATGCTCAGGGGACCTACGATCACTCCCTTAAGTTCGGTTAAGACTGAGGAGACACCTCAACCCAGAGAGTAAAACATCGGAGGTTGAGGGGCTGGGGCGAAAGTATTAGATATGTTTGAATAATTAAAATAAAGAAAATCATACTAAATATTCATATTCTTATCAATAAAATAAAAGAATTTATTCAAACCTCGATATTGAAATATTAAAATAAACTATATTTGCAAGAGTTTTAAAAATAAAACAATGTAAACACTCTTTTCTTGCTAGATACTTGTAAAAATGAATCTCCAACAGCTTGTAAGTAAAGGGACGTCCAAAATTTGCGTCAATATATAATCCTTTGTATTCACAATTCCTGTTTGTATTTACAATTTCCCTTTTGTTAAAAGGAGAAGCAAAAATGAAGACGTCATAAAACAGTCTTAAAAAATCAGCTGGGATTTTGTAAAACTCAAACTGATTCTTTATTAAATCCTTCGCGTGCCTAAAATAGAAGTTTCAGAGAAATCCGCGTGCAGTTGTTTTTTTTAACTATATTCTGTTTTAAATATCAAGCTGTGAAGCCCTTTCTGCAGCAGTGTGAGGATATCGACAGGGAGGACGTTTAGGAGTAACACGAAGCTAAACATCTTAAGGAGTGGGTTTCTTAAACAAAGGCTTTTCTTGATTTTAAATTCTTAAGTGTGCCGACTCACAAAAACCCCACGAAGTCTACCTATCTTCCTGTTCAACATTGTCGACAATAAGTCATTTCTTCAGAAGAAGCACATATGTAGGCATTCTTCGGTCCTCACTGGATGCCTAATACTTTCGGCCTTGTGCCACATCTAATCTGCCATTTGGAAATCAGCATAATAATCATAGATTCGACATTCAAAAACAAAAATCATTTTTCTTTGCAGATTTTCGTCAGTGTATCTTAGATGAAGCCATTTTTTTCACTGTCGCCTGTTAAATGCAAAATCGACAAAACGGTTTTCTTTTTTCCAACAAGATCTGTCTCAAAAACAAAAATATGAATTGGACTGTCAGGCTACTAGTAAATCCTTGTTATTAACTAACCCTGAAACAGAAAACAATTTGTAAATCATTTATATAGAATTAAAAAACATCTCAATGCATTAAAAGTGGTGAGTTTCATTAGAACTCTGTGAGAGCTGTTGTCTTTTCCTTTTCGCTTTAATACTTAATTTGTGTGTATAGTAAATAATGTTTTAACTTTATAACGGGTGTAACAGCAAAATTGTTCAAAATCGTGTAACTGCATAATTAGCCATCCCATAATATGTTTAATATCTAAAAAAAAATTTAAAAATTAAAAAAAAACACTAAACTAATTGAGTTTCTTATTTCCAGGTTTTCAGATAAAATGTTTAACCTTATTGACACCATTTATCATAAGAATCACTGAAAATCCTTTGAGTTATGCAGCTAGAAAGAGGTCAGGTAAAAATTGTTTTGTGTCAGACTCCACTGTCTTTCTAAAATGAGCAATAGTAAGAAGAAAAAATATCTTTCAGACCTTCAGTAATGGTACCAACATTCATACTGTGGCTTCTGTCTTCAAAGTCCATTCAAGATCCATCAAGAGAACAGTGAATAAATTTAAAAAAGAGGCAACAGTAGAGAGAAAACGGGATCAGTAAGCCACAGCAAGAATAGGGATAATCATTTCTATTTAGAACTAAATAGATCAATTAGGAAAGATTCAACTCAATCCATAAGACGTTTGGCACGTGAGATACTAGTTTCAGCTATGACAGTCCAAAGAGCAGTGAAAAAAGACTTGAAAATCGTGCATGAAACATTTCAGACACCTTGTTACTCCAGGACAGAAAGTTAAAAGTTTAGAGAGGACAAAGATCATTTTGATTAAGATGGGAAATGGTCCTGGAATAATATATATGTGTCTGGAATTTATTTCAATCCTTTAT
>OZ038511.1:55141583-55149083 GCA_964036315.1 Acanthosepion esculentum | reverse complement strand
TACAAAATATTTCCCTGTTGTATATTCACTAGAATATAATCCTCTTTTACAAGCATTTATTCGAACGTATCCTCGTTTGGGATGTTGCCGAAGAAGGTTGAAGAGTGCAACGACCACAAAATTGCGACAATAATTGAAGACAATATTTTTAATGAATCACTGTATGATAAATTCTCATCCCAACAATCCAAATAAAGGTGAACATGTCTTAATATATATTTTAATTAAGCATGTAAATTATTTCTCTTAATATAAATAATGGTTCTCCGAAGAATCAGCAGAAGAAATACCACACACACACACACACACACACACACACACACACACACACACACACATATGTGTGTGTGTTTTTTCCTTTATATATATATATATATATATATATATATATATATATATATATATATATATTTATATATTATTATTATTATTATTGGCTCTCCCGTTGATGTCGACGTATGAAGATCAGAGAATCTGATTCAGTTTTTATGTTTGTATCATATGTGACGCTTGAGTCGCGCTAGTGACCTGCATACAAGTCTATATATTGTGCAACACCGAGTAGCTCGGGACATAGCCACAGGAATATTTATTGATGCTTTTTGCCGTTGTCTTTCGTCTCTTAGCCGGTCAATATTACTTATTTCTAAATTTCTGATACAACTCGTTCAAAAATATTTCCAGTTAATTCTATCCTGAGAAACTCGCTCGAAGTTAGTATGAGGCACATTGACAGCTGAGAGGTTACTCTTTAGCTTGTCTTTATATCTGAGCCACGGCTGTCCATTAGTACTTTGTCCAATGTCAAGCTGGCTGTACATGTGGACATTAGCCATTCTGTCGTCACTGCAACATGACCAGCCCATTTTTTGAGACATTGGACGCCATATCGTCAAAATATAGCCACAGATCCCGCGGAGACAACTTTGTGGAAGACATCCAGATGATTGATATGGGCCTATATGGAGTCCACGATTCTGAGCCGTATATATATGTATTATCTGTTGGGTTATTTAATCTCATGTCACATCATAATGTAAATAATAATGATTCTCAACAGTGTCATTATTAAATATGAATTGCTATGAGTTCTTGAAAAAGATAATCCAGTGGTTTCCAGTTGCATTTCCAGTAGCATTTTCCAGTTTGGAAATCAGATCTGAACTTCTCTTGGGTTAGCTGCCATCCAGATCTAGAGAGACGATTCCGTATTGTTATACGAATTATTAGTGGGAGAGAAGAGATAGGTTCATATTTTTTTCAATTTTATTTATTTATTTTTGTGGGTAAATACAAAAGATATAAGATACACGATAGGAATTTGAACGCTGCTCTCGGATTACACTTTCTGTAGAGATAGCCATTCCGCTACCCGCACATTTGATATTATCTCGAAATGATCTGAAGAGTTTCATAGGATAAGCAGAGTCTTGCAATGAATGAAGCGAAGCAGAGAACTATCTATTTTTACACATGATTCTTCAGAAATATATTGCATTCCTTCCTGTAATGAATGCTTTCCGTTTTTTTTGTTTTTTGTTTTTGTTTGTATAGTCATTGCTGAAATCTATATAACTAGTATTCTTTTTAGCATTTATAGTATTTATATGGTGGCAATCTATGGAGACTCATAAAACAATAAATAAACACCACTGCAACACTGTGTGAAAATGTTTGGCATTTACTCATACTTACTTCTTCAGTGTTTCTGATTTTAATATTAAAAAAAAGTTTCTTCCTATGTATATGATATTTTTGAAAAATAGCCATCTGTATTAGGGACTTACTTAGCGCAAATGTCGTACAAGGGCGAAAGTATAGAACACATACTGAGGATTGAAATCACTATTCAGGCTTAACTGATATAGCGAAACAAGCTTGCTAACCATTATAGCAAATCAAAGTACCCTGTAAGATATATATAACCTCATTCAGTACCCTGTAATATATATATAAACTCATACCCTGATATATATATATATATATATATATATATATATATATATATATATATATATATTGTCATCCACAGGGAGACTGTTTCGCTGTTTGACAGCTTGTCAGTTTAGCTAGACATCCGATTACGTCAAGCCAGGATCGAAACCCGATTTGGTATCAGTCGGCAATTTTACCCCTAAGCCATTCGCGCATAGCAGGGAAGAAGGTGAATTTAGAAGTATTTATTTTTAAACAAAGGCGCCAGTGACCGGAGAAATCGGTTCGTATTAACGAAGAGTCTTGCATCATCAGCAGTAATATTCACTGTTTTCAGATTCACTTTTCTCCCCGATGAACTCAACCGAAATATTTTTCAGGAGTATATATATACATACTGTCATCCACAGACAGACTGTTTCACTGTTTTACAGCTTATCAGTATGGTTAGACATCCGATTGTCTCAAGCCGGTTTGAAAGATTATTTTACTAATGTACAAATATATTTTCGCATATGTAGATATTGTGTGTTGATAAATTGGCCTTTGAATTAAACTATGATTGGCATTGAATGCATAGATTTCCAGTCATTCACTTCGTAATTTACAAAGCAAACACTGGATTTGTATGGCTTTTTTCACAAGGAACTGATGACATTACAACCATTATAGTCAGTATGTTTGTCGGAAAAGGATTTTTTATTAACATTTAGTTCATACAGTAAATTGTTGCATACAGGACGACTTGACGTACAAGTCGATCTCAAGATTTTTAGTTCAAAAGACTGAGTTAGGCCTATACTTACCGTATAAGTCGACACCCAAACAAACGGTATGCTCCCAGTAGCCCTATACTTAAACCGACCGGTAAATTATACATTCAATAAACTGCCATTATATCTCATTATACTGTCATTACTATCACAAAATTGCGCAGATTTAGTTTGGCTTGTGTTACGGCATATCAACCTCAATGGGTTATTTAATGCCGACAATTTTTATTGCTGGTAATATTATTTCTAAAAAATCTATTTCTGGTAATATTTTTCTTCAACAATCTATTACAGGTAATTTTTTTTCCAAAAATCTATTGCCGGTAATATTTTTCCAAAATGGTATTGCTGGTAATATTTTGTTTGTAATAATTTTCCTTTAAAATGTATTGCTGGTAATTATTCTTCCTTCCCAAAAGCAATGCTAGTAATAATTTTCCCTTCAAAAAAATAATATTTCCTTTGAAACTTTGTTGCTGGCAAGAGCTTTTCAAAAAAGTATTGCTGGTAAAAGATTTTCTCGAAAAATGTATTTCTGGTAATAATTTTTCCCTCGAAAAAGTATTGCTGGTATTAATACCTATTTTAAAACCTTTTTACACGTTTTGACACCTATTTTGTGGTCAACTATTTGTCCATAGCTGGGACCTTAACAGGTGCTACCACCGCGGGTCAGGAAACACCAGCAATTAAGAGGTGTCTCTATACTCCTCGGAACCTCCTGATCAGAGCCCTTACTGTTGTTTATTGTCTTACTCGCGATACGTGCTTTAGCATTAAGAGAATTCTGAATTTGTATGACTATTTTATTATTTTATATTACTATCTGTGTTAATAGGTCAAATATGTTTACCAAACAAAAGTTTTAGTGGGATATGTTTGTGACAGCCTGCTGGAGATGTAGTAAGTTGTGTACAATAATTGTAAGTAGTGGTGGTACACTTATTTACAACTCGGTGATAAAGATTTATATATTATACCCACCAATATAAGTCAACCCCTAAATTCTGAAATAATTTTTAGGCATGAAAACTCAACTTGTACGCCGTAATTTACGGTAAGTGAAATTTACAAAATAATTTTTCTAGAAAATGTTTTAAGTTCTTTAATTAAGAGGCACAAAAGATTGTGGGGAGCCGTGATCGTCAATGTCCTGAGGGGACACGTCACATAGACGAAAAATATCGTTAGAAGTTTCAGTTTATAAGAAAAAACCATGTATTTTACCTAATTAATAGATTTAGTTAGTTCTTTAAATATTTTGTTTTTAAGATGAGCCAAAAAAAGAATAAAAAAAGCATGAATGACTGCTCAGGGCGACTCCATCAGTTTTGTGCGTATATATTATATAGATGAACATTAAAAAGAAAGTGTGCTATCCATGCTAGTGAAGATTGTTTTTCTTTTATTGTAGGTATGGGTTCTAAATGAAAGGGCGAAGAATAACGATAAATATTATTTGAAGTAATTTCTATTGTTTTTATTTTAACTTGAATGTCAGTAATTAGGTTTTCAATGTCTAATGATGCTAATATTTTTTTTCTGAGAGTGAAGTATTTGTAAAAGTTTCATTAGTAGAACCGATACTATATTTATAAAATAATTATGGTATGATAAATTTACTTACAATTTTGGATAATTAGCGAGTGAATCCTGAAGCCTGTTGGTCTTGATGAAAACTATGCTTCTTTGAACGTTGTGGACTGGCGCTACAGATTCACTTGAGGTCAATCAGCAGCAACAACTACTAAAATGAACGTCACATCTTACTCGAATAATGATATAATCTATTTTTTGACGTTCAACGCCATTTTAAACAAATGGTTACGAAGTAAAATCACACCAATAATGGAAAGGACGATAACAGCGACTGGACCTGAGAAACTCGTTTTCCTAAAAAAAAAAACAAAAAACATTTTAAGACAGATTGTATGTATTTCAACCGACAGCAGTTTGTTTAAAGCATGCTAAATTGTTCCTTCTAGGAAAGCGACTAATATTACCAAAACCATTCTAAATCCAAATACAGTGCCTTCCTTCTCCTATTAGAGGAACTGCTCCACGTCTTCAGGAGTAGCCACACACCACGCTTGTCCATTTGAGAATTGGTGAGGCTATTATCCCATAGTTGGAGGTTTATCAGAGTTGACACCCAAGACTACAGGATCCCGACTGTCTTATTTATCCATAACTGCGAGGAGAAAAGATGTATTTATACCTATCACAAAGGTATTTGCCCATAAATGAATATAACGAATTCGACTGTAATTCGAACTCAATACTCCCACTTCTCAATCCGAGCCACTATCAGCCAGACAACTTATTAAATTCTATATCGAATTATTTAAAATAATTTTATATTTACAGCTTTCTAAAAATTGTTACAATTGTTTTAAAACTGATACAATGCAATAATTATAATTTTCAAATTTATAAATAAATAAATAGGAAAACAATTTTTTATTCACAATTTTATAAACATTTACAAAATTATAAAAATATGTGAACAAACTATAATGAAATCCTTATTATTTTACGTTTTATAACGTTCGAATAGATTGGCAATTAGCCGATGTTTTGCCAAACAATCTAATAAATGAATAATAGTGCTTAATATATTTGCTGAAAATTTTCAAGAACTAAGAAAATGTATGAATTTATTTTTCTATGTTTTGGCTATATTAAAATTCTAATAATCAGTTTTAAAGCAATAAACATTGTCGAGGATTGAAGGCAATTAAAATAATAACAGTTTAAAGGGAATATATCCTTTTCACACACCGTTTTTGCGATCCCGAAAGATAAACTTTGCCAAAATTGTACTAAATATAAAATATATAAAATTGTCTATTGCTTTTTAAATACATGATGTTAAAAATAGCAAAGTTATTATCATGTATTTAAATACATGATGTTAATATAGCAAAATTATTATCATGTATGCCTGACTTATGAAGCGTGTTAAACTATTATAGATAATAATTAGCCCTATTATAGATAAGTACTTATATACCATATATTTTCTCTGTGTAATGTTGATGTATCTAGAACTGGTAGGAGACAATAGCAAATATTTCAACAGTAAAATAGATACAAAACTTCTGACATGATTTTCCTTTAAATTTGTTTTCCATATACTGTATTTGGGAAGCAGAAGTAAAACATTTGAAATACGAACGCTATTTCTGACTAAAAACTACAAGTTTATTTTTTAATATAAAGGAATAAGATGTCAATAAAACTGTGTTTGCAAAAACAAAAAAGAGTCGGTGGTTTCGGAGAAAAAAAAACTTAGAATGAAATCCTTCCTTTGAAAAAAGATGAGACATTGTTGGAATATTTGGGGCAAAAAGAAACATAACAGGAAAAGCTGCAAAGAGTAACCAGGGAAAATATTGGAGCAAATATTTTATATACTACATTTCACATGATAAAAGTCTCGAGAACCACTTAAGGCAAACGGTTACAATCAGAATGATAATGTTGTATGAGTTTTATTATATCAATGAATGGAGTATAGATGTTACTAGAAAATGATGGTTATTGTATAAGGAGGAAAGCTTAAGATTGACTTTTGACTTGAATAGGTTTACATTGAAATATTCAGCGACTGTGTTCCACAATCTGACAGTACTTAAGAAAAATGTGAAATAGCGTGGTGTGTCCTAGCTGTAATGACCTGCAATTCTGGAACAAAAGAATAGAGCTCATCTAAATATTTGGCATGGAAATAGCATCAGATTAGCGAAGGCTTGCAATGTGGATTTTGTGTGGATGAGGTTTCAGAATGAAAAATAAGTAATGGTGATATTTGCCGTTTCCTTGTAAGGAAACATTTGGAATTCATTGATCGAGCAGCCAGTACAAATTTCGTTTGAAATTTATAAAATCTTTCTCTTAAAATACATTTTTAGGAAAGCAGGTTCCTCAAGTCCAGTTGCTGTTATCGCTCATTCCAGTATTGATGGGGAGGTTCCGTCCGAACCTCCTGTTTGGAATAGTATAGAATGTTAACATCTTAATTATGTCATTATTCTATCTTCGAATTATATGACCAACCCATTTTATTTGCTGCTACCCTTGGTAGTCCTCAAGTGGTGTGGTTTCTGTTATTTGGTACAGTTTTTTTTTCGTGATTCTGTAGCGTTAATTCACAAAGTTCAACGAAGGATTATCTTAGCCAAAACCCTCAGCTTTTACTCGCTCAAAGCCTTTTCTGACAGTTTGGATATTTCTGACCGGGTTTGGCGCCATGCATTGCATCCATATGAAATTCCCGATCTGAAGAGGTTTTTTAAGAACATGGCACGAGTTTTCAGGTTAATCTTTAGGTTTCTTAGCAATTGGCAAATAATTTTGTTTTGTTCTTAACCGTAAGCTATATGCAAACGGTTTCTTATTTCGCTCTTCTCGCCTGTAAAACTTTCTTCCCATTTCTTGCTTCCCTATCAATGTTTCTCTTGAAGACTTTAAATGCACTGTCAATAGTAACTTTCTGTCTTCATACTTTTTGTGCTTTTATAGTTTTTTCTCCTTTATAGGATATTTTTCTCATATTCCCTAACAGTAAGCACTTGCGTCTGAGTGGCTTGATTGCATTTCTTGGAGTGAACTGATTAAAAAAAGCCAAAAGCCAAAATTCTTTGCAGATACTAAATGATAGCAATCAGTATATCTTGCGAATATAAATTTCAATACTACAATCAGAGTGGGATATTAACGCCAATATCATAATTGATAATAATTGTGAATTAATCACGTCTAATTCGCTTATGATACTAAAAGTGTTGTC
>OZ038511.1:55129083-55134083 GCA_964036315.1 Acanthosepion esculentum | reverse complement strand
TGGTGGTCTTTTTCTTACAGACGGTGCCCGACTGACCATACTATACTGTGCAGTTGACAAAATCCAAAACGAACAATGCGCATGCGCAATTAAAAATATAAAATGGCGACAATTTACCCATCTCACCCTGCATATATATATATATATATATATATATATATATATATATATATATATAAAGAGAGAGAGAGAGAGAGAGAGAGAGAGAGAGAGAGACATACAGGGACAGATAGATTTAATTAAATTTTCACTTTCATACTTATTTCTACTCAAAATTTGTATAAGTTTCGTAGAGATTACATCCTCTTGTCAGGAAATTTGATAGTGAAAAAAGTAATTTTAAAATCAAATATTCTGACCATCGACTGTAATATGTGCGAAACTCAGAGTAGAAAAAAGATAAGTGCACATTTATATTTAATTATAGTTATAAACGTGCTATATTTTTTCAATATCTTTTTATCCCAAACCATAATTACATATTTTGTTTTGCTTAAAATCGTTGTCTTTATATATATACTGATGGATCGTTTTTTTTTATTTCATATCTCAAATTTTCTTAATTTTGGTCACGTTGCCTCAGTGATACAATTCATTGGAATGTTTATATAGCATCGGCTGTAATGCATATATGAGTCATGTTCCCAAGACAGGAATTCTTCATATAATTCGGGATAATAAAATAACAAAATTAGAAAATGGTGCATTCCTTGTTGAGTGTGCATACTGACATATAGATATATGGATATTGATGATTCTCACCTGACGTATAGAAACTTGATTGAAAACTGAAATGGACAAGCATCCACTTAGAGGTCTTAAAGAGTTATCCAAAGCCACTGAGGCTCAAACAATTGCTTAAAACATCACGATTCTGCTTACTGATGTGTTTAAAAGATGCACGAAATCAGTTATTTTACCCCTTTTCAAATCGCACGTATATGCTGTGTCACAATGTATATGGAACAAGATTTTTACAAACTGCTGAAGCCGGAAGGTAAACTGGCTTGGTGGAGGTAACAACATGTTTTGCTTTAGTTCAAACAGGAAACATTGTTAATTAATTTTCATTCCCTGGATGCGGGATGATCACATCAGAATGACATCAGCTATCATTGAATTTATAAGAACCAAATTCCAGACATTCCTTAAGAAGAATTCTTCAAATTCAACGCCATTTTTATACACGCTGCTAGTGCAAGAAATTATTAATTATGTAAATTAGGATTTTCAAAATAGAGGCTTATGGTTTTGACCGCTAGGTTTCTTGACAATCAAGACATTTGGGAACATTGTCAAAAGGTGTGTTTATGAGGGCGGTATGCAATTTGTATTCAAAAATGAAATTTCGGAAACAATATTAACTGATTGCGAAGCCATTGCCTCTGAAAAAATTCTCAAATTCTTCCATCGACTGTACAGAGAATGGAAAGCGTGTCAATAAATAATATTTTCGTGGTACGAACGAAAATTTCGTGATATTCGACGTACACAAATGATATTTAATATTAAATATAAGTTTTATAAAATCTATTTATTTATCACTAATATTTTTGTAGTTAGTATACTATTTTCTTATCCGATTAAAATGTTGTATTTTATTATTGATTTATTTGTTATTATACTGGCTTATACATTTTAATCTTATTTAAAACCGAAACATGTTAACATTTTTGGTTGATAATTTATAATTTTCGTATACAACTTTTCCTATTTAAACCATAGCTGAGTTTACACGTAAATGAATATAAAGACCACCACTGGAAAAGCTATTATCCATTACATCACTTGCACAACCAAGCTTACAGTACCTAGTAATCCAGAACGGTCAATCATAAAGGTTCAACGTGGCTTAACTTCGGTCGTCGGATGAGAACCGGTGTTTCAATTTGATATGGTCTAAGCCTTAAAAAGTTAGAACGGACGAGGAATCATATATATATATATATATATATATATATATATATTGTAATCGTACAACACCTGACTTGTCGTCCAAGACTTCCAACACCGCGGCTGGTCACTGAAGTAACCGCTTCAATCTATATCTAACCTTATCCGACGTCGTGATTTAAGGTTGATCATAAGGCAGCCAAGATCGAATCGTCGCAGGTATCTTCGTGTTGGGCTGGTCCAAGCAGGGCGATGACGTACAAAAAAAATAACACTCGAATAAATTGAACAAAAGTAAATACTGTTTTCACAGCAGTCTTTCGTACAATAATTCGTTATATCAGACTTCGCATGCAATTAATTACCAACCCAACCCATATCCAAATCGGAAGTGACTTGGTAAAATTTGGTTTGCTGTTGTTGGCAGGGTTTGGCAGAAGGCTGAAATCGGAGGCTTTCGTCGGCAGTTAATCACGTTGGCTTCTCTCCTGTCTCTGATCTCGTCCCTGTCTCAAACTTTATTATAGCAAAAGTCGTATTTGGAATAGATGCCCCCTTTTATATTTTTATCTTAAATCTATCGAACTATGTATTCAAAAAATCATAAGAAAGAAAATGGACTCTCATTTTATACAAGTCATCATTTGATGCGGTGTGCTTTACTGAGGCTCAGTTTTCCATTTTACCAAACGGTGATCATCTGCGTTAGCGCAAATCGTTTTTAGCGCTCCATTTGTATTATATTGTCTAAGATTATTTACGCTATTTAACGTCGAACTAATGTTCTCATTTTGTTGTTATTTTCACTAAGTTACAGCCCGTTCTTCCCTCTGGACTTCCTCAGGAATCCATCGTTTCGTGTAAATTTCAAGATTGTTTTTGTTCAGTTGGCTATGTCTCGTGTACAAACTCATACAGAGTGAAAACAGGGCTAATAGTAACTGGACGGTACTAAATACGGCGATGACCCTAGAAATGAACAACGGGACATGAATAAGCTATCCCTGGAGATTGAATAATGTTAAAGTTAATGACCATGGTAGTATTAACCGTTTCCTTATAAGGAAACATTAAGTATTAATTAACCGAAAGGACAATACTACTGTTGACTGAAATTTATAAGATATTTATTTTAAAATAATCTTTTAAAGGAAAATAGATTCTTCAAGTCCAGTAGCTGTTATAGCTCTTTCTAGTATTGATGGGCGTTTCCTTCCTAAACTTTTAATAAATTGTTCAGTTAAAAATTCTTTGATGATTATCAGGATCAACAGACACCTGAAAAAGATAATTATAACTAAGTGATAAAGTAAATAGTGTAAATAATGATGAATTTTCATTATTTACACGAGTTAATTTACACTAAAAACTCCAAATAGAGCAATCAAATATCGTTTATTATACTCAAGTAATGCCTTGACCTGATCGCTACCATTCTCATATAGTATGCGTGTGTGGCATCTCTCGGTCTCAAGAGGCAATGTCCAAAAGTTATGCCTAACTGCTGATGGCAGCGCAGTATCTCTCATGGCTGTACACGCCAACACGGGAGTGATAGTCTCAGTTGTAACAAATGCATGTAAAGACTACACCGATGTCGCTGTGTTGTCTTCTTTCCTTCGAGCACGCTTCATCTCGGCGACAAGCCTTCTCTCCTCGCTCCAGCCCTCGATGTAAACCGCGTACCGAGCGTAAGCGGCCGTTGGTAACGTCTTCCCTCCACTCAATGTTCATTTCCATCGCTCTCGTGTCACTATTGAAGGCGTCCTTGAAACGAAAATGAGGTTTCCGTCGTGCCCTCTTGCCGTTGGCCAGTTCCCCGTACAGAAGGACCTTCGGAATTCTTCCATCAGTAGACTGTTGCTTCCCGAGTTTTGTCCCGTCGCAATGAGAAGACGCTGGGTGTCCTCTACACTGTGCTGTCCTGGACAGGTGTTTATGAGGTCTATGGGGACTGTTGCTATGGCAACGGAGCTAAAGTACGCAGTATGAAGCTACTTATCAAAGATTGAAATTGAACACTGTCACGCATACACAATAAGTGATATTGTTCTCGCTCACTTCTGTTGTTTATAGTAGTGCTTACCCTTTCCATCAGTGACCATGGATTGTGCGTCAGTTTTTGGCCAAGCACAATATTCCTTAGGTCCGACAACACCATATTCCCCAGATCTCGCCTCTTGAAACTTTTTCCTCTTCAACGATTTAATCCCACTTGAAAGGAAGAACATTTCAAGATGTTGAGAAACTCCAAAAGAATGCGAAGGGGCAGGGTTGCTTGCTATCTCCAAAAACGGTGTCTAGGAATGATTCCATCAATGTAAACGACGATGTATAGTTTGTGGCTTCAGAAGGAGACTAATTCGAAGGAGATTTTTTTTAAAGCGTTTCACCCCAAGGCGGGATGCCACAAGCACGCAAGGGGTTACAGAAAGTGGGAGCGAGAGTGAAGAGGAATGATAGAGGAAAGGATGAAAAGAGGGACAGGGAATAGATCAAGGCAACTGGAGATGTCGATTGACTTTACATTTGAATAGTTGGAGATTATAGTTATCAGGGAAACAAGTAAAAGGAAGGGAATTCCACAGACGGAGGTGCGAGATGAATCTAGTGGAATAGAAGAGACGGCTACTTTTAACTGATTCGAGAGTGAAAGGGTAGGACCGAGATCCCAGCCTAGTTGCACGTTTAAATTTATGCAGTCTGGGAACCAGCGAAAGTAGTTCGTCGAAGCAGTTACCGTGAAAGTATTTGTGGAAATGACAGAGGGAGGCGACGGCATGTCTGTGAGAGAGTGACTGTAGACGAGATGCCAGATCAGGGCCAATCACATTGCATATCCGTCTCTGGATTTTGTCGAGGACCTTAAGAGGAACAGCTTTCTTTTGTAGCACCAATCCCGATTATTTCCGAGAATACCTTGTATATACAAAGTGTATAAATATTAAAGACATTTCTTTTTTTAAAAAAACTCCATATCTATCATCTATACAACTGGTGAAAATATTCCTACGCGATATTTTATATTTGTTATGGTCGAAGGTTAGGACCAAGGAGGGACAACACGAAGATAAGAGTAGAAATAACAAAGATATATTACCCATAAT
>OZ038511.1:55086583-55124083 GCA_964036315.1 Acanthosepion esculentum | reverse complement strand
TAGATCCAGTGACAGACCCAAAGAGTGTGAGTTCAATACCCGGTTCAGGCAGTGGAGAACTTCCAGAGGGAAAATTACCAGGAGATAACTGATAACTGACATCCATTAGTCCGACTAATGTAAATACTGTACATAATACCTCATCTCAGAAATATAGACAGATATTTATTTGTGAAAATACTGTATAGTTTATTAGTTATTAGTTTAAGGAGGAAGGGAAAGTTAAATCTGTAAAAATAAAATTTAAATATTAAAAAAATGACTTACTCATATTTCGATGAGCCTTTAAGAATAAATCTTTGTGTATAAAAATAGGAATTAAGCGAATAAATAAAATATTCCAAACTATTTGTCGTTGAAAACCCAAATGACACGCTGAATAACGGATGTCAATGTTTGTGAGCAGGCACCCCACACCACATAAAGTTAACCTGCCTTTGTAAGTAACATATATTTGATACATAAGTTGTCTAGGGAAATTAAAACCCAATCACCCCTAACCAAAATAGATTGAATTTTCCTTAACCTTAATAAATCAAAATATTAAGATTGTCTGCGCTTATAAATTAAGTAAATTTCTTGACAACGGAACGAAATCGCTTGACAGTAGAACGAAA
The DNA here is from genome assembly GCA_964036315.1 of Acanthosepion esculentum. NCBI lineage: Eukaryota > Metazoa > Mollusca > Cephalopoda > Sepiida > Sepiidae > Acanthosepion > Acanthosepion esculentum. Next base: position 55,123,466 of record OZ038511.1, on the reverse strand, counting down.
TTCTGGATTTTAAGTTTAGTTTATTTAGGTTTTTTAAATAAATTTTATATTACATGAAAAGTAATTCAATCCAGTGTATTAGCCTTTAGAAACTAAAGAAGTCTTAGTTGATGACAGATGTTTTTTCCGCAAGAATGTGTCTATGTCCGTAATCAACACGAGATGCTTTAATGTTTATTTCGCTGCTCTTTCAAAACACTGAGAATGTGAAGGAACATCAGCCAGCTCTAATTTTGTGTTATTTATAAGAGATGCTTGAATTTAATTTTCTGAAAGTTTCAGTATTTGCAGGTTCACATATTCGATTTTGGCATAGATTGATTAATTCTTACCAATGTAAGGCTTCAGGGTTGATGGCTGGTATTTTATTCAACCTTTTGCTTGCGTGGCTTCCCACTTTTGAAAAGATAAAAAAAAATCAATTTCTATTTTAATTAAACAACCAATGCCTATTCTATTCTATTTCATCGTGAATAGAACTTAAAAACTATCATTTAAATCTAGATAAATTAGTCTCTTTCCGTATATTTATTTAACAAACGGACAGAAGTTTTGTAAGTGACATTTTTGTCACTTTTAATTCCTCTGACTTCATCATCGAATACAACACATTCTCAGGTAACAGAGCAAAAACATTATATTAGATGTTCTTGAATACAATGTTTTTAATTTCTTCAGCCTGTTTCTTAATCCTTTGGATCATATTGAATATATACAGCTGCTTGTTATGGAATTTGCTATCCCACTTAAACCAGCTAACTATATGCATTTCCATATTGAATTTAATAAGTTGGCGAAGCTTGTCATGGTGTCCTGAAGGGTATGCACCTCTGGTCCACATACACGTTAACCTGGTTGTTAAATTTAACCATCTTCCATTACTTAATGGCCCAATTTTCCAGGCCGCAAATGGAGAGTTAACTTTACCTTTGGGAATCCCTAGGATATAATACAAAATCAGCCTTTAGTCTTTACTTATTTTTCTCTATAGTTGCCATAATATAAAGAGGACCACGGATGTTTATAAATTCTACTTGTGGCAAATCATCATAGCCCGATTCACACAACTTGCCTCGCAGGCCTGAAAAGCTGTCAGATCTTTTCTGCCATAAACATATTTAAAAACAGCTCTGAATAGTATCTCATTCTGGTATAATAAACAACCAGTTGTATGTAATTTTCATGAAGCTTCTTCTCCAGAGCAGTTACAAGGCCTGACTTACATCCAGTATTTGTGTTTGTGCAGCCCAGAAGAACAGCCTCTATACTATCAAATTTTTCAAAAACACTAAAAGCTTCTTCTGCTAGAACCACATTAGTGGCACTTGTAGTTGAAACTACTCTATGATTCAGGTATTTTCTAGTCTCATTTCCCGTCTCTTGAGTAAATCTTGAAAGGTATTTTAGGACCCCTTTTTTTAGTTTAAAGTCACCATTTTCTGCCATAATTTCTATATACAATAAAGTTTCTTTATTTAACTTTCCATCAATTCCTAAAAAGACAAGCTTTTTAATACCTTTAGTGTGTCTTTCATATGTCATGACTTATATTTTAGCCTTTTTCTCTATCTATTTTTGACTTATGTTTTTAGAATCAAAACCTGGGTTAAAAAGACCCATAACCAGTAATTCCAAAAGAAAGGCATTAGCAAGAGATGCTCCAAGATTACCGGAAACATCGCCTATCTTTTGTTTTTCTTCAAACATTTTAATAAAACGTTTGAAAACATATTACTCTAGGAAATAATGATGAATTAAACTACATTCTCAATTTATGTTTTACTTAAACAATTTGCAATTAATATCTTTTTCATCTTATAATTCTTAAATGCTTTCTATGTAAATAAAAATAAAACGCACCCTGACGTAACGGCAAATAATCACCCACAAGATTTAAATCCAGAACTCATTAAAAATAAAGCGCAAAAACTAATGTCTTTTTCTCTTTTTCTTTTTCTCCGGAACTATCGCTTAAAATAAATTAGATTTTATTTAATTGATCCTGACATAATCTGCAATATTAATACATCGATATTACCTTTTGTAACTACACGTAAATAATATATTTTAAAGTAAAATTTATAATGTCGTTTCTTATACTATAAGTATATATGTACTATTTTATGTTTATTTTTTCCAGTATTTTAAAGAAATATTAAACCTCAGTTTTAAATTGGTTTTTGTTCACTTTATTTTTAGCATGGAATAAACTGGCACGGTTATTTATTTCAGCTAACACCGCAACAATCAGCGAGATACTTATTAATTTGATTTTAATTGTATTTCCTAAGATGTAATCGGAATTGTAACTTAAAACATTTTGTGTTCTTAGAATATTATGCCACTGCTATCAAGACTTCTCCAGATATCTGGTTTAAAAATCGGCCTACATATATATATATATATATATATATATATATATATATATATATATATATATATATATATATATATTCTGTTCATACGTTATTTTAATAGATAACATTTGTTTAAGTAAATGGTATATTTTTTAAATAAACTGTATTAATTACGTTTTTCGGCCTGAATGTTCGAGAAATTTCGTACACAGGATTTTATTTTGCATGAAATTGTATCTTTTAAAATGACGTATAAACAGAAAATATATTAAATAGTTGTAAGACTTATCCATTTCATAATATATATATATATATATATATATATATATATATATATATATATATATATATATATATATATATATATATATATATGTTTGTGTGTGTGTGAGTATAAAGAAAATAGAAAAAGAAAATGGTTAAACCGCCGATAAATCACAACTTAATATCAATTGAGTTTCTATATGTAATGCTAGTTTCTAAGTTAAATTATTTTTTTTTAATTAACAAAGAAAGTTAAAAAATAACAGTAGACAAGTATGAGAAGACCGAAACTGAGAAGCAAAGAAATAAAATTATAGATACTGCGTCAACACGATGATGATCGTTAGACTTAAACAGCAGAATTGTGATCTGAAATGTTTACTGTATAATATTCAATCCACGTAATTTACTGAACGTTGCTCCTACGTGCCGTAACGTAAGTTCTACGAAATGCGCAAATCATTGAATGTGTATATAATGCTAAACTCGCGTTCCACGTTTGTCTATGTCGTGTTTGTAGTCTGTGGGTGTGACTGCCGGGAATTTTATGAAGCTTGCATGATCACCCATAGATTGTCAATGGAGTTGTTATTATGGCGAATGCAAGGGCAATGAATAAAAGTAACCCAGTATTCCTGAAACAAGCTTCGTGTCATTCGTACTTGATGATGGGAGGGACGTTATCACGCTAGAATAGATTACAAACACCAGGAAAAATGGCACGCATAAAGAGGGGCAAATCGTTTTGCAACAAAAGAGGTGTCTTTCAACTCTGTTAAGAATGACTCTAGTCTTACTAATGAGAACTTCATCAGAACATAACCATAGATAATGGCAGTTCTATGAACAACCAGTCTCTTGAAATTTGACTGGTGAGGTAAAGCGGAACAACTCTTTCGAAAGACAATGGAGATCTTCTCTTATCCAATTTTGTCGACGACTATGAACGCCCTTTGCCTTGTATGGTACGTTAAATTTCGACACATTTTCTTAAACCAGATTCAGTTGTAATGCTGTTTTTTTGACCCTCGTGAAATACTTCGCGTAGACGTGATAAAGAAACGATAATGGTAAAATTATGACAATAAAGAAACGTAATGGTAAAATTATGACTGTCTTAAGCCATATAAAAAGTATTAATTTCCTGATGATGGAAACATTATTAGACTGATTGAGAGAAATGTACCAACAGAACACATTCAGGAAATATTGTGAAATTTTAATAAAGCAATTATTTTTCATTTTTCTTAAATCCAGAAATTGTAGTTTTTAATACTTGACTCGTTATACGAACTAGATAAAAACAAATTAAGATGAAAAGATAACCTAGTCTATACTTAATAAAAAAATTATTACAGTTGAAGACGACACTTCTCTGCATAAATTGTTTCGTTTCTGCTTGGATGTGGTATATGATGTGCCTCATATCCCACACTTCAACAAGATCTAACTTGGGGGTTTGGTTTGGGAATTAATTCTTCTTGTCCAGCGGATTTACATTGTGGCATAGGTTACATATGTTTATAGTGAAATCATTTTCTTCGTTACTGATGATGATTCTATCCAGGTAATGTCGAGTGATGAGTGTCTGTTCTTCAGAGACAAGCAAAGAACACATTAAGTTGAGAACCTGTCAGATGAATAGGGAACACATGTTCAGACATGCTCTGAAGAAGCTACATATTGACTGACTTTGGGCATTCAGAGAGCGGGGAATCTTCATCAGAACTATCATTGGTATTTCTGGCTTCATTCCCATAGAAAAACTTACCCATAATAGTAATGGACTATCCCGTACACCATAAATACTGCGCTTCAAGAGGAAGCAGTAGTATGAGTCAGACACAGTGAGTGAGTGAGTGAGTGAGTGAGTGAGTGAGTCAGTCAGTCAGTCAGTCAGTCAATCAGTCAGTCAGGCAATCGGCCAGTGTAAGTCAGTCAGAGACAGAGTCGCGTCTGACGATTACAGTAAGACATTGGAATAGTGATACTGGTCGAGACAACATAGTTCTCTCTAACCTAACCTGATTGTTATTACTAACACTTTCCATTTCTTTGTATATATTCCTATTTGTAATATATCTGTGTTAGTCCATACCTGTGTTCGGGTTATTCTTCATTCGTTCTACCTGGAACCATCACCGTGGTACAAGGAAACTGGACCATAACAACAAGAGAGACCACAAAATATTTAAAAGTGAGTAGTCTTTCGCGATTTACGCTGATACTGTAAATTACTTTCATGAATTATTCCCCAAATATAGTCTCCCATCATGTTTTCTTAAAACGATCCGTGATAGCCAGAACGTTCCAGAAATACATGAAAGTTTTAGAAACTTCTCAAAAGTTCTTAAAACTTCTACAAAGTTCTAGAAAATTCTTCTTCAGCAACTCAGCTCCGAATCTCCCAGGAATGTAATAGAAAATAGGTTAATTTAAAAACATCAATGTCAAAAAAAAGTTTGAAGGAAATAATAGCCATTTTCTTAGCTGTCTAGACAGAAGCAATTAAGAAATAATACTTACTGACCAAATACAAAAATGTCAACCTTTTCTTAATGTCTTAAGCGTATAGTTTCAAGCGAAGAAAAATGATGACGTGTAACAGTGTGAGCCTAAATGTAATCCTAGTGTTAAAGAGATAAACAAACCATAGAACATATTAACCTTGAATGATTTCTATGTATTATGAATATCTAATAAGCAAAAGAGAGCGAACATTTTAGGCACCTGGATATAATGTCGTCAAATCAGGATTTAAACCAGTTAAGCTTCACCCAGAAACAAATAAAATCGTTATCTCAACGAAATGAAATCTAGTTACTAGTTTACAAAGCCACCGTCCTCTCTGTGCTACTATACGGCACCGAGACGTGGCCCCTTAGCAAGACCCTCGCCTTCCACGTTCATGTCTTCGAGGGGTCTACTGGTCCGATCTCAGCGTGGAGCACCACAGACTCAGACTGGAAAATTTTTCTTTTTCTTAGATGAGTGCCGATTTGAACATTTTCCAAGTATGTGACAGTATAAGAGAAGGTTTCCTAATACATAATTTAGTGAAAAGTATATTGCGAAAATATTATAACACACTGCTGTAATAACAGTATGAGGAACAAATCGAGGAGACAGAAAAAATTAAATCATTTTATACAATGGAAATGTTAATAAAAAAAATATTAACTGGATATCTCCAACAAAAATCTTATGTCTTATCGAAAAATACTGATTAAAAATATTTTAAAAAAATGTGTTCTTACGATTTTTCATAAGAGCACAAATTTGCGTCTTGCATAGAAAGAACACTTTTAATTAATTAAGTTTGAATTAAACGGCTACGAAATGAACTTTTTCTCTTCAGTCGTCACAACGGCCGTAATTTGATTGACAGAAAACTCGAAAAGAAATAAATAAAAATGTATTAAAAATAAAATTAATGTAACATCAAGAAAATTTTATTTGAAATAATTACTTTAACGAGTACTTGATTTAGCTACGTTATATAATTCCTAACTTTTATTTAAAAATATTCAAGATTTTTTTTATGTTGGATGGCTCGCAACAGTGAGTACGAGTAATAGGTCAGGTTGTGTGATTGAGGTAATGTTTGTATTACCGGATGGCTGACATTAACACAACTCCCTGTTGTCAATTTTAGGCTGAAAGCCTTTCGTTTATAAATAACTTAGCCCGTAATAAAAATCACTCTTCATTATTTTTTGTAAACTTATTATTTTCTGTAAATTTTTCGTTGTCGATCATGAAAATGTTTTAAATATAACAATCATTACTTTTAGAAGTTAATTCTGCAGCACATTCTGCCACATTAATATTGGTTCTAAAGAATCTAATAAAAATCTTAATATATTTATTATTTTGGGTTCAAGTAACAAAATATTTTTGAGGAAAAGGATTGTTAAATATTCTCCTGTGAAAATTTTAAGAACCACAATATTTTATTTTCGGGATAGAAAAAAATTGCTTATAGACATGTGAAGAGTTCTAATTCTAGTTCTACGAGCCATGCCTTTTCTAGATATCTCTGTTTCAGTTATTCCACTTTAATAACTCAATTCTCACAAGATTTTGTTTACTCTTGGACAGGTATTGAACTCATTTTCGATCAAGTCACTGATTTACTTCAACTAACGCTTTTATTAACTGGGCCATGTGAACATCAGTGAATGAATTATTAATGAGAAATAACAGGCCGAACAATGTAATAGTATAAATACTCCTGGATCAGATTCTGAAATTGTGTAATCCTCAAAATCATCTTCTGTGAAAGAAAATATTTTGTAATTATTATTAACAACATTTAATATTTATTCCTTAAGCTGCACATTGCAATTACCTAAACTGCATTCATGGCATACGTATTGGACTATAATATTAATTGTAATAAATTGCCCAGCTCTTCTAAGTATTCTTTAGACAATTCTGTTAGAAGTAGGAGGTACACATTTCCTTTTTCTTTCAAATAGTGCGTCTTATTTACGATATATTGCAAATATGACGACCAATCAAACGCAGAAATGATTACGAATATGTGCACACGTAGTTAATAATAATGTCCAATCAACAACCGTGTAGTATTTTAAAAATAATTTGAAGGATAGCCGGAAAGAATATTTCGCAAGATTTGTGGATTTATTTATGAAAAGACATCAATTTTTAAAAACAAATTAACATCCTGAAGTGGTACACCATTTAAAAAAAATAAAATAAATTGCAAAAGAAACATCGAAAGAATCATTTGATTACTTTTCCATACAAACAAATGAAATAAAAGTAAAAAAAAGAAAAAAAAAACTAAAAAGAACGGTCATATTTTGTTTTAACTTTATTTTTAATGGTTTACCATTAAGGGGTCCACATCTTTGTTGGATTCAAATTTTTTAGTTTTTTCCTTACCTATTTTTCAAGGCTATCTTTTAAGTGTGTAAGCATAAATGTGATCCACCTCGATACACTGTTGTAAATATCATATTAAATAAGGCAATCTCACGAAGATTTTTTTGATTTCAAAGAGAGCTTGCTTTAAAGAATACATATTCTCTTTTACATAAATGTACAAAGTTTTATTAACATCCAATAATTAGATTAATTTCTGGAGAATTTATTTCTAAACCGAACTGTTTTTTTACGACCTAAAATAAGCAATGATATTGTTGTGAATAATCAAGTGTAGTCTCCCCTTGTTTTGTTACTCTCCCCTTTGAGAGAGTTATTTCTGTTTACTGGGGCTATAAAATGACACTATATGCGAACCTTGTATTCTCAGTTGAATAAAGCTTACTTAAACCCTACACCTGGGTACTTTTGTCATTACAGATACAATTATGGTGACAGTTTTTACACAAATTATACTAGTTCTAAACACAAATATTTCAGACTCTACTTAAAATCTAGAATTAATATTTATATTTAATTTTTCCATTCTTATTTTCTATTAAGTTATTAAAAATAAATGGCCATAAGTTTCATAGATATGTTTTAAAATATCCTGTGTCTAATTTCGCCCTATGAAAATTGGAGATACCTAAGATTAACGTAAACCCGACGAAGACGTGCTACAAATATATTACAATACATTAATTTTCAACAGGATTTTGTGAACACTCATACTTTGAGATCGACAGTAAAATATTTGAAAGAAAAGGCCATCGTACATTTCGAAAATTGGTCAAGAAATTCTTCTTACTTGAATATTATAGAAAATTGATGGAGTGTTCTAAAAAAAGGAAAATGAAAGATAAATGACTGGGGACTATTAAACAGCTTTGGGCGAGTGGGAAAATATTGATTATTGCTTTATTTTGAATTTAAATTCCTTACTCCCAAAAATAACTTGGCAGTTTTAAGCAATAAAGGAGCTAGTTCAAGGTGCATTGTAACAACAACAACAACAACAGCAACAACAACAACAACAACAACAACAATAATAATTATAATAATAATAATAATACTTATAATTATTATTATTATTATTATTATTATTATTTTTACGCGTAGTTTTAAAACTAATTAGATATTTGTTATTATAACTTGTCTCAAATATTTGACTCTAAGTGCTTAAAATATATCTACGCTAAAATGTTTGTATTATTTGTTATCAGCTCTAGTAATACTAATACGTTTCAAATATATCCAAAACTTAACTGAGATTAAAAATGTGCTTTTGTTTATTCTTTTAATATTTATCCTAATGTAAATTTAGGATTAATCTAGAATCACAATTATATTTTATATACTTTTAATTCACTTGAATTTATCTGCCTAAAGCATTTGCTCGAAATTGCAGAATCCACATTCATTTTTTGATTTTCTATGACTTCTTGGAAAAGAGTAGTGGAGTTTTTTGGGTCTTTTTTAAGCGCCATTTCTTCATTATACGCCGGAGACATTTCAACTGTCCCTTTCTGTTTCTAAGTATAAATTTCCTATTTGGTTCGATTTTTCTTAAAACTTCTTGAAACCTTCCACGCACCCTCCACAGTATTCTCAGCAACCTTCTTTATAACCATATGTGTTACCTTAATTCTTTCCTTCTCCTGTGAGGAAATTATCTAGCATTCACTGCTATATTGTAGGATTGAGTTTCTAATCTCATTCGATACACAAGAAACGGTATCTCTGACACACACTCTCTCTCACTCTCTCTCTCTCTCTCTCCATATATATATATATATATATATATATATATATATATATATATACATATATATATATATATACATTATTATTATTATTATTATTATTTCTTCAAACATTAGTGTTTGAATAGAGACCTCGTTTTTTATTATTTTAAAACAGGGTATATTACGTGTACCTGCCTGTGCGCACAAGAAAAATTAATAAATAAAATATACTCTCCTGCAAGGTTCGATCTCGCACTTTGTGGGAGAAACTGCCGTTTTATCAGGCGTGCTTTAGACAGCTCGTCACAAACAACGCGTAGATTCTATATTCTATTTACCATTTTAAGGAAAGTTACGAAAACAAAAAACAAAATAAACGAAAATAATGAAAAAAAACTAGACGTCTATTTCAAACATGATTTTCTACTAAAAATGATGTTTGAAATGATAAAAATGTCGGATTAAAAATAATATTCGGATACGAAATTGACCAGATATGGTTTTTGAGAATATATGAACGAGGGAATCTGCATTTATGTGAGTAGGCTGTGACCCTGTCTATCGCCCAGGCAATTAAAGCATGTCGAATCAAACAGTGGTTTCTTCTATAAAGTTATTAAGTTGAAACAGTTTTAGGCCCAAAATTGCTTGTTCTTTTTCCGTAGTTTACTGGTGGGAAAGCATTTTAAGCAGGCAGTTTGTCATAAAGTGCTCGATATCAAAAGGTAAGGATAGAGCTATAGTAGAATTAATGTTGAGAGACTTATCACTTAACTGAGTGGTGTTGGTTCAGTCATGCCGACTTCGAAGTTTCGTGAGCGTGAGGTATTTATTTGAATGTGTACATTTCCCCATTATTTCGTTTTTCTTGTTTAATGATTTTCTTTAGTTTCTAAAGGTAACAATTTCTAATTTATCTTCTAGGTATAGTTTTCAGTTTCTGCTAATGTGCGGGTGCTATTTTATAATTTTCCATTTAATGTTGGTGATCTTATGTTCTTTATGGCGCCATATATATTTTGAGAGTGCGGTGTTGTTTTTATATTTTTATGTTTTCAATGATGTTTTGTGATTGTTAACTCTTTATTTGAAAGTTGTTTCTGTGGCCGTTATGTAGGTTTTCGCCTATGTTGATGTGCAACTTACGAAGGCTTTATATATTATATTATTGGTAAGACATTTATTGTTAAATGGACAGTTATCTTTGTTTTGACAGTTATTGATGTTTTGTTGATTTATGTTGTTATTATTGTCGTTCGCATTGGCTTTGTTGAGTATTTTTTTATTGTTTGGTTATTATTTTCTCCGTGTAGTTCATGCAGCTCTAACTAATTTTGACTGTGTTTTCTTTATGATTTTTCATAGCTTGTTGTGTTTAGGGAATGTTTTTCAATTATATTGAAGAATATTTTTCCTATTTCTGTTTTTATTGTATTATTGTAGGGTGGGTTAGACCAGAATTTATTTATTTTTTATTTTTGCTTTTGTTCGGTTTGTTTTCGCTTGTGTATTCCAGTTTGTTTGAATAGCAACTATTTCTTAGTGCTGATTCGTATATTTTTTGTTTTCGTTGTAGTTCGTTGATATTTTTTTCTTCGTGGATACCGGTATATATTTGAATGTGTTAGGTGATTGTTCGGAGTTTTTGTTGACATATATGTAGTTGTTATTTGCTTTTCTGTATGGTCTATATGTATTGTAATTTAGATTGAATGTTATATATAAGGAATTTACTACTTTTAGATATTATTTTACGTTTTTTGTGAATCCCAGAGTGTTGAAGCTCTCTATGTTTAGTTTTCTGATTTTTTCCATGGTTCTACCATTACAGTTTCTTAGAATTATTAGTACGTCGTCTCTGTATAAAGCCTATATTTTCTTTGTTGATAATTTGTACTAGTTTGTTGATGATATATATGCCTATTAATTCGCATATCTCTGCGCGTCTTGGCTGTCCATCATTACGTCAAAGTTGTAATCGTTATTGCTGTTGTTATTAGTGTTGCCTTTTTTCAACTATATTTTGTTTTTGTACTATAGTATAGACTTTCTACAGTCTTTGATGATATCTTGGTCATCATCTGAGATTCTTATGTGTTGTTTTACTAGATCTAGTGCATTATTCAGTGTATGTTCGTTGATGCATGTGTAGAAGTCTCTTGTGTTCAGTTGTGCTTTGCTGTTGATGTTGTTAAACCAATTCATTTTTTCTTTTGTGTTTTTCCATTGATTTATTTTTGGTGTGTTTCTCAGTTTCAAAATATTTCCTCTACTATTTGTTTGCTTATTTTTCCAATGTTGGTTTTGTGGGGTTTATTAATCTGCATGTTGGTTTGTGCAAGAAGTTGTCCTTATAGTCTTTTAATTTGATAAATGATTCAATTTTTCGTAGTTGTTTGATCCTGTTGTCTAGTTCTAGTTTGGTAGCTATATTTTCGCTTCCTTGTTTATGTTGCTTTCCATATTACTGTTGGTGCTTTTATAGAACTTAGTAATTTCTTTTTCAACGATTCTGTTATTGTCGTTCGTCTCCATTTTGCATATGGTTCTAAATTTCTCAGTTTTTATCTATAGTTATTTTTTATTTGTTTATCATTTGTTGAACTTTTTCCAATTGTTTTTTTTTAATTTGTTGTTTAATTTTCTTGTTTTTAGTTTGTTTACTCTGTTCATTATGACGGTTTCAAATGCAATAAGATCGCTCTGCTATGGTGGGCATGTTGTTGACGCAAATCCGAATTTATTGTGGTTGTTGGTTTTGTCTTTGTTAAGAAATTAAAATACTTTCCATCATATATGTTTTATGAAACGTTCTATTTTTTCGATGGGTTTGATTTTATAGTCGTGTATGTTTGATACAGGCATGTTTTTAAGTGAATAATAAATTTGTTCCATATTGTTGCGAGGTTGGCATGTTGGGATTGTAGCCGATTGTGTGAAGACAAGTGTCTGCAAAGTTATCGGCTGGGGGATTTTTTTTCTCCTGGTGCATGTGTAATATTAAAACGTAAGAGTTTTTAGGTGCTGAAATCACTGGTTCTTTTTGCCCTTAGTTTACTGATGGGAAAGCATTATAGGCAGGCACCTAACACATTCAAACATATCAATATGAACGAACTCCAGCAGCATTAAAATATTCAACGAAAACAAAGAAATATAAGAATCACCAGTAATAAATAGTGGCTATTCAAACAAATAAGAATACACAAATGAAAATAAACCGAACAAAAACAACAGAAAAAGAAACATAATCTGGTTTAACCCAACCTACAATAATGCATATCCACAGGCCTAACTACGACGTAAAAATACCAAGCGATAACATCAACACGATAAACAAGGTTAACTCAGTATAATTAAAATAACCAACCCTATATAAAGCAATTAGGCAAATACGGTCAGCACAATATAAAGTAAACAATAACGAAAAAACTCTACACTACATAACTTCGAAGTCGGCACTTAGTTAAGTGATAAGTTTCTCCACATTATATATATATATATATATATATATATATATATATATATATATATATATATATATATATATATATATATATATATATGCGTGTGTGTTTATGTATGTATGTATATGGGTGTATATAAATATATATTTTCTTGTTTATATATATATATATATATATATATATATATATATATATATATATATAGATACATACGAGTATGTGAATATATATGAATTTCAGTTTTTCTCAATCATTTTTGTAATCTTTTCGTTATTTTCTTTTGTTTTTCTTTTGTAATCTATTCATTTTTTAAAGAAATTATTTTTTGACCAATTTATTTATTTATTCCATTTTCGTAATAGCCTTCCATAACTTTGTTATCACGATAATCGCGTTGTTTGATTGCTAATCTTTGCATGGTTGAAACTGCCGGAGACTTAAGTTGTTAAATCGGAAAGAAAAAGAAAAAAATCATTAGACGCTTAAACTTAATTCATATTTAAAATCGGTCCAAATTATTGGAACACCCTATACTTTCATGGTAATTGTTTCCTTTTCTTTAAATAGTAAAACAAAATAACAAGCAAAGAAAATACGGAATCTATTGTACTTTATGAATTTAAGCGTAGTTACTAGATTGGCGACAAGGTCATGTCATTTTACAGTTAAAATGACTAGATATAATAGAAAATATAGAAAAGATAACAAGTTTTGAAGTTGCAACTTCCATTCTTTTCTAAGTCTTAGAAATGTTTGTCTTTTTATCATCTCTATTGTTCTCTTTTCTTTAATCTATTTACACAAACTCATTGGGTACGTTACTCATTGGGTACGTTACTCATTGGGTACGTTACTCATTGCTTCCCTCTGTCACGTTTGCCTTTAATATGCCCTGTGAGGTAGATTTTCCAAGTCGTCTTGTTTCTTTTCTTTTTATTCTACTGACCTCGGAATAATAATTCAGTCCAAAGTTTAGAGAAAAAAAAGATCTGTCTTGAGGTATTTTTTGTCATAGAAATTAGAAACAAAATAGAACGCCTTCTCTGAAACGGAAAGAAAAGGTAAAAGAAATTTTGTCTCTATTTCTGAAAAAAGGTATTGTAGCTATTTACGCTATTTACATTGTTCAGACTGTTGTCCTCAGTTTTATTATCATATTCACGAATTTCTGGCACTTTTACGCCCGGCCATCTTCAGGTGATACAAGAACATGTGGCTCAGTGGATAAAAGCGTTACTCGAAGTAATCCAGTGATTTGGACCAAAGTGTTGTACGTTCAATACCTGGCCACAGCAGAGATGAACAAAAACTTGGAGAGTTGAGTTACTAAAGGGAAATAACTGAAACTGAGATATCCGGAAAAGGCATGGCACGTGGAACTAGAACAATCTATCCCAGTGGATGAAATAAGAGGTTCAGTTTGAAATTCTAACGCACAATGCTCGAAACGAATATGGCAATAAAGACTAGGACAGCAACCCGAACAATGTAAATAGCGTAAAAGGAATTTTTCGTTTTGAGATCGGATTCATTTAAATTTTTTTTTAATTCACCAAATAACTAGATGTTTCTCTGACAGAATATTCCTACTCACGTGACTAAACTCTAAAATCACATTTCATTTGTTTATAAATCATATACACTGCTTTGTAAGGTTAACGTAACACGATGTTGCTTTGGTGGAAGACAGTGTAAGGGGATCTTTAGCAAAGATGTTTACCCGGAGCGATTTACAACCTTAGTGTGTTATCGATAAATGCGTCAATGATAAATGCGTGCCAGGCAATTCTGTCATCTTTCCGGCTTCATTAATTAGAACTGATGCCTTTAATTAGTTCGTCCATAATTAAAGGCCCGAGTTTCAATTTCGAAATTCGATTTTTACACTGATCGATAATAGGTAAATCCTTCGGGCGTTTTGGACAGAAGATAGTTTCCTGTGCAAATGAAGTTCAGCCTATCTATTTTTGCTCTCATCTGAACAGCCCAGTTGTTCACTCTTCACGGTAAGGCTCTAAAATCAATGACAATACACTTTGTTGTTAGACATTTTCTTTATTCCATGTGACAGTAATACGGTCTATAGTTATTCCAATTATAATGATAGGCAGTATATATGAACACAATCTTCCAGCCCACGTGACAGTTTACTCGAGTACTCGCGCAGCAACACCTATTTGTATATCATTCTCTACGTTCATTGTGGCTTATTGATTTTGTCTCAAATCGACAAGTCTACTCAAATCTTGGCTTCAAATAGCATCCTTATGTGTATAGGTGTATCAAGATTCGTTAGAATACAGTGTCAGCCCATTATCTTACTATCAAGTGCATAACAGTACAACGAAAACATTAAAAGCAATACACGAAGACGCGAAATTATTTATAATACACAAGGAGTATTCTTTAAAAAAATTGTTTTCAAAGAATAAAACATATATAGCAATAAAATGCAATCCGGAATAATCGCCGAATTTTATCAAAGAACACACAAAATTCGTAGTCTTCATTATTTACACGAGGAAAAGAAATGCCTTGAAAATACTTATAAACGCCACTAACACACTAATTATTTAATATTCAACGTGAAACAAAAAGTGGACATAAAAATCGAAAAGCTGTCCTTCCTGAAAAAGCTAATGAATCAAAATATATTGTTCTACCCACGAATTTTATTACAACTACAATTGAAAAGAATTTATCTAAAATCAACATAAAATGGGTCACAACTACGTCTAAAACGACAAAAGACTTAATTAATCGAATACAAATTAAATAGCTAAAACTTGAAGGAGCAATTTATTCTATGACATGTAATAATTGTCACAAGGAATACACAGGAGAAACCCAAGGAATTTAAATAAAAGATTATATGAATGCAAAAGGGATCTTTTAGAAAAGAACACATTAAATGCATTAGTTGCTCATCGCATTGAAGCTGAACATAATTTTGAATTTAAAAATGCTACTCTAATTAAAATAGAAAGCAATTTGCTAAAACGAAAATTCTTAGAAAATGATTTAATCGCTAGATCATCCACAATGAATTTCAAATTCTCAGCGTTCCTTTTCCTTCGGACCCACGTGTATTTGCATCAAAATAAACATCACTTCGGTTTGATGAAGTCCTAAACAATGAAACGCATCACATTCATTTTCTTTTTCACTGTTTTATAGTTTTTCACAAATATTATTATATATAAAATATGTTTTCGGTCAAATCATAATCAATTTAAGTACGTTTTTCTTCAATACTGAAATAATATAAGCAAAAATAGATAAGAATTATATTGTTTGTCCATTTCAGTTAATATTCAACTGCAGAATAAATGTAAAGTAAATATTTTCTGTAGTTGTTTTTGTTTGTAAACAAATTTCTTTCCGTATATATTTTTTTAAATTCTTTGAAAGCAAGCTGCTCTACTTTTACTAAATTTGACTTTTGTTTTGAATGAGTCTTAAAGTTCTGGTCACAGATTTTTAGACCCGGAGACATTGAAGGCGAAGTTAAAATGGTGATTTTGTGTCTTATAACCAATCTTTCAACGATGCATTTCAGTAGAGAAATCCCTCGACTAATGCGCATTCGATTAATGAGTATCCGATTAGTTCGCTAAAAGTTTTAAGCCAAAATTCTATTTGTGCATACTTAATACTCGATTAGAGCGGAAAAACATTCTTCAGTTTAACTAAAATAATTGCAAATTTATTTTTTATAGTTACCGAGGTACACATTAGCTGCACTAATTGAGGGATTCCTGTATTTAAGATCATTGTTATGTTGGAAAGTGTAAATTTGTCTTCCAAAAGGTTAATTGCAAGAACCTTTCATATTTTCCTTTAAAATATCACCGTACTCATATTTTCCATTGTTCCAAACGCCACCAACGCGTAAAATTGCCTCTACTATGTTTTACAGTAGAGATGGCACGCCTACGGTTCATGGCTTTTCCTCTTTTCCTCCACCCTTAATGTGTTTGATTGCGACAACAATTTTAGTCCCTCAATCCACAAAACTGATAAAAAGTATCCCCATCGTTTTACAAATAAGTACATGCAAATTCCACTTGATGAGATAAAGATTTTTAACCAAGATGGGTTTCTTCGACAGAAAATACTGAGAATATATCTACTGTGCACAACGTTTACTGTGCGATGTGATACTTTTACTCCAATGTTGATAAAATAGAAGTATTTTTCAGCAACTCTTTCGGCTTCTTGCATCTTTCTTTGCAATTTTCACAGAATTACGGCTTACGGCTACCCAAAGAAAGAGCTGCAACTGTTTTTGTCACACGATATGTTTTCATGATAGTCTTTACAGGGGGATTAGATAGGATATTATTCAGATTCTCTAAATCCCATTCCAAAATTGCAAGCATTCAGATTTTAAAGGTGCTTTAAATCTAAAGTATAGTGTTCTTGACTAAAGGTTAATTAATTGTGCAACTCTCGCATAGTACTGTTGGCCTATCTATAATTTCATTGTTCCACCAGGTGTGAAGAATTTTTGTGTTGGTTTGCGGTTGCTAACTACTCTAGTTTGCTAAAAAAAAAACTCTAGCTTTTCACATTTGTAACAAATTTAGCTTATGTAATTGAAGTAAGTACAAGAATTTTTTTATTTTATTTCCTTTGGAATTGCTATATTATTTTATGTTTCCATTGCAAAACACACTTTTTGTGCAAAGTTCGCTAAAAATCTAATTTAGAAAAGTTGGTCTTGTTACTTGGAAGTTATTTAACATTTAATTTAATATTCTTCTGTATGAAATTTCTATTTGCAAAAGCAAATCCACTGATGATCAACTTCATTTTTGTATAATCTGTATTTCTGTTTCTAACAAGTGAAAAATATGTTGAATTTTTACAAAGCTTCTTATACGAAAATGAAACATTTTAATTTTCTTTGATTTGAAATAAATAATTTATTAATCCGTTTTTTTTTCTAGTCTTTCTTATTACAAATATTACGAAACTTAATTTCAATAATGTTATGTTTAATTTTAAGAATTTTTTTCTTCCGAAGACTTTTCTTTTTAATTCATTTTTAAACTGCAAAATTTATTTAAAAATGCCATTATTTGTCACGTAAAAATAACTTGATATTTTATCTATGATAATGTTATTCATAGCAACAAACATGCTGATGTTAAAATTTCATTTTGAGTAATTTGTCTTTTGCTTTAACCTAGCCACCAGTCTGCAAGAATGAGTACTGAAGACTTTTTGGTGTTGTATTGTTCCTTCCCTTAACCTAGTATATGATTTTCATCACTGCATAAGTCATTATATTTGCCAATTTTCACCGGAAAAATATTGTAAATCTGTTTTATTTCATTTGTACGTGAAATTGACTTACTTTATTGTTGCGTGAGTTTATAAATCTTTCTTAATACACTCGATAAACGGGGAAAGCTATAATATGTCAGAACTGATACCTGAAATTGATCCACATCGAGATCTAATATCATCTCAATACTTGAATTCCACCTCGTTCTTCTCATCTCATGTAGTCATACATACAATGCTTGCACAAAATAATGGAAACTCCTTGCTAAGTGAACACCTTATTACTGTATATTTCCGCGTATAAACGACCTTGACATAAGACGAGGTCAAAAAATATAGCAATTTTTCATGAATTTATTTTATACCTGTAGTATAAGACGACTGATTATTGATTATATAAAGATGGTGTTATTGGAAATATTGTTACTTACGCTAATAACGGCGCAATAATGTACGATAAAATTCCACTTTTATTGAAAGTAAGCGAAAGATAAAAATGTCTGTGAACGCAAGCATAACTCGATGTTTACATTTTCTTAGCTGAGCTTTCAAGTTGATATCATTGATATTGAATTATTCTTCTAATATGGAATTTATTTTGAAGTTATGCCAGTAATATATAAGGTAGAAATGGTTTTATTACTTTTATTATCAGTTTATTTGATAATGTAAATCTTTTCATGACACGCTATTGTTTATCGCACCGCGGTCAAGGTTAGCCTACCGACGAACAACTCTAAGAATTTAAGGTTTCTTTTTTTAGAATTGTAGTATAAGACGATCCTCAATATTTAAGGGTGATTTTGGGGATTTAAATGTCGTCTTATACGTGGAAATATACGGTATACAATATGCAGCTGACCCAGTCTTGGCATCAGTCATTGCTTCAATATGTTGAGGAATTTGCTCGTGGGAATTCTGAACGGTTATTGGGTTATTTCGAGCCATTATTCAATTAAATGCAGCGACGATGTTTGGCGCCTCACTTCCTGTTAAAAAATGCAGCATAAATGCCCGATTATATTGATTGCGTGGCCCAATTCATATGGTCTTCTACACTTTTGCGCTCTTCGTGAGGATTTTAAATACCATTAGATTCTGTACGTTGTCGCCCTGGAAGATTACTGAATAATCAGTGGACGATGTTTGTACTATAGAAAAGACATTGGTCAACCAGAATACTTGGCGTTAATTCTGCCATGTAGAACAACAAAAGAGATAACCGATTCCGGTATATGACTGCCTAATTCCTGACAGCGCCATTTCCTTGCTTAGCACGAGAGACAAAAGTGTCTGGTCGTAGTCGTAAACTATCCCCGAAGTGATGAAAATGAGTGAATAATGAATCAATAGAGAATAGGTAATTTCTTCTGTGAAGTATTGGAAAAGAGATCAGTCACGCATTTTAACTTATGTAAATATAAATATAAAAATATAAACAAATGTACAAAGCATACATAATGTTTTTGAACACATATATTGAAACTAGGGTATTTTTTAATGTTTTAATCATTTTGCACTAAGCAAGCAATAAAGTCACTAAAGTACAAAAGGTTACTGAATGTGACAGAAGAGGAGAAGAAGAAAAGATTATTAAGGCAGGAGGGACCATAAAGAAAAGGAATGAATAAAATAAAACATGACGATTGACATTGCATTTAAAGTTTTGAAAATCAAAATTGATTGAAAAGCAAGACGCCAGAAGAGAATTCCACAAGCGAGAAGTGCGTGAGACGAAAGTTTTAACATGAAACTTAGGTTTACATCTAGCCATTTGAACTGTAAAATGATGAGACCTTGTCACCTATCTAGTACTGCGCTTAAATTTATAATATGTTGTGGTAGGATCCACCTAATTTGCATAGTGGAGTACCGACAATATAAATATGGTTGGTACCGGGAAGACAGGAGAGGCGAATCAAGAGATTCAACTAGAGACTCTGCCCGACTGCGACTTAGTCAACACATTCTTCAGGAACGGTCTTCCCAGGAATATACAAAAGACTATATGTAAATATTGTGTACACTTTCTTGTTTCAATACATTTTGTTCTAAGTACATTTTGTGTTGCATTATTATTCCATGCAATTAGTCAAGTTTCAACAAATATATAGACAGCAAAGAGGAAAACTCATCAGAACAATTACTATGAAAATGTTTATAGAAAAGGCAAGGAGAAGCTACTCTACGGCGGTAGGAAAGTGATTGAAACCGAGATACATGGTCAGGACCAATAACATTGCAGATTCGTCTCTGTATTTTATCAACACTTTCTAAATACATAGCAGAAGTACCAGACCAGATGTGGCAGCAACAGCCGATGCATGGACGAATTGTAGACTTATAAATGTATAAGATAGATTCGGTAATATAATATTTCCAGTTTATGTCAGTGAAAAACCTTAGCCCCCAAAAGGCACAATGAGTTACTCTCCTGGAAGTTAGCGTCAACCATGCGGATAGAAGACACAACGGTTCACTCAAACGATTAAAAGAGAGGGCAGTTCCGTTTTGCAGGCGATAACATTAACAAGCCATTTCTTGCCCCAGTTATAAAAGATTGTAGGTCATTTTTGAGATAATCTGCCACTTATCGAACCAATCAAACTAACAATTAAGGCAGGAGTAAATAGTTGTCTCATCAGCATATATACCGAGTTAAGAACTGAAAATGTCGTAGATGAAAATTAGCAAGAACGTAGATCCAAGCGTAGAGTCCTGGCGTACACATGCACTAATTCAAAAAGATCTAGAAAAGAGAAACATTAATAACATAGCTAATAAAAATAGTTAAACAGAGAATAATGTTTATTTCTATTATTTTATCCAACCCCTGTATATAAAACTCTTCTCTTGCTACAGAATCAACGGCCTGAGCATACACGCGAATACCTGAAAAATGTTATTACGTTTATATGTAATTTTATATGTAGATAAAACAGAGTAATCAAACCATTTGACAACTATTCGTCTTCTTAATAACTTTGAGGTAAAAAATGTCCGATTGCCATATTCATTTCTTATTCTTTCTTAAATCTGACGAATAATAAAGATTTTAGTTAAGTGGTTTAAACTAAAGAAGATTTCCTAAGTCGTTCTTTCATTTTTCAGTGCCGCTCTGATTGTTCTTTATTTGTTTTGAAGGAAACTCACTTCTAAACTGTTTCATCTGTTGGCTCAATATAAAGTTAAGTTGTGAAATTCAAAACAGATTTTGTTCATTATTTAGACTTTAATTTTTGAAAATGGTAAAAAGGAATAGGCAATTTGGTTCGCGCCAGTATTTGATTCATGGGACGCTAAAGGAGTCATTCAATCAGAGCAACATGTGGGGCAGGCAGATTTTCAAATGGCGATTACTGATAAAGGTGTTAATCTACAGATACTATCGCGCCGTGACTGTGTCATGTGTGAAGTGCAGACGAACATCTACATATATCTTTGACTGATGCCAAGCTACAGGACAAGAAAAACCATGTACAATATTTTACTTCCCTCTCGTTTATTTTGATCATTTTTTTCAACCCTACTTTATTACTGGTCATTATCACCGGCGCCCTCAGCTTAGTGGGGTTTTGTACCGTTTTTCCTAAGTAACTAATGACAAGATATCGTGTTTTTCTTAAGCAAACAGGAGGCGAAGCATGATCTTTCTCTTGGGAAAACAACAGAACTAATTCAATTATATGAAGTCGACTTAAAACAGAGACAAGCAAAGTGATAATGACAAGGACGAAAATAGCAATGGAGTTGTTGATGCTATTCAAGTGCGATAAAAGTTAAGAGAGTACTAAAACATAGCGTTGTTTAATCAATATCGGAAGTTTATAGGAAGTTTATAGGAAATTCATCTGGAAAAAGAAGGAATAATAATAATAATAATATTTAAGAGAAGAGCAGGATATAATAAAAAAATACAGTGTTTGAGAATGTTAAACAATATTTCGACAAAATGTTTGTCTTTACAAGTTATATTTAAACAATTTTTTCAGGTATAAAAGTATATAAATCTACAAAAAATGATAAGTCTTTGTACAAACGTTGCTTGTCTTGAAAAAAAGGCTGTACTGATAATCAATGCTTCAAAACGATTGAAACGCCGCCAGCGTGAAGGCATGCAACTTAAACGCGTTTAATATGATGGCGATCTTGTTCATCTTGGATTTTACGCTAGTTCATTAGTTACTAAGAGAAACTAATCAAGCAGCTTAGTATAAGTCTTATGGAACTCTCCTGTCATTCTGTTCCTTCCTCCGGGCCGGGAAGTTAACAATTTTCTTACGTAAGCATACTCATGCGTTTTAAGGGTCGACAAAATGCCCACCTTAAGATGTGTTTCGAAGCTGTTTGAATAAGTGCGCTTTATCTATGCAAAATATGTATGATTTTAAAAAAATTGCTCAGTAAAAATGTCATAATAATTTCTAACCTTAGGTCTCTGGTCGGGACCCGGAAAGAAATGAGTAAACATTAGAAACCAAAGGATATAATAATAATAATAATAATAATAATAATAATAATAATAATAATAATAATAATAATAATAATAATAATAGTTACGGAGATAGGACCTGTTATAATTCTATGGAACTACACAATACACACTGACAGAACAATCAAAGCCAACCGCCCAGACATTGTTATTAAAGACCACAAACAAAATAAGTGACTCCTTATTGATATGGCAGTCCCTGCAGACTGCAATGTGTCTTTGAAGATATTCGAAAAACTGTCAAAATACAAGGACCTTGAAATAGAAATCTCAAAAATGTGGCACATGGGAACATCAACAATTCCTGTTGTAGTTGGAGCCCTTGGACTGGTTGGAAAAGATTCCAGGAGGCTGATTGAAGGGATCCCTGGAAGTCCATGCCTCAAAGAGATACAAAAAATTGTTCTGACAAGTACAGCCCACACTTTACGAAGGGCTTTATCTATGTAATTATTTTTTTTTTTTGCAGTGGAAAGTGTCATGATGCCATTTCTAACCTTAGGTCCCTGGGCGGGACCCGGAAAGAAATGTGTAAACGCCAGATATCAAAGGAAATAAAAATAATAATAATAATATTAATAATAATAATATCCATCGCTAAAGATGCTGGTCAGTTCTCCCTACAACTCCAGTAATTATCTGACTTCTTCTGCTATCTTCTACCTGTACAAACTCCAGACAGGTCAGGCCGAAATTAGAGCAAGTGATAATAAGGGCGTTGGTTTCTATAGCAACGAACTTAGTCCTATATTGAAATTAAAAGCTGTAGCTCATCGCTAAAAATGACAGTGTGACTTGGTTGATTGCTTGGTTGGTCTGTTGAATTGTTTAGCGATATATCAATATATGCGTATGATCTAATGTTGAAGCCTAAATATTTTGAACACAATTTTATAGCTTCAACTAATAACAGAATGTATCGTTGATCATTTCCTATAAAATTTATTGGTAATTCTACTGAAACTATATATCGTTGGTAATTTTTTAAATAAAAATATATAGTTGGTAGTTTTGTTATAAAAAGTATTTTTATAATAAAAAATCTATTCTTATATTTTCATAGTGTTTTATTTTTGTTTGGATGTTCACCATTTCCCCCAAGCTGGGACCCTAACAGGTGCTACCACCCCGTGTCAGGATGACCCTGGAAACAATAGCAATTAAGAGGTGGTTCCACTTTTCTCAAAACCGCAAATATTCCGATCAGAGTCCTTGCTGCCGTACGTAGTTTATCATCCTACCCAGGACTGTGTGGTTTGCTAAAACAAATATTCTATGAAATGTACTCTCTGCCTGAGATAGTGCCACTCGACGGAGAACATCCGCAATTCAAGATTTTCGGTTGGAAATAAAAAACTGGGCGAACAAAACATAACAATTATCGACTATCGTAAATTATTAGAACGAATAATAAGAAGGAAATGATTAGATAGGGAGGGAGATTCACTGAAAATTGTCCAAGTGGCGACGATTGTATCCTATAAACAAAATGCTATATTCAAATGTTGTAGCGAATAGACAAATTAAATGATTTGAGATTTCGGCGTTCAAACGGTTGAGATAATCCAGGCTGGAAAGGATCATAAATGATCGGTTAGAAAATCTGTCAGATATTGAATTTCGTTGCTCAATCAAATCTCAAAATCAACTTTAAGGAGAATGAAAAACTGGGCAGACATCGAGAATGATAAAAAAGAAATTGTGGAACATGACAACAACATTTGTGCTAGTCAATTTTAAACCGCCTTTAAGTATATCAGAATCTATCAAAAAGTCTGGAAGAAATGGAAGTTCGAGGAGGAATCTTGAGCATCCGAGGACAGCATCATTGAAAACATTCCAAATTCTAAAGAATGTACCAACCAATTGCAGCCAATCGCCACTGTTAATCTAAATACATATCAAATAATAACAATAATTCCGATGATTGAATAAAATAACATCAATGATGTTAACTTTATCTATAAAGTTATTACAATTAATTTTTGTAAGCATTTCACCTCAAGCAAGGTGGGAGTGCCATCAGCACGCAAGGTGTTCCAGAGAGTGAATGTAAGAGAAAAGTTGGGTGTTTGAGGAAAGGATTAAAAAGAAGGGCGGTGATCAAGATTAAGGCATCAGAAGATGTCAATTGACATTACATTTAAATTTTTGAAGATTATAGTTATCATGAACCAAGTAAGACGAAGTGAGTTCCACTGTTAAGAAGTGAAAGGGAAGAAGCTGTTGTTTCATTTAACTGTTTCGACATTAAAATGGTGGGACCGAGATTCCAACCTAGTAGCACGCTTAAATTCATGCATCAGTGAAAATAGCTCGTCAGAGAAGTTGCCATGAAAATATTTGTAGAAAAGCCAGAGAAAAGCCACATCACGTCTGTGAGGAAGTGACTGGAGTCTAGATGCCAGGTTATGACGTATCACATTGGTTTATTTAAATATCAGGTAGTGTAACGGTTATTGGGGCCTAAAGTAAAATCAGCCAGCCGAGTTCAAATCTTGGTTCATTCTGTTGCTTTCATTTCGCACTAATGGCATTAATCGATTTTCCTCCAACTATCTTTAAACGGCAGGGCAGAATTAGCTCTAATTGTCATTCACAGAGAAAGAATCTTTGAATCCAAATCGTGTAAAAGTCATGCCATTGCTGCTACAGTACCTATGGTGTTTTTACGTCCTTCTTTGGTTAAGGGACTCTTGATGTATTCAATATCACCGTGTCATACATCTTGGAACTGTGTATATTTCCTCTTTTTTCAAGTGTGTCTAGCGCAAATATCCTTAATGAAAAGCAAGAATATATTTAGACTTGTGTTGGTATCCACATATCTGAATAGTTATCACTCGATGGATGTACATTTAAAAATGTAAATGCTATTGTATGTGCGTGTATAGATTAGAATGTCATTGCGGATGGGCTTGTATGTATAATGGTAATCAAGTAGCTACATACAATCCGCACCCTCTTATTAGATTTTTTTTCTATTTTTTTATTTTCAGGACTTAAGTGCAAAGATAAAAAAATGTTTCTTCTAATTAAATTCTAGCTTGATTAGGCGACTCTCTAAAACGTCAAACCGAATTACTCATCTCTGACACACTCTTCCGTCCAAAATGTTCTAATTTACAAAAAAGTCGATTAAAAACACTGATCATAAAATCTTTCTATTGCAGTCTCAGTTAAAATAGAATTGATCGAATTTACTTTGCCGTAATAGAAATAAAAGACAAAAACAAAACATTTCGTTTTCATATAAAACAAGCACTGAATATGCTTTTATATTTCGAGTCAAGGGAAATCCGGACAAGGAAAAAGAGGTGAATCGGACATTTTTTTTTGTTATTACATTACCATTCTGCCTTTTCCTACGTTAGTTTGTCAGTTAGTGAGTAGGGTATCACGTGGCTTGTCTTCTGCCATTACTTCAGATAAATAATGAACCATTCCGTTTTAAATGCGAAGAAAGACAGAAGAAAAAGTAGTACCAGAGACGCTATTTGTTTTTAGTGAGAAAACGAAATCATAGATAAAAAGAAAGAAGAAAGAAAAAACGAAAAGGGAAGACAGCAGAAACGGTAGCGTTCTCATGCGTTTAGTACATACTATGTTGTAAACTATAATTAGTCAGAAGTATTCACTACTACTTCTCAGGTAATTTCGTCATCCAAATCAGTATTGGTGGTATCTACCAGATCGCCCATGTTGCAACCGGATGTGAGATAATATCGAAGTGGGTCTAAAAACTTCACCGTGCAAAAATTCACAAGTCCCTCGGCACGTCCCCTTTTGGGGATGCCTCAGGTACTGGGGAATAAAGTCTATGCACGAAGAACGGGTACTGCCTCAGAGGAAAGAATACCAATATGTCGATGTTTACTGCTTTAAGATTCATTGCAAAGGTCTTAGAGATTTTTACAATCTCAAATTGGTTGGAAGTAGATAAATCATAAAATCGAAACCCTCTTGCAAATTCAGTGAAAACATCCCTGTTTCCTGTAGTCCTAGGTGGCGATTAACAGAGATGTAACGTATAATTATGCGTTTTATCTTCGTCTGGGATGACGTCAAGTAATTTTATGTAAATGCAGTGATTCAAAAGTAGCGATCTGGATCTGGGAATTCCTGTTTTTAAAATTTGTCTTGTAGATATTTTCAATTCCTTGTTTAATTCTTTTTACTGCCACCCTGAGTAAATGGTTAGATAAACAAGTCTTTCGTTGATTTTAATCTTCATGTACAACGTAATGATGATCACGAGTCCCGTAACCCATTAGGGCCGTAGGGGCACCACATGTACTGTATCCGCAGTAGAAGGAGTGTGTCTTGGGCAAGATAGTCTGGTTTGAATTCAGAGTTTTCTTTCTCCTAAACTGCCTGCCAACCAAGGCAATAGGACCCAATTTGTCCTACTATTTAGCTATAGGTAAGTGTATTAAGCACTAACGTGCTAATACACTGACTCGACTAGAATTCGAAATTGGCTCTCTGATTCCTCAAACCGAGCAACTGACCATTACTTCACCAAGCTTTCAACCATAATGCAAATGACAAATCAACAATCAACTGACAGCCGTACAAAATCCGCATCTCTAATTGACATACCTTGCATATGAATATATTGTCAGGTGTTAGGAACTCTTCTGGAAACTTCTTTTTCCACATATTTAAACATATGGTCTTCATTTTTATACTATTTAGAAATACAGGTGAGATAACGAAATAAATAAAATTGAAAATATTTTTTTAATCATTTCGAAGTTACCTTAATAGAAATCCTATTTTCCTGCAAGAAAGAAAGTCGGGATACCGCCATATATATTGCTACTTAAGATGTCTTAAATTAATATCATGTGCACTTCATTAAATGAAAATAATTAAAAAATTTTAGAGAGGATTTTTGAGAAGTCTGAGTTACTTAAAACTCAGACATATAGTTTGATTGTTGAAATGAGTGTGTATGATATGGTAAGGTCGAAAGAGCTACCCGAGACCTTCAGAAACGAAGTAATAGATGAAGTAGTCTGAAAAGGGATTTAAAATATCTCCAAGCGAGTAGAAGTCAGCCATGCTCCTCTCCGGAAAATTATGTACAAGCGGAAGACATTTAAACTATTTGCCGCATACCGAAGACAGGCCGTTCTAACAAATTGAGGGGAAGAACATATCGCAAAAGTCTCCGAAAATTCTGAAATGTCACGTAGCTCTTTCGACGTTTAATGTCAAAGTACGTCCTTTACTATCAGATGGGTATTGCACAAGTTTGATTTGTATGAGATTTGTGTAAGTAAGAAACACTTGCTCGCAAAATGAAGCAAGACTAAATTTTACCAGAGAACCCTTTAAGAAAGTCTGGGTTTTTGGAACAAAGTGTTTTGGGAAGATAATTCCGAAATAGGATTTTCTTGGCAAAGTAGGTGAAGGCAAATTTAGCGCAAACCAAAACAGCAACTTTGCACAAGTATCTCATATCATCTATGAATCATGGGGGTGGAAATGACATGGTTTGGCATTGTTCTGCTGCAGCAGGTCATGGTCACTTCACCATCATAGAATCCACAATGAATTCTTTATTGTAGCAGGAAGCGCATCATGAAAATGTGATATCGCCTTTCAGTCCATTAAATCTGAAATGAATATAGACCATGCAACAATATAATGACCTAAATCATTACAGCAAATCGAACAAAGAAATAATTAGAGTGTTCTGGAACGACCAAGTAAAGGCCTGATTCATAATCCTATTGGGGTAGTGTACGGTGATATGTTACGATCAGTGCCCGCACGACACACCAAGAGAATCACGCTGCTGAAAGATTTCCCATGAGGTTTGGCATAAGCTTCCTCCCAAATGATGTTAGGGAATGATGCACAGTTACAGGAAAAGTCGAATTGAGCTCGTGGGTTTCATAACATTTGCTATATAAGGATTATATTCATTTTGTGATAAATAAATACGGGGTAAATTGTCGTCATTTTATATTTTTAATTTCGTGCATGAGCTTTGTTGACTGTACAGTATAGTACTCAGTGGGGCACTGCCTGTTATAAAAAGAGCATCGTCACGAAATTCACTCAAACATTTCAGAGTATCCGAGTGTAAATCTGAGTACACTGCAGAGGATTCGTAAAGAGTTGAATATGTCCAGTCAACCTCATGGTATTTGGGGTTTTGTTTTCTAATCCTTTCACGCCCGGTAATCCATTGTGTCTTAGTGACTTTATTACCTTGTCTGCAGTAAATTCGATTGATTAATATATATATATATATATATATATATATATATATATATATATATATATATGTGTGTGTAGTATTGAATGTTAAAGACAACATAGTCTTGCATATTTTCTTTTGAATTTTCTCATATTCTCTAATGAGACTTTTTATTTGAAAATGATTTCGAAATATGTATTGTCCATACGATGACCTAGCGCTTGAACATTCAATACTACATGTTTAAAAGAAAAGTTGCTGCCAAATTACACACACATATATATATATATATACTTTCCATATTTCATTAAAAATATCTACTTATTTCTTTTTGTACTCTAATGTATTTACGCGTCTGTAGCAGCAATTATATATAACATTGTGTAAACACATTTGGGATGCAAATACAGTTGGGAAAACTAAGTATTTTTTTGGGACAATTGTAAGATATATACTTAACAAATTTACAGTGCTTACATTTAATTTAAAGTTATATAGTTGATATGATATAAAATTAACATTGGCTTCTAAAAAATACATAATATCAGAGACACAATAGAGAACATAGCAGAAAAAGTAATGGAAAACAGTATTTGGATTTTATTAAAGATGTCTCACAAATGAAGGTATGCAGTTCTAGACCTGAAGATAAATTTTTCCCTTCAGTACTTACAAATTGAAGCCATCATTATCAACTTCACCTTCTTGTAATGAGGCTGTCATGGTTAACATAAAGGGGTTCTAACATAAAAAAAAAGAATGACGGATTTAATCATCATTATAAAGATCCATTGTTAAGATGTTTAATATCCCTGTCAGTTTCGCAGGATTGAGTGTTCTGAAATAGTACCAGCGTGACAGCAAGGAACACGTCTTCGAACTAAAATCTGGCGTTACACCCACTTCTCCTCAAACGATTATTATATATGTTTAGTAGTAAATTCTGCGATGATTTGGTATTATACTATACGTAAGTCAACCTTGATAGATAAATGTGTTTTAAAAGAATGCACCGATTCACCTTTTCGCCATAGGACGAAATTTTTTCCCGACTTTCGTTTATAGTCAAATGTTTACAGCTTCTACTTTGATTTTATTTTAACACATTTTATTCCCCCAAAACATTTTCAGTCTTTGATTTCATCATATTTTCCCGCCATCAAACTTTCTCCCATCATCACAAACATCTACACACACACACACACACACACACACACACACACACACACACACACACACACACACACACGTCGGCTTTCTTCGCTGGAACGCACCAACAGACATCTGTAGGCAGAAAGATCCAAATATAAACATACACAAAATATTCTTAGAAACAAAGTCTATTTAAAAGAAAGTTTATCGAACAGATACACACATAAAGTAGACAATGTAAGATCTAACAAACATATGTCTACTCCCCCAAAACAAATAGACAGATTCTCAACTCGTCCAATCTCTAAAGATAAAATACACCGAGAAATACATGAACGCTTGTATTTAAATTCAACTTCAACTTCATTACCTCATCTATATTCGTTGAAAATAGAAATAGGAAAAGATGCAAGCCCACTTATACATATAAATTAATACTTAAAAACTTTTAGCATATTTTTTTATAAGTTCGGAGAGCTGTCTGTAAATATGTTATAGAAAATTAATACTATAAAAAGGCTGCCAACAGTGTGTTTAAAATGAATGTTGCGTTATGTACAAGAGAGATAAAAAACAATAGAGACATGAAAGTATAAGAATATATATATATATATATATATATATATATATATATATATATATATGTATGTATGTATGTATATACATATATATATGTATGTATATATGTATATACATATATATATGTATGTATATATGTATATACATATATATATGTATGTATATATGTATATACATATATATATGTATGTATATATGTATATACATATATATATGTATGTATATATGTATATACATATATATATGTATGTATATATGTTTATACATATATATATGTATGTATATATGTATATACATATATATATGTATGTATATATGTATATATATATATATATATATATATATATATATATATATATATATATCCGATGCGGTGGGAACGAAAGTAATATATAAAATATATAAATTCTAACGTTGTGAGTAAAATGGTTTTGTCTATATGATAAAATTATAATAAATATATATATATATATATATATATATATATATATATACATACATACATATATATATATATATATATATATATATATATATATATATATATATATATACATATATATATATATATATATATATATATGAATAAAGACAACATGAAAAGTTATTTTAGCCTACGTGTTTCGTCTTCTGAGGGACTATCAGGGTAAAATCTGCTGCCTTGATAAATTCATGTTCTTTTTCTTGTTCTTCTATTGTCCCCTCTCATTAATAGTATTTTTTCTCATATTCTCTAACATTTAGTAACACCTTATGCCTTAGTGGCTATATTGCCTTGCTTGGGGTAAATTCATTAATACACGCACACATACGCACAGAAACACACACAGAGAAACACACACACGCACATATATATATATATGTATGTGTCTGCGTATGTTGTGAAAAATGAAAACACTCCGAAACTAACAAGCATCTGGAAGTTTTTTCTACGCTAATCATTGTATGTTGTATATTTTTCCTTTGCATCTTGAACAATTTCTGGAATGTCCACCAGTTCACCTGAGGCCCCAAATTTAGGATTCGCAGCGAAAAGAATATCATCGTAACCGAGAGATGTATATTGTATTTTTATTGTATCCGGAGAAATCAATCACGGACAGACATACAGAAATATGAAAGCACATAACTAGTGAAAATCTACCTGACTTTAGACCAGAGTATGCTAGTAGCATTCAAAACGGATTGGAGAACTGCGATAATAGTAATGGTTATAGTAACATAGGGAAACATTTGGCCTTCACTGACCAAGCAGGCAGTACTACTGTCGGTTGAAATTTATAAAATCTTCAATATGAGTTTCTCGGGTCCAGTAGCTGTTATTGTTCTTTTGATTGTTGTTGATTATTGTTTATTATTGTTTATTATTGTTTATTATTGATTGCAGTTGAGGGTGGGGGATGTTCCTTCCTAATCTTTTATTTGAAGTAGTGTGGAATGTCAACATCATGCCTTATTTTCTCTACGGGTTATATGTGATATCCATTTTAGTTGCTGCTGTTGATAGGCCTCAAGTGATGCGGTTTCTTTTATTTGGTACAGTTCTTTCTTTGTGATTATGTAGCGCCAATCCACAATGTTTGAAGAAGTAAGGCCAGTCCATAAGGTATGCATGCAAATAATCACGCGGCATTGCAACGTTACACCCACTGGTCAATGATGTGGTTAAGCGGAACAATATATCGAAGACACCGCAAATAATTATGGGACCAGCACCACGGACCCAATGTTCAAAGAAAGATGATCTCCTTCAAGGCCCAGAATCTTCACTGGCTCAAAGCCATTTTTAACCATTGATCTAAGATTGTGTAACAATCTAAAAAGGTGGCATGTGCATGTAGTTAGATTTCTCTCTCGGTTACAAAATAGAAGACGCTGTAAAAGGTTTTAATAGAGACGTCTTTGGTATAAATTTAAAAAAGACCCGTGTTTTTCTTGAAGCTGAATTCAAAAATCGATAAAGACATAATGAAAACAAGAATTGTTTTTCTCCCAAAAGGTAAGTAGAGAAATTTATGTAAAGACTACTAAAAAAGGACATTTTCTCTCTTTTCCTTAAGTGATATTCTATTGTTACGTGTATATATGTATATATTCACATATTATTATATGTTATCACACAGATAAATATTAGTACGATTAATTATAAGATACATATTTTTAGTCTTTGAATTCGCTGTTGATAAATATTTTATCCACAGACATACACATCCTCAAATTCAGAATATCACATTTGTAGGCAATTGTCATCGATTTACTTTTTCATGGTTTGGCCACATGAAAGATGTGTACGTCGATAATCTTTAGAAGAAAGATAATGTTATGTTCGTAGCGTCTCATAAAAATTCGAAACTAATTTTCCCTACGTAAAATGTCTCATATATACCCGCGTGGATGCGAAGGACTCTTGCCTTGCATACGTATATCCTAAATTCCTACAGTTCATACAGTTGTCTTGCATACGCATATCCTAAATTCCTACAGTTCATACAGTTGTCTTGCATACGTATATCCTAAATTCCTACAGTTCATACAGTTGCCTTGCATACGTATATCCTAAATTCCTACAGTTCATACAGTTGCCTTGCATACGTATATCCTAAATTCCTACAGTTCATACAGTTGCCTTGCATACGTATATCCTAAATTCCTACAGTTCATACAGTTGTCTTGCATACGTATATCCTAAATTCCTACAGTTCATACAGTTGTCTTGCATACGTATATCCTAAATTCCTACAGTTCATACAGTTGCCTTGCATACGTATATCCTAAATTCCTACAGTTCATACAGTTGTCTTGCATACGTATATCCTAAATTCCTACAGTTCATACAGTTGTCTTGCATACGTATATCCTAAATTCCTACAGTTCATACAGTTGTCTTGCATACGCATATCCTAAATTCCTACAGTTCATACAGTTGCCTTGCATACGTATATCCTAAATTCCTACAGTTCATACAGTTGTTTTGCATACGTATATCCTAAATTCCTACAGTTCATACAGTTGTCTTGCATACGTATATCCTAAATTCCTACAGTTCATACAGTTGTCTTGCATACGTATATCCTAAATTCCTACAGTTCATACAGTTGTCTTGCATATGTATATCCTAAATTCAGATGGGTTAATTTCCGGTTGCTATCGGGGTACCCACTGGCATCATTTGAGGACTGATTCAGCACCTGAAGGCTATAAGATTTCTCTTCTAGTCCACACTCGTAGTACCGAGTTGATACCAAGTACAACTTTATTTTAGCATCTCTTACAGTAAAGCCAGTTTATAAATGGGGTCAGCATAGATCAAATCCATTCATATCAAATGTCCCTTAAAATTAAATTTGATTTAAGGAACGCACCAGATTACAAGTATTCTTAAAATAACAGAATTTCTCATTGGCTCTTTTCTTCGAACACTGTAGAAGTAGGGGAGGGGTTGATTTTCCACCTTTTTTAGAAAATAAACATTGCACTTGATGTGAAAGCTGGGGTTTTATGCAATAAGTACTAACTTCAAAAATTATATTTCTAATTGTTATCAATTTAGTTCTAAAGATCGTCTGAAAAATGTACAGAATTCCCAATTACCGAAGGCTTTCACTGGCATCAAAATTTTACTGTTTCAAGAATAAATCCAAAAAAGGTTGATATCGTAGATACATTGAATGGAAAATATATTTAAACTGGAATTCTAATTATGCATCACTACAAGCAAAGTATGCTATTTTTTCTACTGTATTCGATAAGTAAAAACAGTGTAAAAATATAAAAGATTACAAAAAGGCTACACAATGAAGAATATTAATTAGATCATTTGTTAGATTTTTGTGCACTCTAAAAGAAGATTACATCATAATATAGCTAAATTGAAGCAAGTTATTTGAGGGCATAATGAATTCGTAATAATATGCTTGCACCATGCATCGTGCCCACATAAATTTTGTAAAGCTTCTGTAAATTATAAATGTTATAATGCTGTGCTATGAGGCTTTCACTGATCACCGGAATTAAATTCCAATGATATGATTTTGAATCTGAACTTAACTTTTAAACTTGTTCCCTCAAAAATCGATAACTTTATTTATCATATCCACCTCAACATACAAGTAAGAGTGTTATACCACGGTTCCAGCATCGACCTTCCCTACTGTTGGAGTAGTTAACTTGAAATAAGTCAAGTTCACCAAGTGGTTTGTGAATAAATCATATGAATGTGTAAATGACATGGACGACTTTAATGAATTTAGCTAACGTTGTTGATTGTACAATGTCTTCTTTAAAAAAGAGAAATAACTGTGAACAAACGATTGTTTGGAAGTCAGCTATCATCTCTGGACAAGACGAGAATATGAAATTAACAATTACATATTTCATCATTTCTAAATTAAATGTAATGAAGTCAGCTCCTATTTAATGTCTAAATTTGGTCGTCACGCTTCCTCGATCAGTCACGAAACTTCGCATATTTTGTTTAACAATTAGGCGAAGTTATTTATATAAAAATTGAAACAATACAGATAACAGATCAAATGTGTTTCAGAGGAAAGCAAATTAAAGATTGTTCAGTTGATTACGGCTTCAAAGATGATGTACAGCTGACGCCTTGATGCAAAATACAACAGCAGGAAAACAACTTTAAACACGTGATTAATTCATGGTAAAAATATCAACCGATTATCATCAGATATGTCATGCACGTAAGAGTATTTTCTAAAGTTGTTTCCTAAGAATTGCGGTTTTCGGGTGTGCAAGTTTACCCTACAGCCATAAGATTACTTTTTTATTTTACCCAATTTTATGAATACATACATCTGCTAGGACAAGGTTAGCAAATCTCCATTACACATACGTCTGCTCAGTCAGAGAGTCCACCCGTGGTTTATACTACAATTATAGTGTGCGAACCCCGGTTACAGTTTCTGAGAAATCTCGCATTTATCTAGAAGTATACTTTTTTTAGACTGGGCCAGCACGCTCAACATTTTGTGCTAGCATAACTATACACGGATTCCGAATTTTATTCAAAGGTTTCAGGCACATTCCAAAGGTGCCTCACCCTGGTATCAGCTTCCCATGTCGATATAATAAACCTCCCTGAATAATCAACCACAGCGAGATTCGAATCCAGTTCTCAGTTCTAACCATTTGGTATATATATATATATATATATATATATATATATATATATATATATATATATATATATATATATATATATATATATGAAGAAATGTCGGTGTGCTTTATTTATGGGATAAAGTGCTCAATATCAGAGATAGAGTGTGTGTAAATATAAAAGTGAACATTGAAGTCAACACTTAGAGGCGACAGTTTGTTTCATACTAGACGCAATCGTCAGGCCAGTCATATAGTCGTAACCCAGGCTATTTTCCGTTTAAGTCGTCTGAAGAACACTTGGGTCAGAAACTAGGGTTACAACTACAGCGGTTGTTTCATAGGATTTAATGTTGTTAAGCGTTTTTTGTTCAGTCTAGGCAATCTAGGCTTCGAGCACTTTACTGATGAGGTAAGTTTGTCTTTAGTCCATTTTTCTCTTTCTATTTTACAAGGTAACCAAAAAAGTTCTGTCCGTTTTTTTGACTAGTCATTGAATGAAGTTGAAATATATACGTAATGCGTGTAGAAATTGTTTTCAAATTCGGACAGCCGGAAGTAGAAACATCAGACGTTATAAAAAAACACGCGCAGCATGCCCGGTCATCAGTTATAAGCCGGACAGCTGTGAGAAGGATGGAAGTGTCTAGAGATCTCGTTCGGGAGTTTGCTTTACGACTTCAAAGTGGGCTTATCAGCAGCTGCATCAAGTCGCCACATATGTCAAGCGTTTGGGGATAGTGCTGTGGATGAACGTACTGCAAGGCGTTGGTTTCGAAAATTCAAGTCGGGAGATTTGTCTCTCCATGATGAGCCTCGCAGTGGACGACCACAGGTCTTGAATGACGGAGTCCTGAAGGCGGCCATTGAAGAGGACAGTAGTCTAACGTGTGGTGAACTTGCAAGACAGTTCAACGTTTCCGATGAAACAGTTAGACTTCCCCTGCACCGCCTAGGTAAGACGTACAAACTGAGCAAGTGGGTTCCGCAAAGGCTGTTAGAGGTCCACAAGGGACAACGAGTGGCAGCCTGCTTTCTCGCCACCGTATCGCATCATTATTCAATCGAGTGCTTACCAGTGATATAAAGTGGGTTCTGTACGAAACTCCTAAGCGTTCCAGACTTTGGTTGTCTCCTCAGGATGCTGTCCCTCACACCGCAAGACCGCCTATGCACCCATGCAAGATTATGCTTTGTGTCTGGTGGACAGGTCGTCAAGTGGTTCATTATGAACTGCTACCACCGGGCCAAACGGTCACTGGAGACCTATACACGCAGCAATTGAAACGTGTGCAAAAGGCATTGCGCCA
>OZ038511.1:54999083-55079083 GCA_964036315.1 Acanthosepion esculentum | reverse complement strand
TTTGACTTTATAGGTATTTACTACCTATAGTGTAATCATTCATGAGGGTGACTCGTTATTCCATTACATCAGTTTTCAATACGTAGTCAAGGGAATACGTAATAAAGAGAAAAGATGCGAGTGTGTCACTCTGAAGGAGCCCTACTTTGATGTCGAAGAATAGTGTCTTCGTCTGGGCATCTAACCAAATCTTTGGTATTTTCGTGTAGCATCATTATGGCAGTTACTGTCCCAGGAGTGATGCCATATGTCAGAAAGATTTTCTCTATTTTTAACCCTTTTTCATGGCAAATAAAGAAGCGTCTCTTTTATTTTATAATTATGGTCAGATCAGCATATATGCAATTATTACACCTATTGTAGTTGAATCAATACATTTCCCTTGAGTTGTGTATTATATACCTACTATACATTTACAAAGATTCCAAGTAACAGTTACGACAGAGTGTCAGGCATTACTTTACTGTGTGTGTGTGTGTGTGTGTGTGTGCGCGCGCGCGCGCGCGCTCTCGCGCCTGTGTGTATATGTTTTGGCAGACGAAGCCTCCGTCAGCTGGATGCAACAAGGGTATCCAGATCTCGCCTGTCTCAATCCCCTTGTGTGGGCTTCTCTGTTGCACCGAGATGTCCACCAAAACCAATTTCACGCGAATGGTCTCATTAAACTCTCTTTGATTCATAGCCATCTACGCCACCGACACCAGAGGAGAGACAGGGAATAGGGAGAGGGGATGATGACATATATATATATATATATATATATATATATATATATATATAGAGAGAGAGAGAGAGAGAGAGAGAGAGAAATGAGAGAGAGATAGACAGACAGAAAGACAGAGAGGGAGAGGAGAGAGAGTGAAAGAAAGATAGAAGCCATTCACTTTTCCTTATAATGTATTTCTACTTGCATCGAGTATAGACATTAAATGTTTTAGTGTGTGAAATGAAATTTAATCCAAATTCTAGCATAACACCTAATGCAACAGGCGACGACCGTTGTCGCATCAGCACGAGGGAATCTAAGTCCCTAGCAGAAATCTTGATTCAGCTTAGTTAAAGTACAAACCAGATGTTTTGAAGAAACACAAAATGTAACAGAGCAGAGGTCTGCAACCAGGATTAGCTAACCTCCTAGCAGATTGGCATACTCACAATTGAGCAGACGGATTGTATTATACTTACGGAAAATTAATAGAAAAGAGTTTTGAGTTGTATATTATATCAGTCCCCCTTATATGCCAGTGAATGCTGGACAATCTCATTACAGAGGAAGTAGAGACTTGAAGCAACAAAAATGTGGTTCTACAGAAGGATGCTGAGAATACTATGGATCAAACATTTGAGCACCGACACAGAAGATTTATAGTAAATGGAAACAAAAATTACACATATTTAACATCAGTTGCAATTTCTTGGTCACATAATTACGAAAAATTGCTTGGAAAATTTGATACTCACAGGGCAGATTGAAGGCTAGAGGAACAGGGGAAAACAACACATAACCTACCTAGCGAGCTTAAGTAAATGGACGACGGAACATGGTTTCGGGGAGATAACAAAAATGAAAATTAATTATGAGCTACAAAGTACTGGAAATTGTGAAGAGCCATGATCGCCTACGTCCTGAAGGGACAAGGAAAAAGAAGTTGGCCGACGCGGATTTTAAACCTAGTACTGTTTGTACGTGTAAGAAAGCGTTAGATATTCTTTTAGGGTTTTTTTTTTGTGCAGGAAATCGCAAGCAAATGCACCATTTGTGTTTGCACGTTAGACAATGCATAACACTGCAATATGGAACGAGTCCCCGGTGCAAGATGTCGTCATGCTGCAGGGATTTAGAAGTATTCCTTATGTTTGATCAGACCTCTTTGAGTGTTGTCAGTTTGTAGGCCTGCAATAGTGTTGTTCAGTGTATTGCTGCGTACGGTGACTGTGAGGAATTAGTGGTGCTTCGACGTAGGCAGCAGTTGTCAATTGAACACTCTTATATCTATGTAACAGTTTTGGAAGAGCACATAGCAATTTGATACAGCACTACGTCCATAGTAAGATCACAATAAATAAGAATCCATTAAAATGCCAGCTTGTATTATTCAACATAATTTGTTAACTGTTTAAAAAAAAAACCTTCTGGTCAGTATGAACGCCAAACGTTTTTTAAAATTGAATATGTATGGGATACTAATCGAGGATGTCTGGTATATTCCATTAGTACTCTCATGTTTTATAGTCAAAGGAAATCTTATATATAAAGTACAGTCTAAGTGTGTGTGTCTGTGCGTGTATGTGTCCATGCAACGCCTCTGCTCCTACTAGTCCCATTTCAATTATTCATAGCTCATTCAAAAGCCCTAGAAGAGTTAGGCACAGAGAACGATTTTCGTTGAGCTCAGATTCACAGTTGTCAAATTATGCGAGGTTAAAATATATATTAATATAATATACTAGGCATTATCGTTGCTTTCATCATTCAATGGGAGTAACTCTTATTTCCCTTTTGCATCCAAAATTGTCTTAAGTTAGCTTAAAAGCTACCCTATCGGGCGGCATTTAAGCTAGCTCCTGTAGATGACTCTTGACTTGGCCATCATCACAATAACTAGGGACGAGTAGCTACGATAGGGATCAATAAACTACAGAAGAACTCAAAATTGATCGCTGCATTTAAGTATTGAATTAATGTTTAAGCTTACCTTTTAAAAGTTCAACGGTATTTCTTCTGCTGCCACTTAATTTTAAGACGATTTGATGTACAATTTTATTTTCTGTACAAACAATTATTTTTATTTCATGGGTGACAGAACAGGGGAAAAATTTATAAGATAAAATAATATAGGGTAAAGATGGGAAAATAGAAATTAGAATCAGTTATACATTTGATGAGTTAGAGAAACATAAATAATTAAGTAAATCCTATATTATGGAATTTCTATGAATAAATGCGAAATTGGAGCTCAGCTCTGAAATCAAAACGTCCAGTGCTACTTTAAATAAACGCTAAATATCTGTACTATATATTATCTACTTCTAGGCAATATCAACTTTCAGGTTTAACTAATTTGCATATTGATTTTAAAATGTTTATTTGATTAATTAATATCCTTCATTAATGTTCTTTTATTCGAGGATTGTTTTGCATTTAATTTCAAAATAGTTCTGTTTAGGAATATCGTCTTATATAATGCAGAAAATTGTTTGAAATTTTCATTTTACTTGGCATTCAAAAAGTTGGCATCTATTTGTAAAACTTTCGTTAAATATAACAAGCCAATTTATGAATGAAATGTTCATATAAAATATTTGTTTCAAAGACTTCACTTAATGAATATATATTCCTTTGCGAACCGATAGCGATTAAGCAAAGCCTGCTGGTATACAATATAGTGATTTTACAAGCATAGCTTAGATGTGGCACAAGGTCGAAAGTATGGGACACCCAGTGAGGATCGAACTCACTACTCAGTCGTAATTGTTCTAGTTAGACAAGCTTGCTAACCATTACACCGCCCCGAGATGCCCATCTGGTGTACAATATATACATTATGGTGTCTGAGTCCTATTTATATACAGATCCTAGAAACGACATTAGAATAATCCAGAATATATACTGGGAATAAACCACCTGCATAAGAATAGAAAATAAATTCAGTAAATACACAAAAATAAGACGGAGCCAAAGACAAGAATGTGTTTCGCACCGGATTTATTCAATCTTTACAGTGGATGCAGATTACACAGTGTTGATAGCAAAAAGAAAAAAACTGCAGGAAAGTAGTAAAGGCAAGACTGAAGAATGAATTTTCATCTGTAAGTCAGTATGTATAATTTTAGCCACAAGAACAGATTAAGATTCAAGTAACGAATATGAGATTTCGAAATCAAACATGAAAAAAATAAAAATCTCCGAAGTGTTTTAACAGATCCTCAAAAGTTTGACACTATATTGCGAAGGCGATTTCGAAAATGAAATGATGCTTTCCAAATGCTATTTGATTAGAAACAAAACAAAATCGTGCTCAATTGGTATGTGATTCTTGGAATACATAATGAGAAACGAAGGGTTGGAGAATTTGACGCACAAAGGATATACTGAAGAAGTGAAGTGTGAAAGAGAAAGAATGACAAATCTACTTAACAAACTTGTATAAATGAATGGCAGAACAGATATTCTCCCATGATCTGAAAGGACACGATACGTAAAATAAGATCCCGCCTATAGACATGTATATATGTAATCTGTTGTGGATTCCGGGATGAAATCCGATATCAATGAATAACAAACGCCAGGAATGGATAATGAAAATAAATGTATTAACGTAATAATACAAACTAGTAATACGGGTTAGTAGATCCAGGAATGCGGGTTAGTAGCAATAAT
The DNA here is from genome assembly GCA_964036315.1 of Acanthosepion esculentum. NCBI lineage: Eukaryota > Metazoa > Mollusca > Cephalopoda > Sepiida > Sepiidae > Acanthosepion > Acanthosepion esculentum. The sequence continues at coordinate 55,074,702 of OZ038511.1, read as the reverse complement.
ATATATACAGTCTTGGTATTGAAGTATCGCGGTATGACTCCTTACTGAGTCTACGTGCTCGCTAACTGTGACGCTTGCCGCCGTCTCTGTGTGTGACTTACTCTACTACTTCTGAACTCTAATACTCTTCTGTCGTTCCGTCTCGACTCTCGGGTATTCATTGGCAGTAGCATATGTATATCTTGGGTGAGTCCATTTGTGTAAAAAGGGGAGACCACTTAACAACCCCCTCCTTAGATAGGGAGTTAGTATCTTTTCCTTTCTCTTATAGTAGACAATTAGAGGCATTGTAAATTTTCTCTTCCAATTTTGTTTCGTTTTCCTTCCCGTGTGAGTTCGAATTCCTCGTCGCCAATTTGTTGTGGATTCCGGGATGAAATCCGATATCAATGAATAACAAACGTCAGGAATGGATAAGGAAAATAAATGTATTAACGTAATAATACAAACTGGTAATACGGGTTAGTAGATCCAGGAATGCGGGTTAGTAGCAATAATATATATACAGCCTGGGTATTGAAGTATCGATGTATGACTCCTTACTGATTCTAGGTGCTCGCTAACTGTGACGCTTGCCGCCGTCTCTGTGTGTGACTTACTCTACTACTACTGAACTCTACTACTCTTCTGTCGTTCCGTTTCGACTCCTTGACTCTTCGGGTATTCACTGGTAGTAGTATATGTATACCTTGGGTGAGTCCATTTGTGTGAAAAGGGGAGACCCCTTAACATAATCCTTCTATATATATTTCTTTATTTATTTCCCGTGACATTCAAGATGTGGGAGATCATAGATTTGCACATCTGCCTTTTCTTTGTAGCTCGAAGTAACGTTTATCCCTTAGAATCCTGCCAATACCATCTATTTACATAAATGTATTAGGTTAGTTGTTCTCTTTTTCCCTCTGTTCCACTTCACCTTGTTTTTTATTATTTCACCACAATCAAGGATATAGTGCCACTAAGACGCAAAGGGGGTTACTGGGAAAGAAAGAAGACTTTAGTGAGAAGAAATTACAATAAATGTACAGGTATTCAGAAAAACATAAGATTGCTATTGACGTTATATTTATATTTTTGAAGATTTTATGTAATCAGGAAACAGGAAAATAGAAGAGAGATTTACAGCCACAACAAAATTTGTATTTAAATGTTAAACAATAATACAAAAACTAACAATAAATATTTAACATAGGGCAAAAGTATTGTCCCTCTTGCCTCAATAATCAATCGTGTAACATTAATTATGGTTATTACCTTTAACCGTTTTGAGAGTTCCTTACAAGATCGCTACACCCATTGATAGATATTTTGCTCCATTCTTCCTTGGCAATAGCCTCTAGTTCATCTAAATTCGAAGGACTTTTTTCTCTTACTTTTTACTTCAAATATTCTCATACATTTTCAAGGGGGTTTAGGTCAGTACTTTGTATCTGGTACTCCAATACCTTAATTTTGTTGACGTCTAAGTATTTTGTAGCAGTTTGTGCCGTCTGATTCTGGTTATTGTCATGTTGGAACGATCAGCGCTGCCTCAAAGTCAGTATTGGTGCACTTTGTTTGATATCATTTTTAAGAATAGCCAAAGACTTCTCTTTATCAATGATACTCTGTAATCTCACTAGTTCTCTTGGTTCAGAAGCAGCAAAACATCACCAGAGCAGAATGCTCATAACCCCGCGCTTAATTGTAGGCAGGGTATTTTTTGGTTTGTGAGTTTCATTCGTTTTCCTCCGTACATAACGCGAGTTCATGTGATCAAATAATTCTAGATTGGTTTCATCTAACCATACAACAGACTTTCAATATTTACTCTCATGTTCTCGATGGCTTCTAGCATAAGCTAATCTGCATTTTATGGAGTTTTCCTTGGGCGATAACCTCGAAGAAATCATCTAGCGACTGTCTTCGTCGATACATTCAATCCTGATGTCTTTACAACATTGACAATGTCTTTTGTCGTTAAGTGAGAATTATTAGTATAATCTTTAACAATTTCTCTTTCGATTCTCTCAGAAATTAATCCTTTTCTGCCAGTCCTTAATTTATTCTCAACACAATGAGTCCTGTTGCACTTCTTGATAATGCTACGAATTGTCGATCGACAACGCTTGTATATATCCATTACTTTCTTTGTACGCATCAACTATCTTCATTCGGAACTTCTTGTCAAGTTCAGCTGCCTTCGCTATTGTTGCAGAACGAATGAGTTATTGCATTACGTAGTAGTCACATATTTTCTTGTTCATTACCTTTTAAAATGATATAGAATCAGGTCATCTCAAAGGATGTTTGTATTAAATGTCGAATGGAGAAAAAATATTACAATTGCCACAGAGCAATATTATTTAGTAATTTCCATAAGAGGATGGGGCGAACAATTTTGAACTGCACAAATCTTTTTAAAAATCCATAATTATAAATATAATAGACAAACAGTTCTAAAACTTCCACGTATTATTCTAAACTAAATCCGGAATCAACTATAAATTCAGTAAGTACTTGCAAATAATCGCATTTCCTTTGAAAATGTGCGAATATTCAGCGGGGGCGAATAATTCTGTATAGTGTGCGATGGGTAAATTGTCGTTATTTTATATTTTTAATTTCGTGCATGCGCATTCTTTGCTTTTGATTTTGTCGACTGTACATAGACTCAGCTGGTTACCGTCTGTGAGAAAGAGAGCACCATGACGCAATTAACTCCGCCATTTGGAAACGACATGTTGTACTGCTTGGCATTCGCGCCGGAATTTCCAATACCAACATTTCAAAATGTTTGGGCGTCAATCTGAGGATAATGCATAGGATTTCGATGAGTACGTTTGCTCGGAAAGAACTAACCACCCGAATTTGTTGGTGAGGGCCTTAGATTCAATACGGAGACCCATAGCAAGTGCCTTGTGGTAGCGCTGCCCTGGGACAAGAAGGTGACTGCTTTATGTCTAGCAACAGTATTCTGAACCATGTCACCCAAGCAGGAGAAACCAATTATGGCTGTCAAACAATTTCCGCGGCCATATCACACCTTACACCTGGCCATCAAACTCTCCAAACTGCAACCCCATTGATTATTATGTGTGGTGTGCAGTTGAACGAGAGATCAACATAACTTCTTGTAACTCCAAAGTTGAACTGAAGGCAAGGATTATGGCAGCAGTCAACAGTTTTAACAAGGAGACCGTCCAGAAAAGATGCTGGAGATTCCGAATTCGTCTAGAGGCCGTGGTTGAAGCCCATGGCGATTTTATTAAATAAATATACCCTTTAATATTTCAAGATGTTTTTGTGTAATTTTGGTAAATATATCTGTTAAAATGAGATGGCAGTATTATTTTCATTTTTGTGTAATTTAGACGACAATTTCTCCATCGCACCCGTATATGATTAATGTTGAGAAAAATAAAATAACATATTTTTTCAGGATATTTCAATTTTATTTTCTAATGGTATAATCCGTTTCTTTGAAAATAAGTTCCTACTCTTGATTGTATTGTTTCCATCTGTTGTATACTCTGGCAATTCTCTTGTGTCTTTTGTTTTGCAATGCATACGCTGTGTTCTGTGGCGATATTCACTTACGCTACATGTCACATCCGGTGATTGTGTTCACCGTTTCCCTAAATCGTCCTGCCTCGAACTAAGTAATGAATGAAACAATACCTTCCTGTATAACCAGGCCATTTAGAAATGAGCAAACCTTGGAAATAAAATTTCCGGATCATTGTATATTTGTAATCTGGGGAGAGATTTTAAGGTCAGAAATAACTGCGTCGATGGTAAGGGAGGGACAATAAACTTGAATGAATAAAGTCGAAATAATAGCATCGAAGAATAATGTCGTTAATGGATATAACATATACACTCTTCAAATAACTCGATAAACTGACCAAGCAGAGATGTCAAATGCATGTGGAAATCAAAATAGAAATAGAAAAATAACAAACTCTGAATTTATGATATAAATATATTTCCTAACAGTTAGAAATTTTTTGAATATATATATATATATATATATATATATATATATATATATATATATATATATATACATATACATATATTAGGGAAATCTATGACAAATTTGAAAAAGATTTCATGTAACTCGTTTTATCATTTACATTACCTGTACATTGTTTGACATTGTCCAGCCAGTCTTTGCGTTGGCGTCCTCGCCTACGTCCACCATTAATGGTGCCTTGCATGGTGGTTTTGCATAAGCTGTCGTAACCACACCATTTTTCTCCGAAGAGTTTCCTGGTGACCCACAAAACTTTCAACCCTTTCCCACACAAACTCATTGGTTTTAGGTTCCCAGTAGCAGATGACAGGGAGTTTCTCATGCATTTTTTCTCACACGCTTGGGTCCTTTTCTCTGTATCTGCCAATAGTGTCCACGTTTCACATCCATAAAGAGAATGGAGACTACCAGCGATGTGTACAGTCTGTACTTCGTTTGAAAGCTGATTTTTCTCCACCGTATTCTTGCCAATGTGGCCATCTCTGCCATGGCTGCGGCAATTCGTGTGCGGATTTCCGAGTTGCAGGTACCATCTTGAGACAAGATTGCTCCTAAGTATTTAAAACTGGACATTTGATCCAGTGAATTCCCGTTCATGATAATTTTGACACAAGTGTTACTGTTTGTGCTACAAAACCATAGATTACAGACGAGTCTACCACCGATAGAGATTGAAGGATCATGGTTGTTCAGGGTTTCTTGCATGATTCTCTCTAGAAGTAGGTTGAACAATGAGGGTTAAAGGACGCATCCCTGTCTCACGAAGAGTACATCCATTTGTTTTTACAGTACATGGTAAAAGTTAAGTGCTGGTGAATAGTATCGTGCAGGTCATCTTCTTCGCGAAATATATCGAGTTATGATACGCGGACAGATCTTCCCAGCACATTTGTATGTGCAGGATCTTGCGTTGGAATATTCCTGACAAGATGCGTGATTGCTGGATTTGGATCCTAGCTAACAAACATGGTGCGTACATTATTTATTTGAATGCACAAGGATGCTCCTGAAACTAGTTCAAGGACCCTTTGGCCCAATCACATTATAGTTCTGTAATAATTGATCTTTTTTGTGGTATAATGAGTCCGTGGATTGTTAAAAATGCCAACAAACAATCTTACTTAAGCGTCAATGTCAATGACATATTGCCGGTTGAATTTAATAATGTTACAAACACACACTTATTCCTATGGAAGAATTTCTTATATATCATAAAAATGTTAGGTAAATTAATGACAAAGCCGTAAACATTTTGTGTGACACGTTTTTTTTTCCTTTAGAACGTAATGGAAAGCAATGTTTATTTTTATGGAAACACATGTCGACACATATGTAAAAGAATCAACAACGAAAAATTGCTATAAATTATAGAATATAGAAGGGGAGAAAGAATATAAGGAAGCAAATGTTTAAAATTTTCTGTCTGAGCATAAGAAGATTATGCGTTCTTATATTCCGCCTGCCTTTCCGCAACATTGTTTTACTAACGGACAAAAACGGGTCATACAGAATGCTTTTCACCTTATCATATATACATATATACATATATATATATTTGTGTATTGAGGCAGCAATCCTTCTTTTAAGCACATTTCATTAAAAACGACTGACAAGGTGCTTTTATTTAGTTTTTTATATAATTTCTCGTGCGATCTAATAAAGTTTTTCTTTTCAGAGGATAAATTATATAACAACTGTCCGATTGTTCTTTTTATCCGAGCGCTTTCGGCTATACATTTAGCCATTTTCAAGGATTATATTTCAACTGTTAGAATTAGAAATAGAAATAGTTTGTTATATGTATGTTTATAAAGGGATTCATTTTTTTTTTGTTTCAAAACACGGTCAGGATATTACCGGACACTATTCGGAATATACTTGTCGACAACACTAATATAATATCATCATCCACTTGCAAAAAAAAGCCTAAAAATAATGGAAGCCTTACTAATAAAAATAAACAAACCAACACTTAATAATATTAACTTTGAACATGGACATAATATCCTGACCGTGTTTCGAAACAAAAAAAAAATGAATCACTTTATAAACATACATATAACAAACTATTTCTAATTCTAACAGTTGAAATATAATCCTTGATAATGGCTAAATGTATAGCCGAAAGCGCTCGGATAAAAAGAACTTTCGGACAATTTTTATATAATTTATCCTCTGAAAAGAAAAACTTTATTAGATCGCCCGAGAAATTATATAAAAAACTAAATAAAAGCACCTTGTCAGTCGTTTTTAATGAAATATATATATATATATATATATATATATATATATATATATATATATATATATATATAAAGAGACAGATCAACAGATTATTTGAAAAATAAATTATAAGTTGATGCCTGCGATCTCGAAAGTTTGCAGGACCATATTTCTAGAAACACGAAAAAAAAGGGGTTACACCTTGGTAGTGTATGAAGTTTAACAATGTAAAAAAAAACAGTGACGGAAAGAAATGACAAAGATTCTCGATGTTTATAGAAAAAAGAAAGAAACTTTGCACTAATTTTTGGCTTAAGTGCTATGGGATTATTAGCAGCCATTTAACATGAAAATAAAATAATTTTTTATACTACTGGCGGAACGAAGAGGATATCTCAGCTCATTTCTCTTGTTGTTTTTGAATGTTACATGCTACCACTAAGCGTCTTAATAACGGGTTTTAAATTTAACCCTTTAAAATCTCGGCTGCTGGATATTTAAAAATGAATAATGTAGGCTTTATAGACTTATAAAAATGTAAGCTAGATTCTGGTAAGAAAAATTGTTTAGCACGATACAGTAAACCAACTTTGTTAGCTGTAGACTTAGAAATTCATTCAATATAAGATTTCTACTTTATGCCAGCAGAAAATATTAACCTGAGAAGGTGCAAAGAGTTACTCGTACAGATGTTAGTATTCAGCTATGCTGATGAACTTTTAAAAGAGTCCTCTCAGACGATTAAGAGAGCACTTCTGTTTTGGAGGCGTTACAATTAACAAGTCATTCCTTGTCCTACTAAATAACACATTATAGGTTATTTTTTAGATCAGCTACAAATCTGGCATTATCGAACTGGTTAGAAGTACTATTAAGAGTGCATATTAAGAGTAAATATTTGTGCTATCAGGGTGACAGCAGGAACAACATAAGTTCAAGGATATAATCCTGGGGAACACCTGCATTAACGCAAAATGATCTAGAAGAGTGACTGTTCAGGACAACTTTCATCTCCTCCAAATGGTGACCTCTATTTGGCATATACAGTTGTAGACGATTGCTAAAGTTTTCCATAACATGTCTTCCAGGTGGATTTCGCTAAATCTATGGCCCTGAAATTCTCAACCCATAACGGCATCAATTATCTATCAAGAACAGCATCATTCCGACGTAACATGAAATTAGCACGAAAAGCTCTCTGTGTTGCAGTTACAGATTCACTCGTTAAAAATCATTTCAACAGCAAGCCCACGGTGTGCACCCGTCCAAGCCATGATGGTAACTGTTGCTATCGAAATAAAAATGGTATGACATTATCTTGATGAAATCGTTATTGCAACTTGTTTAAGTTCACTTGCGCCACAGAGGTGACAGCTTAAAATGCGGGAGGTATTTCTGCCGCATCTTGTATATATATATATATATATATATATATATATATATATATATATATATATATATATATATATGCGCGCACGCTCACACTCACACAGACAAACTTTTTGTAATATATACACTCAATTTATTCTATCAATTTCCCACACAGTAATAACTAGATATGCCAATTCATGAATACTGGCTTTTTTACGCAGGAACCTACCGAAAAACCTTATATCTCTTATGCATTTAGTCAACAATAAATATCTCTCATATAGATCTTAGAAAATGCATTTAAATAGTTCTATATCTTATATGGCTACTGGAATAATACTTCATATATTTTTGAAGGGTACTATTAAAATTTGGCTCAATATTTCATTAGTGACTTGGCTTTCCAATTTGAAGACAAACAAATTTATTTTCAAACACAAACTTGCTACTTTAAATTCACCTCTTCCTTTTCAAAAATGGCAATCCAGCATTTTGTTTGGTTATGTAGAATTCAATAATTAGATTTTAAATTATATTATGGCCTGATAAAGTAACATCCAATCGAAAATTAGCTGAGGTTCACCAAGTTTTCCATGACTTTCTTCAGTAAATGCTAAGAAAAAACAAAGCAATATTAGTATGTAATGTCTTTTTATTTATTTTGGAAAAACATTCTCTTTTGAAGCCTAAACTTCCACCCTTTATCGGCCTGTCGCCTCGCTCATCATATGAATTTTAATTCCCAACAATTCACAAACGTTTCCTTCTCTTGTCTGATTCACTCGTTGATTACAACTTGCAAGAGAATACTTTATTGAATATAATTACTATAAAATTGGAATATCGCGTATGTTTTACTGAGTATGACGTTTGTTGAAGTTAGCTGTTACTCAGTACGAGTAACCTTCTTTGATGAAGAGGTCACGTGGTTATTTAGCGGTTTCACGTCATGCATCAGTATAATATCGGTAGCATTAACTCACCGACAGTCAGGAAAAATGGGAGTGTACGGGAGATACATACCATATATAATCTTGAAAATAATAATTATCATTCCATTTTTCTTTTTCTTTTTTTCGTTTTCATCTCTGTTTTTCTTATTTTTCCTTTTCTACTTCTTTTTCTTTTTATCTCTTTTTCTTTTCCTTTTTTCTTCTTTTTTCCCTTTTCTTCTTTGTCTATTTCATCTTTTCTTTTCAGTTTTTCTTTTCTTCATTTTTCTTTTTCTTTTCTTGTTCTTTTTTTCTGTTTTTATTTTTTCATCTTCTTTCTCTTTTTCTTCTGTCACATGTTTCACTTAGTAAGCTTGCTCTTTGCACCATAGTTCCTACTCCCTATTCTGCTATACATGTTTTTTAGGTAGGTTACTAGCTATTACTCTCTGTCTCTCTTACCCTGAGTATATCCTGTGCTTATCAAACTCTTAAAGCCCCTCCACCCTCATTGTCTCCTAGAAATTTCACTGTGTTTTTCTCGATAGAAGCGCCCTCTAAAAACTGCCCCTTACTCACATGTCCTGTTCATGTTATTCTCAGCATCTTCTATACAAACAAATTTCTACTACCTCATGTTACTTCTTGATCTGTGAGGAGATTGTCCAGTATTCACGACGATATAGAAGGACTGATATTGCATATCAGTTCAGAACATTTTTATTTGGCTCTTAATACTTTGCATAGCTTTTTTGAAAGGCTCCTTTCCCTATTTCAATGCATTTTCGGATTTTGGTTGAACAAATCATGTTGTCTCTTATAGTACTTCCGAGACATTTAAATATTCGCATTTGTTTCATTTCGGCCTCACCTAATCGTACTTGGTATGTTGGGCTCCTTCTGTTTGCTGACCAACCATACATTCTGCCCTCTTACAACTGACGGTTTGTCTTTTCTTCTTGTTTTCCATTATTACCTTTTCTTGGAGATCGTGCAATTTGCTTTCTATGTCTGCTACCATCACTATGTCATCTTATGCTGTTAAGGTTGTTTCCATGACATCTAGTTCTCTCAAGATCGCTTTCTTTTAAATATAAATAAGTTTTGTAAGAAGACACATCTTTGCATTACGTTCCTTTCTGTTTTGTGATTTTAATGAATTTATTTTCAATCTGTATGCAGTAAATTCTCATATTCTGTATTATTCTAATATCTTTTCCAAATATGTCAAACTCTCCTAGAAATGTAAACAATTCTCTGTTGAACTTGATCAAACGCTTCTGCATAATTCATAACATCTATGTTCACATCTTATTGCACTTTCTGATATCATTCTGACCATAAATATCGCATTCCTTGTTCCAATGTCTTTAAAGGTGCAGTACTGTTCTTGTCCAGTTTCCGGTTTAATTCTGCTTCACGCTCTCTTCATCAGAATTCAAATGAGTTTCACATGTGACTCATTAGGCTGAGTGTGCAGTTGAGCTCTCATTCCCTTGTAGCTGGCTTCTTAGGAAGCGCTGTGAAAATGGATCTACATTTATATTTTATTTATTATTTCTGTAATTTTCTTAGGCTCAGACAATCTCCATTTGATCCGACTGTTCTCTTTCTCTTCATCCTGGCCAGTACTGATATCAATTCAAACCGTAATATCTTTTACCCCTCTTTATTTTTGTGCGTACTGGAGGCTTGTCATGTTCTCCGGCCTGCTACATCTTTGAAGAATGTTTCTTTCTCTATTATTTCTCTTCCTTTTATGCATCCTCTCAATAAGTACATCTTTTGTACTAAACTTAAGAAAAGAAAAAGATTTATTTTCAAATACATTATAATAAGAGGATACTGACATTGGCAATAAATCCTATCGTGGCATATATTACGAAGTATACAAAGCTTTCACTCAGTAAAACACAATATCAAATATGAATGTCGATAGAGCTTCCAGTTTGAAAGTTCGAAACAGCGATGTACTTAATAAAAGTGATTGTCACAATATCTAGTGAGCTTCTATGATAATGATGATTGAATGTTTAAAACAACGACGAATCAGGAAGTCATTTGCTGACTTTATAGCCAATAACCGTCTAATCATATTCTGCTGATTAATCCTCGACTTGATAGCGAACTATAAGATGTTTGCGACGCTTTATGATATTATGTTCCAGTCAATTATATCATCAAGCCAATCTCGGAATAGTGTAACTGAAAATGACATTTTCTAACCCAACACTGCATTAGGCTTAATTCTAGACGAAGCGAAAGTTTCGCCTGTCAAGCCAGCCATTTCAGGCTATCAACGGAGCCAAGAAAAGGCGATTAGCAGCAGGGCATATATTGGTAACTTCTGCGCCTACTCCAGCGAAATATAAAATCTTAAACATTCCTCCGATGCTGTGAGTATGGCTACAATACAAGGAAAAATGGACTGTGAGAATCAAAGTCTTTTTGTACAATAGTCGTATTTTGTCTATTTCCAGGTACCACATTTTTGCTGTCAATATCATAAAAATTACTATCCCTAAACACCAAAGGATAGTGAGTTTCTTTAAACTCCACTCTTACTGATTTATTTCAATGTGTCTGATAAAATAACTGATGTGAAATATCCGAACAAAATAAGATAGAATATGTGAAAACCAGTTGCAACTATCGACGAGGACCATCCATATTCGAACATCGCACACTGGAGCTATAGAATCCCAAAGAACGATACAAATAAAAGAAATTATATTAATTGATTGCCTTCAATAGCAGCAATAACTAAAATGGATATCACACGTTAATCAAATAGAAAATAGTGACATAATCAATCCACATTACTTGAAAGAAACGGTTTTGAAGACCCCTCATGAATACTGGAAAGAGCGATAATAGTGAACTTGGGGAACCTATCTTCCAGAAAAATAAATTTAATAGTAAGATGTTATAGATTTCAACCAAAAGTGGTACTAACAGTGTTGTCAATGAATACTGAATGTTTCTTTATAAGGAAACGGTTAAATAATACCATTAAATATAGATAAAAAGCAAAAAGATACTATACTTGTGTTATGGTCCAATATGCTCGCACTACGGTTATGGTCCAAGGTAGAACCAAGGAAGAACAACACGAACACAATAGTAGTAAATAACAAAGATATATTACAACAGAAATATAAGGTGTTAGTATTAACTGTCAGTCTGGTTTAGAGTGAAGTAATATATCTTGACTCGTTAGGTCTCAACTGATTCCCCCGCCTCTCTCTCGGAGAGTTGCAGTATTTATAGAGTCAGGAAGAGTCCATTATCGTTATAGGTAAGTTCCCATAACAACTTGAATCCAGCCAGCCCGACAGCCAAAGAGTTAAGAAAGGCGCAAGTAGAGTAACACTGGCTCCACGGTCAATGAATGCTGAATATTTCCTTATAAAGAAACGGATAATATTACCATTACTATTTTTATGTTGAAATCATATTGAGAAACATTACGAGGAACGATCCATGCACTGAGTGTATTGTTTTGTAAAATATACATTTTCATAACTTTCTGCGGTGTTCAGAATTTTATTATATCTATAAAAAAGTTAGGCTTATTTTACTTTTCATGATTAAAAAGAAAAACGAAAAATAAAACAAACACAGCCTACCGGTTCGCCCTCACTCAACAGAACTGGATCAGGGATTATATTTTGTAAGAAATAAAACATAAAGACGATATTTAATATTAATGAATCTGGAATACATTTTTAATTGAAATCGCGTCTATCTGCAATATAGAAGGAGCGCGACTCAAGATGGTAAACGAGTCAATGCTAAAGTTAGCGGCACAATTTGGGTTTTTAATAAGATGCTCAGTGATGGAGGAAACATGTGTGTTGTTCAGAATGTCCTTTATTTGGAATGTTCCATTCCTGATTTTTCCAGGTAGATGCTACTGTATTCTAGCATTTAAACGTAGGGTTTGTCTATCTATGTAGTCGGCACTGCAACTACTTTTAAAACGCTAAATAACATTATTAATATGGTGTTGGTGGTGGGAGAACATCCTTTCGAGTAGACATCAAAACACAATTTAGTAGAAAACACAACACGCACCCAAGAAGAGACATAACAATGCTCTACTGCAGAGGTAATTTGTTTGGCGAATTTCTTTCTTACTGTGCCCAGCCAAGGCAAACGAAAATACATTGGACATTTATTAACCATACTAGGGTTTAATTTCAGAAAAATCAGATATTTTCTTACTGATAACTGTGCTAATCACATCTAAAGAATACCCATTTTCAGATGAAGTTTTACTGATTTTCATCTTCATCTAATTTTGATTTTGAACAAATCATTAGGGCTCTATGTGTTAGGGTCCCAATTAAATTCATTTTCCGCTTGTTAGGCCAAAATGCATCCCACCGAATATATAAACCAATAAACGTTGGTTCATGGTAAATATTAAGGTAACAGGAAAGAGTTTTGGTTACCTATACATCTAAGAACGACAAACTGGAATTAGTTTCTGTTTCCAGCGTATATTTTAATGCTGGGTGCATATCGTTAAGTAAGGGAAAACATTCATTGGTCTTTATTGGGTTATCAAAGAGGCAAAATGTGCAATCTACATAACGGTAGTTGACTAAGGATTTCATAGAACCGGATAAAAATTGGCTTTCATAGAAGCCTACAAAAATATTCGCCATGGACGGTCCCAAAACTGGGTCTATCAGTACTCCATCTATTTGTCAATAAATTACAGCGTTAAAAGTAAATTCATCTGACCTAACGGCAAATCTCATTAGGTCTACAAAGATATTCTCAGGAGATACCTTAGGTGGAGATACTTGGCTATGATACAGAAAATCTGGAACACAAGTAAAAAGGTTACTAATATCGTAGGAACACATATATTTATTAGTAATATTAGATTGTTGGATACATTTTTCAAAAAAATCTTTTATCTGTAGTGTTCTAATACAGATTGTAATAGTGTAGCAATCTATTTAGAAACCTTATGTTGAAAGTAATGGGACTATGGAATATTATGTGTTTTAAGTAACCTATATAGGCATAAGCGGATAGAGCCAAACGGCCTAATCTCACTGGCTATACCGGAGGGGAGGACACCACTTTTTAACCACTTAACCACTTGTTTTGGAATTTAGTTTCTAAGGTAGCTGTTGAATCATGGCTATCAACAGGATTTAACTTGGCAAATTTTGATTTGTCATTCAAATTGACCACCATTTTATCAACAGAATCACGGTGATTTAATACAACCCCTTCTGAAACTTTGTCAGGCCTAGTGATTACTAAAGACTTATTGAGGCGTAAGGATTTAATAACAGAATAATGCTCTCTCCGCCATTTAAATTCAGAATGAGAAATGTGTGTACTTGCATAACAAGATCATTCAAACTAGTTTTAAGGCCCCTAACTTTGGTATCAGAAACAGATTGAAATCTCGCTATTTGAGCAGTGAGATTTTCAAATTCTGAGAAATTTTCTTCACATCTAATACAGGATAGTGGAATAGAGAATTCCAATCCATGAGCAACTTTTGTATGTTCAATTGAAGACTACTGACAAGAAGACAAATTTTCATTTTGTATTCTTATACTTTTTATTTCAATTTTAAGAAGTATCGCATATGTATTTCCTGTGAGAGTTTTATGGTCCCTAGTGTATATCACCGCTTATAGTATTAGGCTGTTATTATTTTGTTTCCTATTAATTAAATTATCAATTAAATCTGTTATTGTTTTAGAGGGTTTCTCTTAAAATGGTAATGATTAATGGAATGCGTGACATATGTGTAAGAGAAAAGAGTAGAAGTGAAGATAAGGTGGCTAGATGAAGATTGAACCTTGTATTTATGATTGTAGCGTTGAAGAAAACATCCGTGCAGGAGTCTGTTCCAGAAACTACCACTTCTCAGGGAAAAACTGAGTTGAACTTTCTTCTTACATTTGGAATACGGGATAGCGTAATCTAGCTGAAACGAATATAACAGAGATGGCAACACAGTAACAATAGCTTATAGGGCTGGATTTGTGAGAAAAGCCACAACGAAGAATAAGATTTCCTCATGTAAACGATTTCGAACTTTAGTACGACTGGAAAGTGAGGAATGAGATCTAGACATATCAGCAAACCTTCCTTTTTATATAACCTGACGCTTGTAAAGATAAAGAATAGCAGACTGGAATTTCGAACTGAACCCTATATTTTCTGGTTATATTCTTCTAGTTCCACGTGTCATGCCTCTTCCGGATGTCTCAGTTATCTCCCTTTAATTCATATCTCCAAATTTTTGTTCACCATTGCAGTAGCCAGGTATTAAACTCACAACTCTTTGGGTCAAGTCACTGGATCCAACCAACGCTTATTTCCACTTGAGGACATCAGTGTATAAATTTTTGGGACTTATAAACTTTTACCAGAGCTCATATTGAAATTTTTGTTGTTACTGTTCCTTTTTTCTAGCACTCTGTATTACTGGTTCCCATATTGTATTCATTTCTATTCTTGGCCTGCTTAGGAGATTTTTGTGGCCTAGCAAATGTGCTGATCTCTTAAGTTTGCGTATTTTTCCAGGGATGTTCTCTGTCTATTATAACGCAATGTTACTGTAAGTTTAGTATGTTATTACTTATATTATCTGCTAATCCTCCTATCTATCTACATATATTTATGTATATGTTTATTATGTTGTTTGTGTGTGCATATGGGTGTTTATTTTTATTGATTGATGTATATGTGTATGTGAATTATATATATATATATATATATATATTATATTATATATATATGTGTATATATTTACATGTACATGTATATATGTGTGTATATGTGTGTATATATTTATATATATATATATGTGTGTGTGTTGATGTGGATGTATTTTCACGTATGCATGTATATATGAATATACTTGTAGTTATATGTTTGTGTATATATATATCTTTGTATTTATGGTTGTTATGTATATGCTTGTTTATATTTTATGCGCTTATATATGTATAGGTTTGTATGCGTATGTACGTATATGTGTATGTGCGTATATATATATATATGTGTGTGTGTGTGTGTGTGCGTGTGTGTGTGCGTGTGTGTGTGTGTGTGTTGATCTATGTATGTACAGGGGTTGGACAAAATAATTGTAACAGGAGCAAATTCCACTCCTATATTTCAAAGACCTATTATATTAAGAAATTTAACTAAAACTTCATAATTGCAGGTTATATCTATTGTAAATACGTTTATTTATCTAATTTACTGTCTTTGTCTTATTTATTTTTAGAATTTAGTCAAATTTAAGCTAAATGCGTGACCACTCTGAGTTAGAAAAGGGTAAATTGTTGGAGCTCGAATGGCAGGAGACTCGATCACTAAGGTTGCTGAACTGTTTGGTTTTTCAAGACCTACTATATCAAGAATTATGACGCAATTCAAGAAACAGGATAAAACCTCTAGCAAGCCTAGCAATTTGGGTCGGACTTGCAAACTTACTGACAGGAACCGACGTGCATTGAAACGCAATGTGGCAAAAATTATCGGACTACTGCGGCCAAAGTGACTGCTGAGTTGAATAATCATCTGAATAGTCTAGTTTCTACTAAAACTGTTCGTCGTGAGCTCCATAAGGCTGGATATCATGGAAGAGCCGCCGTAAGGAAACCTCTTCTCTCCACTCGCAACATTCAGAAGTGGTTGCAGTGATGCAGAGATCACAATACCTGGTCTGCAGACCAATGGAAGCAAGTCATATTCTCAGACGAGTCCAGTTTTTCTCTTTTCCCAACTTCAGGGCGAGTTTATGTGTTGAGGCAGCCCGAAGAAGTTTACAACCCTGACTGCCTTCTTCTAACAGTGAAGCATGGTGGTGGATCAGTGATAGTTTGTGCCGCTATATGATGGGAATGTTCAGGTCCAATAGTTGCACTGCGAGGTAGAATCAAGAGCAAAGATTACCTGAACATTTTGGGTGATCATTTTCATGGCCCAGACTTTATTCCCTAATGGTTACTGCACCTTCCAAGACGATAATGCTCCGATATATTCTGCTCGATTGGTTAAGAATTGGTATGAAGAGCATGAAAGTGAGCTAGATCACATGGAGTGGCCTCCCCTATCTCCAGATATCAATATTATTAGACATTTGTGCTGCATTTTGAAGCGACAAGTTAAGAGCCGCTATCCTCCACCGTTGTGTCTTAAAGAGCTAGAGCAGGAGTTAATGGAAGAATGGCTGGCAATTCCTCCGGATGAAGTCAGGAAGCTGTATGATTCCATTCCTAGACGTATTAAAGCTGTATGTGAGGCTAAAGGAAGACCAACTCCATATTAAATAAATTTTCATTGAATTTAACAAGTGTTTCAATTATTTTGTCCAACCCCTGTATATCTGTATATGTTATATCTTAGTGTTTTTGAATTAATTATTTATGCTAACTATAATCTACTTTTGTTTGATAGTAGTTTTTAAATTGCTTGTGAACCTAATAAGCAACAGTTGACTTTTGTTACATTTTAATCTGGTATGGACTCTTTTATATATATATTATGCTACTGTGTAGGTTGATGTGTTTATTTCTCTTTGTGTATACATGCATATGCGCATATGTATGTATGTGTATATATGTAAATGTGTATATATGTATGTATATATATATATGTATGTATGTGTGTATGTATATTTATGTATGTATCTATTTGTAGTGATGAATGTGTATTACGTATGTATGTATTTTATCTATATTTTTATATATTTGTACTCGTGTATGTTTACTCATGCGTATATAAGTATATATGAGATATTTATATATATTTTTGTGTTTATGCGTTTCTTTTTTTATATATTAGCTGTTTTATTTTATTTTAAGTGTTGCATTTTTCCAGGACATTTTGAATGTGGTGTTTTCTTATATGCGTATATATTTATTTTTTTCTGTCGATTTCTATAGAAAATATTATGTTTTTTCCTTTGCGTTGTTCATTGCCGAATATTTGTTTTTCTATTCTATCCGGCTTTAATTTTATACCATGAACCCTCTCTTTATCTATATATCTTGTAAGTATATATTTCAATAGTTTGTTTGAATTGATTTATTAACACTTTCAAATTTGAATCTTTGTAGGTGTGTATATCTGTATGTCTTTATTAATGTATGTGTATGTCCGCATCTTTATTAATGTATGTGTATGTCCGCATCTTTATTAATGTATGTGTATGTCCTTACATTGTATGTATATATTGTGAGTTTTTTTGTTTTTTTTAAGGGGTCGTGGACATCTATTTCCTGTTTCGTCCGTGTTTTTGCCTGTTTATATATCGAAATATGTCTACGTATTTGTGTATTATAATCTGATTGTGTATGTATTGTCTTTTGCAAGATTTCATCCTCCCCTGCCTATGTCAGCACTTCAAATGTATTTAAGTTGTAACGAAGTTTTAAATCCCATTAGATTAACGTTTATTCTGAGATTTTGGCCTTTCAGTTAAAACAAAATAAATAATAAAATATATGTATTTTTTCCTCAGTTTCTTCTTTAAATAATTTTCTATTTTAAACTTAATACAGGTTAAACTTAAAATTTTAAATTGGTAATTGTTAATTTTAAATTTTATAGTAAAATTTGATATTAAATAGAACGATTTCTATTTTATTCTAATCCTAATATTAAGGCATTAATAATTATAACTAAGGTTCGTTTTTAAGTTTTTTGAATTCTCGTATACTTGTATTTTGATTGGTCATTGCAGCTTATGCAACAGCGTTTTCCCTATCGAGTGACGTTTGGTTGATTTGAACCTTTTAAAACTCTTTATTCTACATTCAACAACATCACTTCATGAGACACCAGAAGTCTTGAAACAAAATAGCTATTTTGTAGTGATTTTATAACATATTTATGTTATAATTTTCGAATAAATAATTATATTTGCTCTACTCTGTATTGAGCACTCTTTTAACAATAGTATTTGTTGGTTATTGCAATTTAATCCGTAAACATCAATTTTATACTTGTGTATATCTATATATATATATATATATATATATATATATATATATATATATATATATATGTGTGTGTGTGTGTGTGTGTGTGTGTGTGTGTGTGTGTGTGTGCGCGCGCGCGCGCGTGTGTGTGGAGAAGAGGATGTAAATTAGCGGTGAGAAGTTAATTTGGAGCTTGGGAATACCTAAGAAAAATTTATTTCTAAATACATACGAAAACACACACAAATAAACATGGTTATTTTCCTTGTGCATAAATAAAATAATATAGCTTTTATTTTCTCTTTCTTTTCTCCTTCAGTTTGTTTTTACTTTGAATGAGAAACCATCAAAAGAATCTGAAATATCCCCAAAGAAAAATCGATATTGTCTGAATGATGAAACATGAAAGAAATCCTTGCTGCGTATCGACACATATTTTATATTTATAAAGGCACGCAGTATAACATTATATATTTATATGCAAAAACTTACGGACACACAAACATACACACGCACACACACAAGCACGCACGCACGCACGCACACACACTCTTCAGGGGATATCAGCAATTTGCTTTAGCGCTTCCGCGTGGTGTAATGGTTAGCAAGTTTGTCTCGCTAGATCAATCACGACTGAATAGTGACGTCACTGGTTGCTCCATTCATTCGGCCTTGTGCCACATCTAAGCTACGCTTAGAAAATCATTATACGGTATTTCCTCATATTCTTCAAAGACCAAGCCGTAGGGGTCCATCTCCCAAGATTTATCTCTATCTCGGGAGGAGGCTGAGTTTATTGTCCGACTCCTGGGGCAACCCTAAAATGGCAATGCCAAGGTATTAGATAATTTTTCATTGTTACCTCCGATAAAATCAATTTAAACTAATATTGTGTCACATCTGATTGCGTGGTGGACATACTGGTAAATACCTATACACACACACACAAACATATATATATATATATATATATATATATATATATATATATATATATATATATATATATATATATATATATATATATATATATATATATATATATATATATATTTAAAGAAATATATGAATATATATATATATATTTTAAAGAAATATATGAATATATATATATATATGAATATATATATATTTTAAAGAAATATATATATATATATATATATATATATCTGAATATATATTTTTTAAAGAAATATATGAAAATAGACAAAAGAAAAAAATATCGGAGCCGATGCGTTTCGTTTTCTGACGGTCTAATATACCTGACCACTCGTATTCGAGGATACCTGTTTACTAGGGTGACTAGTCAATCTCAATCGCTTGCTCAGGCGCCTTTGTGTTTATTCAACACTCACAGAGCCCGACTGTGGTTTATACTGCAACAATGCTGAGCAAACTAAGTTACAGTCTCTGGGAAAGAGCGTGTTATCTAGCGTGATCAATAAGGTTGAGCTACTACTGAAAATATTCCGTATGTTCCATAGACCGCAGATGTTTTGAATCCTGTTCGACATGATCTTTACATAAGGGAAACAGTAGCAGTTTTCTAATCTCCCTCTGTTAATATTCTGAAGTAGACATTCGATGCTGATCATATGATATTGGTATGTTTCTTGGTAACCAATTATGTTTTTTGCATGGTGTTGTAGACATCAGATGGCTTCTATCTATATATGGATTGTGGAATCAAAATGAATGTATTGCACGGTATAGATTGGCTTTGGTGTCCGCTTTATATCAAATGGATCGAAGATCTTACTGAGTTCACATTGCTCAGAAATATTTTCGGATCTTTCTACTGAGCTCGAATTATGAAGTAATTGTATGTCAGTCATATGATTGGTTTTAATGGTAAAGCTTTCCAAATAATAGTTCACCTCGAAGTGTTCTATGTATAAGTTCACCAACACGGATGATAACACAACCCTATACTGAAGCCTTCTTTGTTGGTAGATGTGTGAACATTGTTTCAAGATTAATGTCTGGTGAGTGGATATCATGATTACCATCAGTCATTCTATTCACATGCTATGTTACATTCCTTACGAAAGGCCTCTGATAAAAAATATCTTTAGAATTTTAGACTACAAATTTCTAAGATGAAACATCTTTATCAACATTAATTTTTTACACACTATTTTGCAGTTTATTCCATTTGTAGTTTATCCCAATTACCCTGTCCTATGATCTTCAATACTAAATTCGAAATATGGATCGGAAATAAATAGACTTAGAATAACGATAAACGACTTATGATATAAATCAACAACAACAAAAAACTACAGAAGGACTAGTCAAAATTGATTTTTACAGGTTAATAAACATACATTATCTATTGATCTTAACTTGTTTGCGTCTTCGCAAACTAAAATTAGTTGCGCGCTGTGCTACCAGTGGCTTCAGTTTTTCGGAGCCAGACGCCACTTCATAGACTGTATCGACGAAAGACGGATTCTTTTTCTCATTTGCTTTTATTATCCGAGAGTGACAGGCGTGGTAGCACCGGTTCTAGGGGTTAGGGGAAGAAAGATCCACAGAGGAACGCAAGCCCATTCGTTGGCATTACATTCAGCCAATGCGGGCTAGGATCTCTGAAGAATCTAGGTGCGGAAAGCGTGTCGATCTCTTCAACGACGTTGAGGCTCTCTAACGACTTGGCGCCATTTTTGAATTATATCCCAAACTTAGACAAAGGCAATCTATCACACCCAGAATTCCACCCCCACGAAGTATTCTGTTCAATCGCTTCTCATTCTTGCCCAGCCTCTGTAACATATGAATTTATTCATTACGAAATAAAAGATGCGATGGACGAGCAATAAACCCATGAATTTTATTGCCGTCATGAATATACGTAAGTTTGAATACTCATTTCTTTTTATTCGTTGATTGATTTGTTTTTCACAGATTATCAACCGTTTGCAGGTTATTTAAAGCCTGAAAAGTCTAAAAATAGATTGTAAGAAATATTTTGGAGATGATTTAGTGATACAAATCTTACCAATTAACACAAATCTCGGTGGAGGACAGGAAGAGGTGGACTCTTACTTTCCTTCTTCTTCTTTATGTGACGTGTCCTCTCATGACGTAAGAGATAATGGCTCTCCACAATTTCTTATCTTTTGTAACTATTAATAAATTATATATCTTTGCTATTTCTCCTAAACCTTGTTCCCACATCTATTTACTCAAGCTCATTAAGTATGGTATGCGTTGCTTTCTTCTGTCATTATTGCTCTCAATCTGCCCTGTGAGTATCCGATTTTCCAAGCCGTTCTCCCTTATTATCTGCCTCTTCCTGATATTAAGTTTAAGTTTCTTTTTTGTTTCCACTTTCTCTAAAACATTGTCGTTGCTCCCATGTGAAGTCCTTGGTATTCTCAGTATGCTTCTGTGGAACCACATTTCCCTTATTTCAAGTCTCTTCATCTCTGAGAAGATTGTCCAGTTTTCATTGCCATATAAGGAGACAAATATTAAGTAATATTTCAGTATTCTTTTCTTTGTTTCTAACAAATTTTATCTGTCTCTTAATACTCTGCTTAGTTTTGG
This sequence comes from Acanthosepion esculentum, assembly GCA_964036315.1. Classification (NCBI taxonomy): domain Eukaryota; kingdom Metazoa; phylum Mollusca; class Cephalopoda; order Sepiida; family Sepiidae; genus Acanthosepion; species Acanthosepion esculentum. The sequence continues at coordinate 55,052,629 of OZ038511.1, read as the reverse complement.
AATGCATATTTGGCTATCCCAATGCGTCTTCGGATTCCAGTCTCGTTCTTTCCGTCGTCTGTTAGAACTTTTTTGATTTTGGTACCTCCGATTGGTAATTTGGATATTGGATTCCTTTTGCGCACAACCATACATTCTGTCTTCTTAGAATTGATATTTAATAATTTCTTCTTGCTTTTCTTCTTTATCTTGTGTAGGATCACCTGTAGTTTCCTTTCTGTATCTCCTATCAACACTGTGTCATCTGCATATCTTGTGCTGTTAAGAGTATGGCCACCAATAATGAATCCTGGTAGGAATTCTACTTCTCAATGAACAGCTTCACTGTAAATTTTGAATAAGTCCAGTGAGACGACACATCCTTGTCTTATACACCTTTCTATTGTCCTATCTGCTAAGCACATTTTTTATCCATATGCAGGTGTTTTGAGGAGAGTATTGGTTCTTGATTATTCTAATATCATTTCCAAACATGTCAAGGTTGCTCAGCAGATCTTTAGGGCGTACTTTAGTGAATACCATTTTTGTAATCATAAAACCCAGGTACGCGTCCTTCTGCATTTGTATTGCTCTTTTTGGTAAAATTCTGAGCATAATTATCGCATTATTTTTCCGTCTGTCTTTGACGAACTCACATTGTTCTTGTACGATTTTCAATTGGATTCTACTGCGGATGATGAGTTCTCTTATATGACTCGTTAGGCTGACCGTTTGATGGAGATCACATTCGTTTACACCTGGTTTCTTAGGCAATCCTATAAAAATAGATCTACTTAGGTATTCTGCTGTCATAGATTTAATTTATTATTTCTGTAATCTTGTCTACCAAAATTATCTAAGGCGGCTCTATTTCTGCTACCAGCATCTCTATGACAATTCTGTCTGGCCGCTTTTTTACGTTCAATTTTGCCGGTGCAGTTTCCATTTCAGATTTTAATATTTGTGGTCCGTCGGTATTTCTGAGTATTGCCAATTGTTCCCTTTCATTGTGGGAAATTTCTCCGACATATTCGTTCCATTTCTGAAGCATTTTTCTTTCTCTAATATCATCGTTCCGTCCTTGGATTTTATGCAGCCTGTTGATGAGCATGTCTTTTGTTCTGTTAGTTCTCTTATTTTGTTATGCATATCTGTGATAATCTTTCTTTCTATTTCTGCATATTTTTCTTTGAGCCATGCCTCTTTAGCCTGCCTACATTAGTTCCTTATTTCTTTGTGTAGAGTCCTACATTCTTTTCCTTGTATTAGCCTTGTTTTTGTCTCCTTTTCATCATGGAGAGGATTTCATCTCTCATCCGTTCATTTTGGTCCTTCGTCTAACTACCTTTGAGATGATCTCGATTGATAATGTTACTAAAAATTCTCTTAATGTGTCCCAATTTGAGTTTCCACTTTGTCCCTGGTATCTGCTTTTCACGATGCCCATCTATTTCTTCGTCAGCTTAGAGTCTTTCAAGTGTCTGTCGTATTGCAGTTTGGGTACTACCCCAGTCCTCTTCAATTTCCGTAATTTCACTCTGAGTTTACATATCACTGGAAGGTGATCGCCTGCACAATCGGCACTTGAATAAGTTGCAATGTACAACTTCATTCCTGAATCTCGTGTTGATAGTTATGTAGTCGATTTGTTTTTCATTTTGCTTCTCCTTCTGGGCTTTTCCATGTCCATATTCATGTTTGGTGTTCTTCAAAATAGGTGTTCGCTACTAACTGCTTATTCGCCGTCTGCCATTTCGCGTAACGATATTTGCTCGTAAGTGAATATAACGAACACAAATGAAATTGGAATTCGGTTTTCCGATTAATAATTCACGGTCATTATCTATTACATTACCTTCACATTCAAGTTAAAGCACCTGATATTCCCAAGCGGTGAGCATCGAGGTATTGACCGACCTCGCCGATGTAACCAATGGTAACCGGTGTTTCATGTGTGCCTCTAAATCTAATTATTTAATTGTTACTAGCATTATGCTGAAAAGGCATTGAAGAGATGCATAATGGGATTTGTCGCTAAAATTGTCTTATTACTATTTACTAATAGTAATATTTTAATAGTGTCAATGACTGTTAAGGTAAAATCTTTATCAGTTAGACTCTAATTCATAAATTTAATTTGTATATATTTTTGGATGAGTAATATTTCTTAATTAAAGTTTAGGTTTCAAATGAAGATGGAGTAACATTTGAAGGTAATAGTAAAGTAATTTACTGTTTTTCCATACATGCACCACATACATATTTACGTAAAAACACATACATTCATGTACATGTACAATTACACATATAACCACATACACATATATGGATATACATCGGTTTATATGCATATACATATACAAATACTTACAGTATTTACATTAGTCGGACAATTGTCCTCATCTTTGTCGCCATATTTGTCACAACGTTTCGGCCGTTGTACGCTCCGGCCTTCTTCAGGTGGTTGGAATTTCGAACCGAACCCTTTATTTCGATCACTGGGGTAGACTGTTCTAGTTCCAAATATAGACATATAGACAGACAAATACTTAGCCATGTTTGATGGATGTCAGTTATCAGTTATCTCCTGGCAATTTTCTCTGAAAGTTCTCCACTGCCTGAACCGGGTATTGAACTCACACTCTTTGGGTCTGTCACTGGATCTAACCAACGCCTTTATCCACTGTGCCATGTGTCCTTGAGAACATCTGGGTATGAATTTCTGAGTATTATAAACCTAATTTTTCAGCAACCGTTTTTACCAGTACTCATACTGCAATTTTGCTGTTATCATTTAATGTTTTTACCAGATCTCATATTGCAACTTTTTTGTTATCATTGCTGTTCTCTGGCACTTCCCATATTGTATTTATTTCTATGCTTGGAAGAGGGAAAATTGCCAGGAGATAACTGATAACTGACATCCATCAAACATGGCTCGTGGAACTAGAACAGTCTACCCCAGTGATCGAAATAAAGGGTTCGGTTCGAAATTCCAACCACCTGAAGAAGGCCGAAGCGTACAACGGCCGAAACCTTGTGACAAATATGGCGACAAAGATGATGACAATAGTCCGACTAATATAAATACTGTACATAATACCTCATCTCAGAAATATAGACAGACAAATACTTACATATACATTTACATATCTCCACACGCATCCATCTTTATACATATTTAAGATTTTTCTTGAATTTTACAGTTAACGTTAGATGGTGAATTAAGTGTTTAAATTTCAAAAAATATTTTTAATTTTAATATTTTTAACATCATGAATAATACTTAAGGAGTAACATTTTTTAAATTAATTATCTCCAGATGAGTAAAATTTCCAATCTTTCAAGTTTAATTAGAAATTATTTAAAGAGAAAGTAAGATTAAAACGTAATAAAAAACATTCTGTCCTTTCATTAGAACTCTATATATATATATACGTTTACAAATATATATGCAAACCCATATACATGAATCGATATATATACACATATACCTATCTAAATTTACGAATACACATATACATATTTACACACGCGCCCAGACATACATACATATATATATATATATATATATATATATATATATATATATATATATATATATATATATATATATATATATAGCATAATGAGAGGCCACGTATACTTTCTTGATATGTATATAATATCTGGATAAAATAAATGAAACAAAATTGGGTGTTTTTTTATGAAAGTATTTATTTCTGTGTTTTTGTATATATTTATACAAGGTGGTCTGAAATATTAAACAAATATATACAAAAACACAGAAATAAATACTTTAATAAAAAACACCCAATTTTGTTTCATTTATTTTATCCAGATATTATATATATATATATATATATATATATATATATATATATATATATATATATATATATATGTATGTATATATACACATATATCCACGTATATACATATTCACATAAATTCACATATCCATATCATGTCCTTATACATATTTGTATACATACAATTATGTACCCGCACACATGTGTGCATATAATTATCCTCATATCTAAAAATAAGGCAATATTTACCATCGTGTATAGTTTTTTTTTTTTTATATGTAGTGAGCTAAATTGAGATGATTTCTATGTCTGCATTTAAAGATCATCTCATTATGTTGGTTTATAATTTATCAGGATCTTTATGCTTTATCATTAGGATCTTCTCTTTAATACACAGATCACATCGGTCTCTGAAATTTATTGGAGTTCGAGGGTTAGATATGATTCTCCATTTTACATGTGGGGTGAAGCTGTTTTCCAATAAATCTCAATAGTGTTTCGATAGTGTGTCTTTAGGGTTCATTTGTGTTATATAATATGTATGTGGAATTGCGTAGGGGAAATGTTACAGGCGAGATGAAATGCATGACATGGATTATGTATGCGTCTCTAATTTCGAGTTTGTGCCCCGCGCATAGGCGTGAACAATCTGGCTTTGCAGAGATTTACAATGACAGCCGGAGAATTAATAAAAAATTATACCTAGCTGAAATCGGACTAGCAACCTCTTTATATCTTGCCCCTCAAAATTGTTTCCAAATTTACCGTTTACCTTCAGATTGTTTCGCGAGACTATGACACCTTACCATTGTTGGAAGCTTGTTTCATATTGACTTGTGGAAATATGCCTTCGTAGACCAGCAATTTTCTCGCTTCAGTAAATTCTGAATTTTTGTCTATTTTTAGCTACGATGAAACTTTCTGTTATCTGCTTTTAGAGATCAGTACACTATTCTATTTTGGGGTTCTTATTTGATTTTCTCTTCCCATTCTTCTTCATGCGACTCGATTTTTTAGGACGCCCAGGTGTATATAGAATACGCTAGGTGATAATATACTCACATTTTGCATAATTTCACGTCAGCATTGAGCAGTCTATAATAGCCACTTCTCTCTCTGTTGAAAGGGGGACCACAGTTCCTGTGCAATATATGAAAAAAGTATGACAAAATATTATATAAGAATAGGCATGGAAATTCCAGCGTCGTTCTTACAGAATCATCGATTAAAAAAATCGTATATTAATCGTTTTTTCTTCATATGCTTATCACGATATTAACATAAAGGTTGGAAGGTACGTCACATCTAACCAAGCATTTTACGCATATAGACACATATCATTTTTCTTGGTGGTGATCATAGAATAAATGAATACATTTGATATGAGATTAAGTTGCAACATTTCCTGAAAGAAAAGCAACGTCTGTCAATCCGTCTAACAAAAGCTTCATCTTGAGGCAAAAGAGGGAAAGAAAAGATTTTTTGAACGAAAGAATAGCAAAAAATAAATGCAAATAAAATAAAAGATATTCCACTTGACATTTGACAAGACAACGGTATTTGTGCGCATGTGTGCGCGCATGCGTGTGCATATGCGCTTGTCAGATCTCCTTTGGGAAGTAGACACACGACTGCCACAAACGTGTCAATTATGGAATGAGATTTCCACCTTTATCTGAGAATTTTACGATGGAGAAAAAATATCGTATAGCATCAGGTAGAAACATTGTTGCTAAGCATTTTTGTCCCAGAAGAGGAAACTTTATCTTGGATTTCGGCCAAAGATCATTGGTATGTGTTTTGAAAATATCTCTGGCGGTTAACGCGGACGACACTGTCTGTCCCCGCGCATATATTTACGTACTAAAATATTTCTTCTGGGTAAATACAGAATTATCTGAAGCCGAATATACACTCAAAAATGCACATACCAATATATGTATCGGAATGCTCATATGTGATTTTATAAATATTTAAACGCATTCCTCGGGATATCTGAACATGGAAATGGATTTATTTTATCAGTACAGATAAATGCGTACGTATATTTTAATGTGCGCATTTGTTCGGTTCGAAGGCTAGCAATTTATAACAGCATATAATATACATGTAGACGTTTTCTATTAAGCAATAACTGCCATCATTTTGAAATGGATATAATCAAAATGTTTGTAATATAAAACCCAACAGTTTAAAAGTTTTCTGCCCATAAAGAAAGACATAAATAAAAAATATACTGTACTGCCACTCTGACGTGTCTTTAAAAAATAAATAAATAAAAATTAATTAGAGTGTCATAGAAGAATTATAATAAAATAATTATAACTATTATAATTAGCATTAATTAACCTTTTCTAAACCAATGAGAATTGACCCCACTTTTCTCCTCTGCACACATAAACACGTGCCATTCCCACTATTGTACAAGCAGTCAACACGCACAGGTCGTCAACACGTGACTCAACGAAAATTTCGTTCCCTTTCACCTATCTCTTAGCACTCGAAAATTCGAGGTAAGTACACCCCAAACACTTTTTGTATTTTCCAACTAAATTATCTCGACACTCCTTACCCACATCTATAAAAAGCATACGGGAAAGACTGCATGCACATTACATATTCTATATCTTACCATTCTGTTGTAATATAATCTTGATATCTAATTGGAATGAAAAATTAAGAAGAATCAAATTTAACAATACATTGTAATTGTGAAAACAGCAAAAATTAACACCAACTTTCAAGAGGCCATATCTCCTGATATAAGTATCTAAAAAAGTTAAAATGTTTATTTTTTTTAAATTTATCATAGGCGGGTACATACAAAAATTTCATCAAAATCTGGAATGGCGCCTATGGAAATTTTAGAAAATATTTTTGAGTTGATATAAAATTTTTAAGGTGCTTGTTCAAAACCAGCTGAAGAACATTCTCTTTATTAAGTTTCTCGAATACGTAATTTATATTGTTTGATAAATATGCACATACACACACACACACACACACACACACACACACACACACACACATATATATATATATATATATATATATATATCGATAAAGAATATATATATATATATATATGTATGTATATGTTATATATAAAGTACAGTGTATGTGTGTGTGTGTTTGTGCGTTTGTGTGTCCAAGCAACTGCTCAGCTCCTACTGGCCTAATTTCAATAATTCGTAACTAATTCAAAATCTCTAGAAATGTTAGGCACAGGGAACGATTTTTGTTGAGCTCAGATTCAGGGTGGCCAGATTATGCGAGGTTAAAAATATATATTAATACATAATACTAGCCATTATCTTTGCTTTCATAGTTCAAGGAGAGTAGCACTTATTTTCCTTTTGTATCGAAAATTGAAGTGCACGTTTTATTATAAACTAGCTTAAAAGCGGCCCTATCTATCTATTTATGCTAGTTCCTGTGGAGGACTCTTGTTTTAACTATCATAACAATAGCTAGTGAGGAGTAGATGCGATAGGCATCAATAAACTACCGAACTCGAAATTGATCGCTGCATTTAAGTATTAAACTGATGTTTAAGCTTACCTTTTAAAAAGTCAATGATAATTCTTCTGTTGCCACAATTTAAAGACAATTTGATCTACGTAGATCCTTATTTTCAATACAAACAATTATTTTTATTGTATGGTTGACAGAACAGGTGGCAATTTATAAGATAAAATTAATATAGTGTAAGGATGGGAAAATAGAAATTAGAATTAGTTATGCATTCAACATTTGAAGAGTCAGAGAAACATAACAACTAATTAAGTAAAATCTATATTATAGAATCTAAATGAATAAATACGAAATTGGAGCTCAATTCTAATACGAATTCTGAGATTTAAAAAAAAGCCCAGCTCTACCTTATAGTAATTTGCACGGTTTTTATTCATTCCCCCACGAGAATGAGATGTGACACAAGGACTTTTTAAAGTGGGGACCCGAGCGCGTGCACCCGGGCAGGGACAAAAATTGCCCACAGTCCCCGCAACCGTCGGTTGCGTTGGCCTCGGTACGAACACCGATCCCTCTCTCTTGTGCAATGGGAGGGCGCGGATTCGGGAAGCTGTTCCCAAGGGCTGGGCACCTCTCAGTATTATTTTCTCAGTTGCCTCTCTGTCCTTCGACAGAGAAGCCCATGAGCGCACTCTGTCCAAGGACAGAGACGCAACTGAGAGATGATAAATAATGTATAAATTACATTATAGTAGGTATTTACTTGACCCCCCTCCCCCACTGAGTCAGGTTGTGACACAAGGTCGGTTTTTAACGTGGGGACCCTGTTATCACTCGGGACGCTGTTCTAAACTGGTCATAGCGAGGCCAGAGTCGGTCCAAGCTAGTCATAGCCATGATACCACCAGCACAGGGATAGAGCCCTGTGACAGGTAAGTATCGGTGTTTACTCATTCCTCCACGAGAATGAGACGTGACACAAGGTTTTTTAAAGTGGGGACCCGAGCGCGTGCACCCGGGCAGAGACAAAAATTGCCCACAGCCCCCGCAACCGGTTGCGCTGGCCTCGGTGCGAGCAACGATACCTCCCTCTTGTGCAATGGGAGGGCGCTCCTCGGGCAGCTGTTCCCCAGGGCTGGGCACCTCTCAGTATTATTTTCTCAGTTGCCCCTCTGCCAGAGAAGCCCCTAAGCGCAATCTGTCCAAGGACAGAGACGCAACCGAGAGATGATAAATAATGTAAAAATTATATTATAGTAATTTACACCGAAAGCGCTCAATATCTGTGTTAGATATAATTTATTTCTCGGCAATATCACTCTTCAGGTTTATCTAACTTGCATATTGATTTTAAAAAGTTTATTTCATTAATTAACTGTCCTTCATTACTGGTCATTTATTCGAGGATTTTTTTTATGTTCATATCAAAAATAGTTCTGTTTAGGAATATAATCTCATTTGGTAAAGAAAATGTTTGAAATTTGCATTTTACTTGGAGTTCAATAAGTTGTACTCTATTTGTAAAACATTCCTTAATTATAACAAGCTAATTTATGAATGAAATGTTAATTTAAAATTTTTGTTTCAAAGATTTCAAGTAGTGAATATATATTATTTTGCGAAGGGAAAGCGAGCGGGCGAAACCTGCTAATAAATAAATATATACATATATATATACATATATATATATATATATATATATATATATATATATATATATATATATATATATATATATATATATATATATATATATATATCATGCACAACTCAAAATTTGCATTTATTTAATTTAGGCAAAGCTTAATCAGCAGGTTTACAAATACCGTAACGTCGGCTGTGTCCATATGATTGTCCTCGACGGCTTCCTCATCTTCATTATTATATATATATATATATATATATATATATATATATATATATATATAATAATGAAGATGAATATATATATATAATGAAGACGAATATATATACATATATATATATATATATATATATATATATATATATATATATATATATATATATATATATATTAATAATAATAAAGATGCAGTATAAACCATTCGGCATTGCACCTGAGCGGGTGTCTGCAACAGGGATTGGCTAGACGTTCTAGCAGGCAAGGGTGCTTATTATATACGCGTATCTGTGTGTGTGTGTGTGTGTGTGTGTGTGTGTGTGTGTGTGTGTGTGTGTGTGTGTGTGTGTGTGCGCGCGTGCGTGCACGTGGACATGTATCTGTGTGTGTAAAGTTACCGGCATCTTAATTTACGAACAAACTTCTTTATCAACACAATACTTATAAGTATTTAAGCACTTATACATACGCACACACATACACACTATATATATATATATATATATATATAGAGAGAGAGAGAGAGAGAGAGAGATAAATAGATAGATATGATCATAGTAATGTAGATATCTCTAACATTATACACATATACAAGCAGATAAGCACACACACGCACGCACGCGCACACACACACGCACGCACGTGCACACACACACGCACGCGCACGCACACACTCACATATATATATATATATATATATATATATATATATATATATATATATATATATATGTATATATATATATATATATGAGGAGATAAGTGTAGGTATTGATTCTAGTCGCAAGTGTGACAGGCGTTGCACCGGCGCCGGCTATGGCTTAGGGAACTGAAAAGGCGGGAAGATGTAATTTGTCAGCCAAGACGAACTATCCAAGATTGAGTCCTATGTTTAAATGCTCTTAACTTTGACATTGATGCTAAATGGTTGTGAGTCTTGACAGACAAGTGTTGATAGCACTCGGACAACGGCTACACCAACAAAATCACTTATAATATCATTGAAACTGGCAAACGTGCGTTGGCTCTGTCAGCAATTTAGCAGCAATAACATAGAAATGAATGTGTATGCTCATAGATACATTTAGAAAAGATTGGCCTTAAATAGTTAGATACATTCCCAGGCATTATCATGCAGGTTGATGTTTTCACAAATAAAAAACAAGGTTCAAATGTATGTATACAGGTTGTGTGATGGCGATTGGCGTTGAAATTGATGTGCTGAGTTCAAATTACTGCATTCACTTAAGTAAAATCACCCAATTTAATGATTATTTTTAATTACAATTGAACGCCTGATTTTGTCTTATTAAATATTGCGTCCTGGATATGACATCCGGCAGCAACACCTCTGAAAGACTGGATATTTTCAGAAGCGTGGAACTACCTCATAACTGCTGTTGCTTGTAAGTCCACCCTAACCTGGGGTTGTAGCATCTTTTAGGGTTCTAACTGACGGCAAATCGTGAAGCCACGAACAAAAATTAACAGTACATTTTTATAATAAAATGTCCAATACATTTTAATAGCAAAGTGACAGTCTATACAAAACTAAAACAACATAAAAAATACATTTTTAAAATAAAATTACCAAAATATATTTTATGATCTACAAAGTATATATCTGTAAAAAAAAAATACTTTTACCCTGAGAGTATAAAATTAGATACAAGATATCTAGTTGAAAACATAATATTTATTTCGGCATTAAATAACTCATAGAGGTTTTATATGCCACTAAACAATTTCAAACAACCAATTCATTAAATCTTATTAGAGTTGATCAAATGTTTCTTTGTCTGGCTTACATAACGTGAGGGTAGCTAGTTATGGGCACCAGAATATTTGTGCCTATAGATAGGATCTCAAATGTCTTTATGAAGGCTTCAATTCCTTTGATATTTCCTAGATATGGGTTAAATCAGTGGTTTCAAAACGGTCCGGAGAGGAGCGCATCATAGCAGGTGAGGTGGAATGATTGAAAGACAAAGATCTCTTTCTATTTCTGATACGAGTTATTGTAATTATTTACACTATTTGCATTGTTCGGCCTGGATTCCTCATCTTCGTTGACATATTCACGACGTTTAGGTCGTTATACGCCTTCTTCATGTGTTTGGAATTTTGAACTGAACCCTTTATTTATTTTGTACACCTGGTTAAATTGTTCTAGTTCCACGTGTCATGCCTCTTCTGGATTTCTCAGAATCAGTAATGTCCCATTAACTCAACTTTCTAAGTTTTTGTTTATCGCTGTTGTAGACAGGTATTGAACTCAAAACTCTTTGGGTCAAGTCTCTGAATTCAACCAACGTTTTTATTTGGTTAAAAGCGTTGGTTGAATCCAGTGACTTGACCCAAAGAGTTTTGAGTTCAATACCTGTCTACAACAGAGATAAACAAAAACTTGGAAAGTTACGTTAAAGATTCGTCGTAATTTTTTAAGCTTTTCACCCCAAGCAAGGCGAGAGTGCTCCTCGAAAGTGGATACAGAGAGGGGAAGCAAGAGTAAAGAGGCGTGATAGATGCCTTGATCTAATTCACCGTCCTTCTTTTCATCTAAAAGAAGGACGGTGAATTAGATCAAGGCATCTGAAGTTATCGATTGACATTACATTTGAATAATTGATGATTATATCTATCAGGGAAACAAGTAAGAAGAAAGGAGTTCTACACACGAGAAGTGCGAGACATGAAGCTGTTAGAGTAGAAGAGACGGCTATATTTAACCGTTTCGACTGTAAAGGGTGGGAACCAGCGAAAGTAACTCGTCGGTGCAGTTACCGTAAAAGTATTTGTAAAAAAGACAGAGGGAAGCGACGGCATGTCTATGAGAGAGCGACTGTAAACGAGATGCCAGATCAGGCCCAATCACATTGCATACCCGTCTGTTCATTTTGTCGAGGACCTTAAGACGAAAATCGTGGGCTCCAGTCAGCAGTATTCCATGCAAGGGCGAATGGTTAATTTATATATTTGAAGGATGGACTCGGGCGAGAAAAACTTTCTAGCGCGACACAGTGAACCAACTTTTCTTGCGGTAGATGAAGCTATTGATTCAATATATTTGTTCCATCTCAGGTCAGTGGACCGTCTGGGACCAAGCTGTCGCAAAGAATTGCTATCGTGGAGTTGAGCATCAGGCATAGGGGGTTTCTCTGGAGTGGGTAAAAGAGATCAGTTTTGTTTTATAGGCATTAAAGTTAACCAGTCATTTCTTGCCCCAGTCAGCAACAGATTGGAGCTCCTTTTCGAGACCAACGGCCAGGTTAGTTTTGAGGCAGGAGTAAATAGTAATGTCGCCTGCATAGATACCAACTTGGGAATTGATGCCATTGGGAAGATCGTTAATCAAGATCAGAAACAGTATAGGCCCCAGGATAGAGACTTGGGGAAGACCTGCGTTCGTGAGAAATGAACTTGAGGAGAATCCGTTAAGGACGTCTTCATTACACGGTTTGGCAGAACTAATTGTATTAAGTCAAATAATCTTCCTGAAATTCCGTATCCCTGAAACTTACGAAGAAGGCGGGCATGCCAAAACCTATAAAATCCTTTAGCGATATCTAGAGTACAACAAAGAAAACTGATCTTGCGTCCTGTATGGCAATGAGTGCTGGGCGATTTCTTCCTATCTGAAGAACATAAGCGAAGAGTGGTTCTACAGACGAACGCATGGAATAACATAGATCAAAGATAAAATGAAACAAAAATGGGATGTCAAATGTCACGCATACATAAAATCAAAAGCAAACACGTAATATTCTGGGACACATTACGAGGAAAGAAAAACTTAAATACTTAAAGAGTGTATTGATGGAAAATATATTAGAGGAAAGCAGCGAGGATCTTACTTAATAAGTTAATGTGATTGGGTGGCACGGTGAAATAATGGATAGCGTCTCGGACTGAGGAATCGGAGATCCCAGTTCAAATCCATTACATTCACTGACGTGCTAATACCCTTGGGGAAGGTGGGAATCCTCTTCTTCTGACCCCTTCTCCCAGCTATAGGTAAATAGCAGAAGAAGACTGGGTTCTATAACCTTGGATAGTCACTGGTCTACCGCAGAAAGAAATGGCAACATATTGCGGGAAAAAATCTGCCTCGTCAATCATGTATCGAAAGATACATGACCGCCAAAACGTTTATCAGCATGGCACATAACTGATTGATTGGGTGGCAAAGCAGGTGTAAAAGTTTGTTTCTTTACTAATTTCACCCTAAGCGAGGCAATAAAGCCACTCAGACACAAGGGATTACTTAATGTGAACGAAAAAGGAAACATTTTTAAGGATCAAAAACAATAAAAGAAAGGAAATCAAGAAGACAGCAGATAACGACTGACATTGCATTTAAATTTTTGAAAATCAAATTTGCCTGGACATTAAATTCAATTGGTTGTTTTGTTTTTTGTTTTTTTTGCATATCAATCTTTATGAGTTATTTAATGTCGAAACCTAAATCTTTTGTACGTAACTTTATTTTGGGAGATAATAATGCTTTAGTGACACAATTCTTGCTAATTAACCTATAGCTGGGGGAGAAGAGATGAATTCATACCTTTCCCAAAGGTATTTGCACGTAAGGGAATATAATGAACCCAACTGGAAATGGAACTCGGCTATCCGATTAACATAGTCATCCGAGTCATTATCCATTGCAATACCAAAAAATCGAAGCTTACAGCACCTGGTGTTCGCAAGTAGTCACCAATCAAGGCACAGATCAGGCATAACGTTGCTTAATTTCGGCGACCATACGGTAACCAGTGTTTCAACGTGATGTGACCCTAACCCTGGAAAGCAAGAAGACGAAAGAGATTCCCACAGTCGAGAAGTGCGAGAAAAGAAACTATTAGCAAAAAGGATACGCTTATATCTAGCCATTTCAATTGTAAAACGATGAGACATTGTTGCCAGTTTTCATAAAGTCTAGCAAAGGTCATCAGAATAACTACTATGAAAGCATTTATAGAAAAAGGGATGGTTCTATGTGCCTTTTTTTCTGAATACTTACATGGGAATTTGGAGCTGGTAAAGTGTCTGAAGCAGATATACCAGCTCAGGACCAATAACATTGTTCTTCTTTGGATTTTATCAAGAAGTGACAGGAAGTTGTGGAGAAACATGGTCGCCCTAGTCCTGAAGAGACATAGCGCATAAATTATCTATTATTATTTTAAAAGTACATACTAGCGGAATAGCTTATAGAAAGTGAAATTAAATGTGATGTACGAATGACTCCAAAACACATAGGTCACAAAAAATTATTTGATTAAGACGATATCCTTTTTACAAATTATTATTTTATATGTTAATAATGTGGCACAAGGCAGAAAATATGCGGCATCCAGTGAGGATCGAACTGACTTCTGAGTGGTAATTGAGACAAGCTCGCTAACTATTATAACACGTCAGGACGCCCATTTTTTTATGTTAATATGGGAGCATTGGCATACAAGAAATTAATTAATATTTTGATTTTGTTAAATTTTCTGTACTTTGCACTTGTACTAATTTATATTACTTCTAGTGATCGTTATTTGAATGTTTATATCTTTTCTCGTCGTTTCTTTTTATTATTTCACCCCAAGCAAACAGATAATCGCCTGAAAAGCGAGAACGATTACCGAGATCGAGTAGAATCTGAGGAAACGTTAGAAAAATATGAGAATAGTCTTCAAGGAGACGGACGACGACGACTAACGTTGCATTTAAATGTTTGAATATTGTAGTTGTTAAGAAGCCGTAAAAGAGTTGCAAGAGAAGAAATTATGACAGTATATGTCTCTGTTAATAATGGACCACGATTTTCTATCGAATTGGGAAAGTTTCAGATGCATTCCAATCCTTTTTGCGACTTTTAACGCCTTCTACGGCGATGATTGTTGTCAAAATTACCGAATTTTCCGTTAGCGAATTTCCTAAATTCGTTAGCCACCGATCGGGTACTTCAAGGTGCCTCAGTTTCTTATTTACTATATTAAAAATATGTAAAAATTTTGTCCGAAAATAAAACGTTTTTCAAAAAATAATTGGCAGAGAAGGGGTTACACATTTTTGGATAGATAGGCAATAGTCTGTTTTGCAGAATATAAAGGAACACTGTCTTTAGTTAAAATACTATCTTTATCTTAAAATTTCATGAGTGCGACATGTACAACTAGAAACGTCCTGTCCTACTTTGTTAAATCTTTGCAATTACCTTAGCACCATCATTAATATTTGAAGGGATATATCAGTATATGTATATTGCTTCCTAAGATATAAGGATTTAAACTACACATATGCTACCTTAATAAATTATTTTATTGTATTGCATATTAATATGGAGGGTTGGCATTCTTTAACTTCCACAATTCATAAAACCATTTAATGTTCATTTTTTTTCCTGTAACATTGTTTATATCAGGTTTTATTAGTTTTCAGATTTCTTCTTTTCTTTTCTTTATATATATATATATATATATATATATATATATATATATATATATATATATATATATATAGTCATCCACAGACAGACTGTTCCGCTCTATCACAGCACATCAGTGTGGACCGACCGCTTCAGGGACGAAATCCAACCGATTTGTTATTCTCACTCCGACTCCCAGCAGAGAGGAAGGCGAATTTTTGCGAATGTATTTTTTCATAAAAATACCAGTCACTCAGAGAACTCAAACGTCAGAAGTAATAGTGGCTGTTTACAAATTCGTTCCTTACTCCCCACAGTGCTCGATCGATTAAATTATTTTATCGAGAGCTAATATCGTCATCCACAGAAAGACTGTTTCGCTGTATCACGGCTCATCAGTGTATCTAGACATCCGATCGCTTCAGACCGGGACCGAAACCCGACCGATTTGGTATCGGAGATTCTAACCCCTAGAACATCGACGCCCTGCAGAGAGAAAGACGAATTTTTGCGTATTTATTTTTTCAGAAACAAACTAGTCACTCAGAGAATTCAGTCAACTAGGATAGATAGATAGATAGATAGATAGATAGATAGATAGATAGATAGATAGATAGTAGAACACAGTGACTACTAGTGGTAATAAAACAGTGCCCGACGCAGAAAAACCGATCTAATATTTATACCAGTAATAAATATACATTTTGACTCTCATCGTTTCATACAACTCCAACAAACGGTGAGGAACAAAATGTATATTTATTATCCACATATACTATTATTATTCCACCGTGGTTAATACTTGGAGATTTACTGGCTATTCCATTAATTTTTTCATCTTTTAAATCTTTTTCTGGCAACGTCGTCAATAATCAGTATTTCTAACTGTGAAGTGACATTGTCTTGAACTTAAAGCCTCTTATGTGTGCATCCTGCCACTCAAATTACAGTAATTTACATTTAATTTAGATGCAGAAAAATATTAGAAAACTATCTGCAGACACACACACACACACACACACACATATATATATATATATATATATATATATATATATATACAGAAAGAGAGAGAGAGAGAGAGAAATTGTCGTCTAAATTACGCAAAAATCTAAATGACACTGACATCTCATTTTAACAGGTATATTTACCAAAATTGCAGAAGAATTTCTTGAAATACTGAAGAGTAAATTTATTAAATAAAATCTCCATTGCATCAGCCACGTCTTTCAGAAGACTTCGGAATTACCTGCATCTCTTCTGGACGGTCTACGTGTTTAAGTTGATCAATGCTGACATAATCATTGTCTTCGGTCCATCTTTGGTGTTACATGGAGTTTTCTTGATCTCTCACTCAACTGCACCTCGTACATAATAATCAATGACGAGTTAAATGGCCAGATGTCAGGGGTGGTCGCAGAATTTATCTGACTACCATGACTGGGTTCTCCTACTTGTGTGACACGGCGTAGAGTCCTGTTGTCAAACATAGGGTCTTCCAGCATCACCCAGCGAAGGACTACCTTCTCAAGGCTGTTAATCCTCTGTACTGTCCTCAGATTGACGCGCAAACATTCTGAAATGTTCGTATTGGAGCTTCCGGTGCGATTGCCAAGCAGTACAGCATGCCCAACTGACCTTACTATAGTGTACAGTGGAGAAAATCAAAAAGAACCAACCCGCATGCGCTAAATTAAAAATATAAAATGGCGACAATTTACTCATCGCTCCCTGTATATATGCTGGTCAGTGGTGCATTATCGGAAATAAGGTCTGTTGT
The DNA here is from genome assembly GCA_964036315.1 of Acanthosepion esculentum. Lineage (NCBI taxonomy): Eukaryota > Metazoa > Mollusca > Cephalopoda > Sepiida > Sepiidae > Acanthosepion > Acanthosepion esculentum. Next base: position 55,035,305 of record OZ038511.1, on the reverse strand, counting down.
AATATCCTTACAGTTATTATTCGAATGCATTTATTTTTTAACGTTTTACTCATTATTTATTCTTGATTACTTAATTATTTTTATTGATTATTATTTATTTGTGTTTGTTAATTTGTTTATAATTTACTTAATTTATTTATTTCGATTTTTTGTTTATTTTGTATTATTTCAGGGTTCGTTATCTTATCTGATTAGTACAATGACATTATCACAAAACCCATTTGATAATATGTGTAACAACACAGAGAGCTTTTCGTGCTTATTTCATGTTACGTCAGACTGATGCTGTCCTGGGCAGATACTGCTATGGGTTGAACATTTTAGGGACACGAGTTCAGCTGTTAAATGGCAGCCACCTGGAAGACTTCGAAGAGCCGGAACTTCCGGTTGAGATGAAAACTTTAAAAATCCTCTACAACAGTGTATGTCGAATTGAAGCCACCATTTCGAGATTGCTATTTTAAAAATGAAATGAATAAAACTGTACCCTTATTTTAAATAATACTGAAATACATTTTTAAAATGTAAGAAAATATTTCTGCTAGTGAACGAACAGATAATTGAGCTAAGGATATGTTATATAGGAATAAAAGTGCCCCTGCCGACACTTGAATTTGAACATAGCTCGCCAGTGAGCAAACACAGGCGATCCCATTATTGAATTAAGTAGACCACGTGACCATAGAGGAAATATATGTAGGAAGTAGCTGACGACTAACGAATACTATTTCTAGTCTACCCTCTATACTATACTGATCACCATTTCTACTCTATTACTATACGGACAGCTATTCTCTTTGTTACACTATTCTTTATTCAGATCGCTTATACAGTGATTACTATTCAAGAGAGTATTATCGAGCAAGTGCTTATAATGCGAGTGATATTCGAAGGCGTCTGACACCTGCATTATTCAATGGTGTGCTATAGTTGTATCTGTGATTACACATTCTCTACTACAATGAGCATTACGAAAGAGACAATGAGTATTCGTTGGCATTACAAAAGGGGGCAACGATTGTTCGTTGACATAAAAAAAGAATGGGAAAGAGAAAGTTAAAATATCTGCGACACATAATGAGGAAAAAGATTTTGGAAAATTTGACACTCACTGGAGACATCGAAAGCAAGATGTGCAGAGGGACAAAACCGAGTACCTTAACTTTGTTTTTGTTTTTACAATGATGTCCACCCTGTACTAAGCCTAATGATCACTCGATGTAGAGGCATACAAAGTAAGAGGCGTATTTTATGCGGATACGTGGTTAAGATAACGGTTAACCCATGATTTGAACAGGATAAGATTGTAGGGATCGCGGCATCACCCTCTTGTGTGTTAGTGCCACAAAGTAGCGGTTTGTGGGAAAAAAGCCGCTGGAGTGGAACTTACATCTCACAAATACAATACGAAGAGAATGACGGTGGTTCGTTACAATGTTCATGTCATGTTGACTTCAAAGCTTGTGAAGCTTGTGGAACTAAAGAATTATAGTTCTTCAAAACGCTTTCTATGAAAATAGCGAGAGGCTTGCAACGTTTCGTCTACCAGAAAGGTTGTTGTATGGTAGAAAGTAATTCGTCACCCACAAAGACTCTTTTAGACTCTATTGAGACTGGAAAGCCTAGACTGGGCAGCTCCATCCTTCTTAATGTGGAGGAGTCGGGTACTTACGGGAGCGGTACAGGGAACAGACTGTTTTTTCCAGAATTTTTAGCGATAGATCGTATGTACGAGGTCCACTTGAGATCAGGGTTGAGTTTAACACCAAAAGACACTCAAGGCAAGGGGCATCCGTTCATCGAAATTGGTGAAGGTTCTGGATACGATCGGTGATGTTGAAACGTCACTAAGTTTCTGTAAATCATTTCAGTATAGGGTGTGCGAGTCATAGTTTAAGTTCCTACAAAGAGCTAGAAAGGATAGGCAGATGTGGAGGGCCATGTTCACCCTAGACCTGAAGGGACATGGTATATAAAAGAATTTCCCTGCTGTGCGATGATGCATCATTTAATTGTGGAGAGAGCTCCTGTTTTTATTTTGTAAAATAAAAATGATATTTAATAAAATCGTAATTGGAAGTAAAACACATTTTAAGGAAAGGCGCCGAGACGAATGAATTCAAATTTGAAAGACGTTACCTTGACAGATGCTTCTACGCGTTTTCAAGTGCGTATCGTTGTTGTTAGGTTGATAAAACAAACGAATAAAAGAAGACAAAAATGAATAAATGTTTCTGAATTAATCAGCAAATCACCCAAAGATAATTCGCAATTGAAAGCTAAACATAAAATATAAAATTATGTATAAATAAGCATAATATTAAGGATACACAAAAAAGAAAAATGGAGGGAAAAGAATAAAAATGAAATTTTCATAAAAGCTTTTATTTGGCGTCGTCTTATTTGCAAAGAAGTAACGTTTTGAAGAAATTGTTTTGATTGATTGACATTTAAAAGTCTTATGCGGTCCATTCTACTCGTACAAATCTACATATTAATCTATGTACAAGGGGCGACATAAATACCTCCTTTATTTTAAACTGTCACCTCTATGGTACTAGTGAACTTAGGCAAGTGGCTATAGTGTCTTCATTTAGTAAATGTCTTACCATTATCATTAGTTACCATTATCGCTTAGACCGGTGCATACAGTGCGTTTGCTAATGAAATAGTTTTAATCCGTAACTGCAAAACAGAGAGCTTTCGTCCTATTTTCACGTTACATCGGAATGATTCAGTTCCGGAGACAAAATCGATACTGCTCTGATTTGAACATTTTAGGGCAACAGGTTCAGCTCTTAAAAGAAAGCCGCCTGGAAAACCTCGAAGCACTAGAACTTCCGGGTGATGTAAAACTTTAGAACTCTTCAAACGTGTATGGCAAATAAAAGCCACCATTTGGTGGATATCACATTTAAAGCAGAAAGAATAAAAACTGCAGCACGTCATTGAAACAACAGTGTAATAAATATTTGAATAGCTGTTACATTGGTCTTGTTGTCATCCTTTAAAATGTGGGCGGTATTTCTGCAGCACCCTGCAAATATTCGCTCACGCACAGGTGGGCGGCCATATAGTGTGGATGGGTGATTCTCTCCTACCTCGTCCCTACGGTTCAAGGATTGCATCGATGTATCAGAGGTGAGTCATGGGAACGTGTCATTAGTGAGTAGCGTAGGACGGTCAAGAAGATTAAAACTACAGTTTGAATTTTCTCGCATTGACCACAAAATGTTGAAACGGGGGGGGGGGTGTAGGGAAAGAGATCGTCACAGAGCTTCCAGCAGTGAAAGTGGACCCTCCTGAATTAAGCTGTGATATCTGCTCACATCCCTATCTCAGCATAGCTGGATGGAACAGTCGCCTTCGGCATCTTGATAACAAACCTGTCGTCGACTATCAGGTTGCTGTTTCAGCCCATGTCAATCAGAGATGTCCTAGATGTTACAAAGAATGCAGATTAAATGGTCTTTGTAGAGATATATGAAGATTCAATGCAATCAAATACCTGTAAACGTGCCTAAATTTAAAATTGGTTATGGCTGCCGAGTTTGTGGAGAAACAATGCAAATCAATGACTGGGCTTAAAAGTCACGAAACATTTCACGTTGTTAGATGTTATGCGATGGTCATGCTCGATAAAGAGCAGGCAGCCATCATTTATGTATGTATGTATGTATGTATGTATGTATGTATGTATCTATGTATGCATGTATGTATGTATGTATGCATGTATGTATGTATGTATGTCTGCATGGCTTAATGCTTCGAACGTTCCCTTTTCCAACCATGAAATCTGGGTCCGTATCTCACGATTTGTCAGAAAGGTGACTTCATCGTGTTATAGACCTCGAGAGGCGAAACGTGCATGGAAAAGACCTGAAATAATCCCCGAGCTTACCCAAGCCTTGTGAGTTAAATTTAATAGACGGCGCTGTTTGCTGATGCGCTAGCATGACGCCATCGTGATCGTCGGATTATTAAGTACGCAAGATTATGGGACTCTTTCCCAGAAACTCTTACTAAGGTTTTCATAGAATAATTGTAGTATACGTGGGCTCTGTGAGTGTTTAACAAATAAAAATGTGCTTGAGAAGGCGTCTGCGACATAGATTCGCTAGCCGCACGAGCAGACCGACCGACTTGGATACGAGCGGCCAGCCATGATCATAGTGTATGTATGAATAGACGGAAGGATCCAACACTTAAACCGGAGACTCAACGCAACCGCCATTAAATTATTCTTTGTAAGATTTGAATGATATTGTTAAATGTAAAATTTAACAAATTTTACAACCATTTAAATGCCATGTTTCCCTCGGAGATGTTTCTTTCAGGTAGATTTCTACCCAGGTGAACGAAATAAAGGTCGCTGTTTGAAATTCCAATCACCTGAAGAAGGTCGGAGTGTACGACAGAAATGTTGTGAATATGGCAACAAAGATGAGGACAACATATAAATAGTGTAAATAATTACTTCAATCCTAAGAGGGAATACCTTAAATACAGTATCAAACCTTTTTGTCAACAAATATTTTATTTTTGAGTAGTGCTGTGACAATGTATTTTAGGTCAAAATGATGAGCACAACAGTCTGAACTATGTAAATAGTGTAAATAATACCTCATCTCAGAAATATAGACAGAATTGAAATACTTACGATTTACAAAAAGTCACAGTTTATCATAAGAGGTCCGAGAACTGATTATATACGTTTAAACTGTGGAAATAGCTTCTCTAATTGGAGGCTCAAACGTATCGATTATGACATATAATTAATACCTACAACAAAAGTGCTACCCATTTGGATAGATGCATAGCTGCCCAACCACAAAAAACACCACACGAATGGATAGCTATATTTGTAGAATTTATTTAAAGATCAACTAAGCCATATGTGAAAATTCAAGAAGCAGTTGCAAAATAAAAGAAATTCGTTTTATTTATTAGACATTTTAATTGTTAGCCATATTCACGGGTGAATAAATGTTGCAGAACAAATTAATTGAAATGTAATACATGAAAAATATTTATTATTCTGTATGTCAGGGTAAACATTTAAAAGTCACAAGACATCATTGTGGATTCTACAATCAGGAGAGATGCGCAGAATGGCGGCTTTAGCGTCCAGAAATTTATTAGTACGGCGATCTCCTACTTGGGCAACGTTGGCCAGAGTGTCCTGTGAGATTTAGTCAATTTAGTCGGTTTTCTGAGTGGTACACAACATCTTTAGTAAACAAAGTTATCGCAATTTATTCAAGCATTACCAGATTAATACAAGTAACTTTTGGACTTACAATCATAAGAGATGCTCAAAATGGACGACTTTAGCTTTCAGTCATTTATTAGTACGGCGATCTACTGCTTGAGCAACATTGGCTGAAGTACCCAGTGCGATTGCTTCACAGGTATTTTTAATGTAGTCAGTTTTCTTTTAAGGTGTTAAATCAGGAGAATGTTGGGGCGCAGGGCTGGACCGCACCTCTTCATCCTAGCCAGTGTCCTTACAAATTCTCATTCAAATAAGTTGGTAGTGTGGCGGTGCGGTGTCCTGTTGAAAGAAAATTCATAACTTCCATAAAGTTCATCGCAATTTGATAAGACTACGAAAGTTTATCCTTTCTTGTAGAGTGTACACATTTTTGGTGGACTCTGTACACACACACACACACACACACACACACATATATATATATATATATATATATATATATATATATATATATATATATATATATATATATATATATATATATATATATATATATCTTCGGCAGAATTGAGTCACTGTCAGTCACTGTGTGTTTATCTAAATCTAAAAATAAACACGCTAAAATTCACCTTCATCCCTGCCGTGCGCCGACGGCTTAGTGGTAGAAGTTCTGACTGACGGCAATTCAGCCGGGTTTCGATCCTAGCTAGAAGCAACCGGACGTCTAGCCACACTGATGAGCTGCGAAACAGTCTGTCTGTGGATGACAAAAAAAGTATATATATATATTCAAGACCAAGATCGTTGTCATTTGATCAAATTTTGGGAAGCTGTCCGACCTGAGAACTTTTTAGCGTCCACTTCCCTCTGTGCATATTTGAAATAACGTTAATTAGAATCTATTTAAGTATTCATCAAAAAAGGGCAAATGCTAATATTAACTGATAAAATCCAATTGTAGCCTTCGCCTGTGCATTGCAGAATAATTCAAGACCAATTGAAATTGGTCGTTTGAAATTCAATCAAAACTAAAATCCATATTTTCAATGTAAAAGATTTCGCATAAAGTCATTGATATTTTCTATTTTGAAAAAGTGATAACATCATTTTTAAACTCCCAAACAGCAATAACTTTAAGGGGTTATTCTTTTGTTTTTCTTTCCTCTATTGTGTATCTTATTTGCATAAATTTGAGAATGATTTATGAATGGAGCGAGATCATTATTCCGATGGGCTTTCGTATCGTCCCAGAACAATCGTATCATTAACTATTTATGAGACGACTCTGAATAAATCAATTGGGAAGACTCTGATTAGAAATGTTCATACAATATTTAAAGATAATTACTTGGCTAATATTTTTAAAGTAATACTCTCGTAGATAGAATTAAATGTAAGAGGCGCGGCAAAAATAGACGAAGAACAAATATTGAAAGATGAAGCTGAAATTTGTTAGTAGAGTTGAATAAATAAAATATTTTAAAGGTAAAAGAAAATAAAATTAGAAACAAATGCGAAAGAGAAAGTGAATAAAATAATTTGTGGAGAAAAGGGAAGGGATGACGAGAAAGTTGGAAGATATAAACGAATGAAATAGTGACGACCGATGATGGAAAATACAACAAAAGTGGGAGTAAATGCGAAATGGATAGAAAGAAGAAATCACAGAGAAGAAATATAACATTTAGTTGGAGGCAAATAGGGAAAGGCGGGAATACAAGAAGAGAAGCTGCGATATTCTAGTGCATCTTTCTGGCCATAGGATGAAGTGTAAGGGCGGCTGTATTCATACCGTTTTCAAATTCTTTCACCCCATACCAGACTTTCAAATCGTTTTGCAGAATTAATAACGTAATTAATTTTCTTATTACGTCAATTCCTCACTTAACGACCAACTTCGTTTAAATAGTCGCTAATTGAGATGTTCTACCTGACCGCAATTTGCGGTGCATTACGGGTATGATGCGTTTGTGCCAACCAACTTCGGACAGCTCTAACGTCATTTTTGCGCCATTTGCAGCATTTCTAAATAGTTTCAAAATATTTACAGAATAGTACACTGAATTGTCGGCACCCGCTCGCATTCGAGTATCAGAATCGTCATCTTTCTTCTTATTCTTTTTCTTCTACTCACCTGGTGGTGGTTCCCGGATGGCTTTGGAGGCCCAGCCTACTCCTGAAGACTTGTGAGCAGGAGTCATATAAAGTGTTAGTGTTGGACGCGGCTGGGCGAGTCGCCCCGCTGCCAACACTAATATTCTTCATGTTGACGGTTGGACTCGAAAGTCTTGACGCCTCTGATGTTCCTATGCCTAAAAGGCAGCAACGGTTTCCCAAGTATTAGGGTCGATGACAGCCTGTGTCAGGGATGTCTTCAAATGATCCTTGAAGCGTCGTCTTGGGCCTCCGCGTAGCCTCTTGCCACTGGTGGGTTCTCCAAACATGATGGTATGTGGGAGTCGAGTGGGATGCATTCTGGACATATGATCCGCCCAGCGGAGGCGATGTTGAAAGATGGTAGCCTCGATGCAGGGGAGATATGTTCGAGTGAGGAACTCGTTGTTGGTGATGAAGTCCTCCCAACTGATGCGAAGGGTTTGCTGGAATCGCTACAGACGTTTGATGTCTCGACAATGCAAAGTCCAAAAGGGTGGAGAGGACCACGGCCCGAAAGACCATGATTTTGGTTTTATTGTGAGGCCGTGCCGTACGCAGTATGAGCTGATTTGATTCTGTTTTCAAGGTCTCCCTCGCAGGTGATATTATTCGAGATTAGGTAGCGAGATTCATCGACTTCTACCGGCTGTCCGTAGATGTTGATACAGACATTCCGTGTCGCTTGTCCGGGGGCCGGTAGGTTGAAGACCTTTGTCTTTTTGACATTGATCTGCGTCCCGAAGCGTTTGTACTGTATAGTAAACGTCACAAATAAATCTTAAAATCAGCTCTATATTCTGTACATTACTTACGTAAATTTTTATTTATTTTTTTTTTACTTTATTTACTTAAACATTAAAGTGATCAGATCAAGCCGAATACAGAATACTACTGCCATATATGATCAGGAACTGCCCGTCTTCACTTTCCAGTCTCGATAGAGTCCAAAAGTGTCTACGCATCCTATGAAACGTCGTAGGTCTTTCCCGACTCTATTACTATTTCCATGGAAAGTATTTAGACCAGGGGTGGGCAAACTATGGCCCGCGGGCCACATGCGGGCCGCCAAACGATTTCGTGCGGCCCGCTTTAAAATGTTATTTATTAAAACTATATTTTTCCTTTAAAAGCCCTTTATTTTGCCAATTTTAAATATCATTTATTTTGGATTATATATACTATGCGGCCCAGTAAAACTATAATTTTTTTAGAATGCGGCCCTTGTACTAAAAAGTTTGCCCACCCCTGATTTAGACGAAGTACATTCCTTTGTCTCACCAATGCTAAGATCTGCGATGCCACGCACATTATAGCGAACCATTCTCATTCGTTTCATATTCCACTAATGAAATGTAAATTCTACTCCAGCAGCATCTCCCCACGAACCACTGATTTGTGGGATCGACACGCAAGAGAATGCTTCCGCGATCACGACAATCTTAAACTATTCAAGTCTACGTTTAACCTTTATCTCCACCGTATATCCGCATAAACTGTCACCCTTACTCAGTAAGCTTTTACCTCGACTGTTTCTTGGGACTTGTACAGCCTGAATATCATTGTAAAAAAGATAATTTTCTAGCTTTTTCCCTCTGCTCATCTTGCTGTGTATATCGCCAGTGAGTGTTAAATTCTCCAGAGTCTTTTTCTTCATTATATGTCCCAGATATTTCAACTTTCTCGTTCTTATTCTTAGCACAAGTATCCTTTCGTCCCTGTGTTCCTTAAAACCTCTTCATGTCTCACATGTTTCGGCCATCGTATTCTCAGAAACCTTCTGCAGAAACTCATTTCTGTTGCCGTAACTCAGTCACATGAAATAAATGAGACTATCATTTATATAAGCTAAGCCTGTTGAGCCTTGTACAGGACGAACGTCGTTGTAAAAATATTTGTTTTTTTATGAGATTCTACAACTGATCGTAAGTCTGTAGATGTTATTAAACAGGCCTGTGCCCCTGCTATTCATCTGGAGGTCCTCAGAATCCAAAGAAGGATCTGTAATGTAATCAATCCTGACTTGGCATCTCGAATTCAGTCACTTTCTCACCAACGTGACATGGCTTCCCTCTGTCTTTTCTACAGATATTTTCATGGCAACTGCACTGACGAGGTTTTCTCCCTCTACCCCGACTGCATGAATTTAAGCGTGCTTCTAGATTGGCATCTAGGTCCCACACTTTTACTGTTGAAATAGCTAAATGAAACCGACACTTCTACTCCAACAGTTTCTTTTCTCGCACTTCCCGTCTGTGGAACTCCTTTCCGTTTACTTGCTTCCCTGATAACTACAATCTTCAAGAAATTAAATGCAACGTCAATCGCCCTCTTATGTCTTGAAACCCATTCATCATTTGTCCTTTCCTCAATCCTCCTTATTCTCACACTTTTCTTTCACTTTCACTCCGTAACCCCCTACGTAGAGGAGTTTTAAATAAAGTAAGTTGTTAAGTGATTGATGACTGTTGTTCAAGTGAATTCAGAAATAAATCTCCCAAAATGGAGTAGCGAACTATCAGGATATGTTCTGATTAGATTAGAAGACTCGGCGATGCTAATAGAAATTTTATTGGATGATATCAATATTTCTTGTAAAGAATTTGAAACAAATACCCCGGATGTCATCTTAATCTTAAGAGGGATGGTCTATTAACTAGCGGAAAAACTCACAACAGAAGCAGCTGAGGACGTATAGAAACATGAATGATACTCCCTTTCTACATAAAAAATAATCATTTCGACAACCGTATTTCAAAGGCTATTAACAGTTTCGTCGATACCAGGGCTAATATTTTCTACTTTGATTAAAAAGTACAATATTATTTGTAAATAGCAGCAGACATACGTCGTATAAATTACTTGACAAAATTGCAGAAATTGAAATAAATGGAGAAAGCAGTATAAAATTAGCCGAACGGGGTTGAAAGGCTGCAAGTTATGCCGGAAACAATAAAACAAATAGAAGCTGTAAAGAACCGTGAGCGACCTCATTCCTAAAGTATATGAAGTTCTTTCCCTTTCACACACAGACACACACACACGCACACACACACACACACACACACACACACACACACACACACACACACACACACACAGAGTTATTTATTTAATTTTTAAGCGCGTATAATTACAGTAGTTACTCCCTGTTACTTCAGGTAATTTATGATTCGCCAATATCGAAAAACGGACGGACGCACATACATTGCGTTTTATATATGTAGATTTACGATGGACTCTTAGTTTTAGGCTATTGTTACTGAGGTGTAACATATCTAGGAAAAGGTATTGTTTGTTTCCATTTCCTAAATAAATTATATCATTTGATCGACTTTGCTTAGTTTATCTACAAGGTTACGTAAATTAGTTTTGCGGGAATATATTTATAGAACGCCATCAATATATCGAAACTATTTATATATCGTTTTCCCATATATATATATATATATATATATATGCGTGTGGTGTGTGTGTGTGGTTTAGCTGACTTTAACCATTCCATATGATTCAAATTATAGCAGCAAAGTAAAACGTAACAAGATATAGTCAACAATATAATAATGATAATGTGTCAGTCAAAAGTATATTGCAAAAAAAGCAAACATTTAATTTGGGGAGTTTATTTACATATCATTGATCTAACTGTACCATATATGTATGTATGTACGTTCAGATCGAAATTCTGCTGCAAACAACATGTAAACCAGTACAACCTGGCACGAGTGGTCGGCGTCTGAATCTGCTCCATTAAAAGTTTTTTTTTTCTGCGGGTGGCATGTCAACACATAGTACGAGGAACAAAACCTGATGAAGGGTATCTGTCTATATTTCTGAGATGAGGTATTATGTACATTATTTACATTATTCCGACTATTGTCCTCATCTTTGTCGCCATATTTATCACAACGTTTCGGCCGTTGTACACTCCGGCCTTCTTCAGGTGGTTTGAATGTCGAACTGAACGCTTTATTTAGCTCACTGGGGTAGACTGTTCTAATTCCACGTGCCATGCATGTCTATTGTTATTTATACATTATCTATTGCGTTTATACAAGAGACGCGTGTCTGGCCAATCAGAACTAACCAAAAATCATAATATTCCAGAACACTTTCTTTTTGCTTTTTCATTGCTATTCTCGATCTCTGACGAAGCTTTAATAAAGGGGAGACATATTAGATTGAGATCATTTTATTATATATATATATATATATATATATATATATATATATATATATATATATATATATATATATATATATATATATATACAAAATTTAAATACATATGCAAATATATACTAGTAACAGTCTGAAATGTATAAATCAAATAAGGACAGAGTATACAGAGACAAGAAAAACGACAAGAAGGAGAAATAATGACAACATTCTACACGTACTCGCATACGCAGAGGTGGTCGCATGCGCACGCTCTCACACACACGCAACACAATGAAATAATCAACCTTATACAACTGAAAAGTGTATATAAGAAAGAAACCACGAGAAAATAAACAATCAGTTACCGATATCCCCTGATGAGTGAACAGTTTGATTGCTGGAGTTCCCTTCCACGAAACTCTACAGTCAGGATACTGAAGGTAAGAACTAAATCACAAATTTTATATTTGTATTAATTCTACACACACACACACACACACACATATATATATATATATATGTGTGTGTGTGTGTGTGTGTGTTTGTTTGTTTGTTTGTTTGTCTGTGTGTATGTATATTGAGTATATATATGGAGTTGTGTGTATTTGGGCTGAAATTGCGTACTTTTATATAAAATACATTCCATATAAAAGAAATATTTATATAATATAGTATCAATATGTGTTTTGTATGTGTGTGTTTTTGTGTGTGTAAGTATGCACATCCTCGTACATAGATAGATAGATAGATAGATAGATAGATAGATAGATAGATAGATAGATAGATAGATAGATAGATTTGTAACTAAACTTGTCCCACCAATTTCCGAATAAGTATTCTCCATTTAATTCCTCTTTAAGCATTATATCTTAGCATTAATCTTTTTGGAGGAGATCACCCGCCCAATAGTGGTCGCTTGCAATCTTAAGTGCCCAAGATAATCTTTTGTCTATAGATTTAAACATTTCCTCTTCTTATTGCGTAATATAATGTACTAGTTGCAAGGATGTGATAAACGAAGTTATACCACTATTCTTGGTCACAGAAAAATGTTTCTCTGACATCCAAAATGTTTTTGCTTCTCAACACGCGACTCTTTTTTTACTTTTTTTTTACACTGTGTACCAGAAATAACTAACCTCGTGGAGTAATTCTCAAGACCCACACTTCTATCCACATTTAAAATTCTTACAACAAGCATTAAGTTTATTGTAAGTAAATTTCATTTTTATTTATATGTTCTCCGGTAATGATTAGTGATTTCTAAGAAACTGTAAAAATTACCTTTACATCTTATACATATTTTGGATTGACACGTTTTTCTATAGACGCTTTTATCCTCAATAATAATCAATTCATCTTTTTTACATTAAAGTTCACCTAATACAAGGAGACACAGTGAAGTAATAGATAGCGGCTCGGATTGGCGAGTCGGTCGAGTCCATTACATTCACTTACGTGTTAATACCCTTGGGAAAGGTATGAATACTCTTCTTCTAAGATATGTATAAATAGCAGGACAGACCGGATTCTATAGCCTTTGATGGTAACTAGTCTACCACAGAAAAAAATGGCAACCTACTGCGGGAGAAATCTGCCTTGTCAGTCATGTTTCGAAAGATATATGATCGCTTAAGCGTGTATCACGCAGGGCACATAACTGATTGACAATGTAGAGTGCTACTATTAAAATGTTTATGATAAATGAGTTGCGATATCAATGAAAATGATGATGGTGGCAAGTGACGATTATAAGGATAAGGAAGATAGATAACTATTGACCTTTCTGACCCCTACAGCCTTTAATAAGGCTGTAGGGGTCAGAAAAGCATTCATGCGATGTCTGTTCAACAAAGTAGCTGTTCCTGGGAGGAAAATATGACGGAAATAAGGTTTATTAGACTCTGTGAAAGTAGCATGGTAGAGCTTAACAAAATGTAAACAATCCGCTATATTATCGGTCGTGAACTGTTATTTCTGTTTCAGTCACTTTCCCATCGCCGTAACATAGTTTCTAATGTACCCTTTCTATATTTTCATTGTAATTGTTTAAATGAGTTTTCTCTTCGGTTTCATGATTTTAAAAAGTCCAAGTGCATGAAAATATTGGCAACTAGATCTCATAATGTCACAGTTGAATTTGCTAGATGTAAGCTATACGTGCTATGCTAAACTAAAAAAAAATTATTAAACAGCGAAGTAGGGTTTTTGTCAAAGTATTTTTCTAAATAATTCAAATTTCATCGATTGGTTTGCAAAATTGAACGAAACCACTGGGGCTACATAGTTTTGAGTTGTCCTTCTCTTAGACTGGTTGCCAACTACAGCTAAGTCCAGTCTGTTCTGCTATTTAACTCACAGATAGCAGGAGAAGAGATAGATTCACATCTTTTCTAACGGTATCTGTGCAAAAACGAATGCAATAAATTTTCTCAGAATTCAAACTTAGCTTGCCACTTTCTCATTTCAAGACACTAACCATTCTACAACCTGCACATCCACTGAATTCAGAACTTCAGTGACTAATACCAAATGCCTTATGCCTTAACTTTCTATTGTCACACAAACCTCATTTCAAATAATTTCCAATTCAATCTATATATAAAATTCTGTGACTTCCATTAGTCCGTCCATCACACCCTCTAAAATAGCCATACGTTGACTGAAACCAAATTTTGGGGAGGAGTGCAAACAGGAGGGGGGTACAAAATACAGTTGATTTTACTAGGGTGCATAAAAACCATGAAGTAGGGTTTTTGTCAAAGTATTTTTCCAAACAAATCAGCTTATTCAAATTTCATCGATTGGTTTGCAAAATTGAACGAAACCACTAGTTTGTAGATCTCGACAAACAAGTTAGCGATAACTTCAAAAATACTAAATACTGTGAAGATTTCAACACGTATTGCAAAGTAATAATCCATTAACTGCTTCCATACATACCCACAGATAGATAGATAGATAGATAGATAGATAGATAGATAGATAGATAGATAGATAGATAGATATTAGTCTGTTACAAGGGAAAATAGTAGGGCTCCCTTGTTGCTTGGGCGCTAAGGCCATGGTTCTACTGCCTTTCTTATATTTTATAGATACAGTTTACTTTTATTTCGTTTGAATACTATCCAGCTTCTATAATGGAATATTGTTCCGTCTGATTAAATCATTCCTTTTTCTTTTTGCTATAACTGAAGACAGTCCTTTTTGACAATTGAAGTGTAAGTAAACAAGACGGTTTTTTTTTGTAAAATTACAAAATTGTTTCCTTTGACAACTTCATCTCTTTGTTATGTCTCTCTGATGACAGACTAAACATATCTTACCACCAATCGACAAATTCAAGAAAATCAGATACGTATCTTTGATTATGCTTTAATCAAGCGAGTTTGTTTAAAAGGCTAAGGAAACACTGTAACGGCTTACCATAGACAGGGTCCCCAAGTCTAGAGAGAATATAACTCTAAATAGTGTCTTTATCTTTGTTATTAAATGGTATTAAGATGTCTCAATTTTCAAAGATCGTTTTGATTGCTATATATTCTTCTAATAGCATGCCTATTTAGGACATTGGAGATTATGGCTCTCCACAGACTAATTTTCATTAGAATCTATAAATTTCCATTCATTTGTGGATAAGATAATGGAGTAGTTTCCTGTTACTTTCTCCACAGGATAGAATCAGAGTTTTCCTTCTCTTAGACTGGTTGCAAACTGAAGCTAAAGTGCCCAGTATATTTTACAATTTATCCAGTAACTATTGGGTAAGGGCATTAATGCCAAAGTCGACTACATGCACCAATATCAGTTACTCGAATTGCATTGCCCAGTATATTTTACAATTTATCCAGTAACTATTGGGTAAGGGCATTAATGCCAAAGTCGACTACATGCACCAATATCAGTTACTCGAATTGCATTTTTCAGCTCTTGTTATCAACAGACTTTTTAAAAGTCGTTTCAAAGTAAGAATGCCAAGTCGTTACTGGGAGTGAAAAAGAATGAAAAGTATTTAGTGAGAATTAAGATCTGGGTTCGAGAAGGTAGAATATTGTGACTGACGTTGGATATAAATCTTTTTAGATTGTAGATGTCAGAGAACCGCGAGAAAAGAAACTATTAGAATATAACTTATGGTTCAACAGTAAAACAATGAGACCTAATTGACAATCTAGTAGTACGCTTAAATCCATGGGGTCGAGCTACGAAACAGGAGAGACAATTGGGAGAATCGCCATGAAAATATTTATAGAAAAGACAGAAAGAAACTTTGTCATGGCGGTGGTAAATTGACTGAAGTCGAGATGCCAGGTGGAGGCTAATATAATTACAGACCATTCTTTGAATTTTGTCAAAATGTTGAGATATATAACAGGAGCACCGAACAAGATATGTCATCAGCATTCAATGTGCCGTCGAATGGTAGATTTATAAACGTGTAAGATGCATTCGGACAAGATAAATTGTGTGGCAAGAGACAATGAACTAACTTTCCTAACAGCAGACCGATGAATTGGTTCAATTTAATAAGCACGCCATTTCGTGTCGGTTGAAAGCGTGAAACCAAGAAGGGGCAAAGTAATGGTCTCTAATCACCTGATGATCGTAGTTGACATGAAAATCGAATTAACGGTTGTAAGTCGGTATCTCTTGATGAACTTGTAGTTGTTGTTAAAACGTTAAAATTTCCCTCCCGCTCTGCCGAGCGACGATAGCTTGGGGGTAGAATCTCTGACTGATGCCAAATCGGTCGGGTTTCGATCACAACTTGAAGCAATCGGATGTCTAGCCACAGTGATGAGCTGTGTTACATCGAAACAGTCTCTCTGTGAATGACTATTCTCTCGAAATAATTCGATTGAGCTCTCGGATAAATTATTATAAACAGTGGCTGCAGCGAAACGAGCTCTCCTAGCTACTGACGACTTTCGCATAGTAAAAACGTTAAGATTTCCCTTTCCGTGCTACGATAGATCGGGTGTAGAATCTCTGACTGATGCCAAAGCGGTCGGGTTTCGATCACTGTGTGCTGCGCATATTTATCCAATATGCGCAAATTTATTGTCAATAAAAATGAAGGCTTGTGAAATCGATTATAAAATCTAGATCCCTTTGAGTAAGTCTTTCGAATTTTGATAAATATATTTTTTATTGTTCAACATGAAGCCTATTTAATTTTGTTTGCCTGGAACATGTACTCACTCATTCGCATTTTAAATGATGTCAATGTTGTGGGGTCAGCCTATATTATAAAAAATAGTTTCAAGGTAGATATACGAATTTTTCAAATTCAGTAAAAATTATAAAACCCCTACTACATCGACTAATATTTGTATTTGTATTTTAACATTATATGATATAGAATGCATATTGTTCTAACCTAGAAAATGTTACTGAATGAGGAACAACCCTAATGGAGTTTGAAAATGAAATGGTAATCTTTATAACATAAAAAAAATACTTGCCAGCGGCGTGAAGTAGGTAAACCACTGTTAGTGGTGGATTACTTAGACAGCATATGACCCACACTTACAATAGTCAATAGTGTCCATCATATTTATGAGGATTGTGACATACCCATTAGTGTTCATAGGTAGAGTATATAATATATATTAATACTGATAGTATTTACCTTAATCTCTTCATTAGTTGTTTAAAACTTTTTTTAAATGATTTGTTTTTAATAATGTATTTATCAAATCAGTTTGTACCCAGTTAGATAAGCTTTTGTGTTAGAATAAAAAAAAGTCTTTATACAAGAGACTAAAGTCGGCAGTTGAAAAATTTTAATTTAAAAGTCCTATAAACTTTTAAACATTTCACTGCGTGATATGGCTGTTAAATTCAAATACTGAATCGATAATAGACGAAGAGAATATGTAAAAATCAAACCATCTGTGTAATCTTATTTGTACGAAAAGTAAAGCAATTTGAATAACCATGTAATTAGCAAATGGAACTAAGTTTTTTCACATTGTATCGATTGACGTTATGAATATGAGCTCAGTTGTCTTAATGTGTCTGCTATCTTCAATATCATCGGATTGAGAACGGGCCAGATTTTCGTCCATATTTCACTTGCTTTCCTCTCATCATCGCCGTCATCGTTTCACGTTATGTATTTTAGTAAGTTAGAGAAATTCGAGAGATTCTTTGTATTAAATGTAATAGCATTCAATTTACTTAGATAACGCCTTGTCGCAAAATTTTGCTCGTATTTCTTTCCTCTTATTTCTACTGTTTTATTTATAGGAGTTGTCTTTCATGCAAAAGTAATTGAAATTCTTTAAACTATAAATATTCTTTGTATTCGTGTGAACACAGTATGAAAAAAATTACAGGCATGAACACATCGTGATAGTGAAAATATGGAAAGCAAACTTGGCACTCAAGATTACCAACATCCCAGATGAAGATGGTATTTTCTCGTTAGGCATAGATTGCATTAAAGTTTAGGGTCTTTCACTTGTCTTTTTACCGTAGTTGATTTAGGTTTCAAAATCGGAAAATTGAGTTTGGAAAAGTTGATAAAAAAATGATCGAGACGTCACAAAGAATGAATCAAAGAGAAGTCGCTAGCGGCTTACATTATCAAGCCATGATTCCAAAGTCAAACAGAAAAAGTATATTGATGTTGGAAGCGTTTTAGAGATGAAAAAGACTGGGAGAGTTTCGAAATTGGACAAAAGATATCAAAGAAAGCCAACCCATAATTCACAAATCCTCAAGCAATGGGTGAAAGCATCATTTCTACTGAAGTGCCAATTCCTACAGTGAAAAGGAAAATGCGTCAATCGTTGTCGAAATGGATGCATAGCTGCAAAAATATCTTCAACCAAAAAATCGAAGAATTCGAAAGCACTTGGCAAAAGTACAATCTGCTATGGAAAAAAATGTGTAAAAGTGTTATATATTGACGAAAGCAAAATAGAACTGGATTCTAATACAAGGGATTATGTCCGAATATCAATTTATACAACAAAATTTAACCCAAAATACAATAACATTCCGTAGTGGGTGCTTAATCGTTTGGAGCCGAAGCAAAAGCAATAGTACAAGACAACTGACAGAAACCGATTGAATAATGAAAAGTGAAAAAATATATTAATTTGCTAATCGCCCGTATCAGAAGATATAACAGAAAATTAAATATGATAGATCAGCTTGACATGCATGCCATTTTGTAAAAATGTTTTTCGTTGGTGAAGAGTTACATGGCTGGCCTACTCTTATATAGGAATAAAGTGTCGCTGCCGATACTTGAGTTTGAACATAGATCGCCGGTGAGCAAACACGGGCGATCCCTTTATTGAATTAAGTAGATCGCATGACCATAGAGGACGCGCATATATGGGAGGTAGCATGTGTCTAATTGATCGCATTTATACTCTATCCTCTGTTGCTATACGGACCACTATTCTCTACTCTATTCTCTTTCGACATGGCGTAATGGTTAGCAAGCTTTTCTCGCTAGACCTATAACGACTAAGCCGTGAGCTCGATCCTCACTTGGTGCGCAATACTTTCGGCCTTGTGCCACATCTAAGCTACGCTCGGAAAATCACTACTATTTCTGTATTCGGATCACTATACGGATTACTATTCGAGCGAGTATTATCGAGCAAATACTATTAGTGCGAGATTATTCGAAGGCGTCTGACACCAGTATTGTTCAATGACGTATTGTAGTTGTATCTGCGATTACAAAGTCTCTACTACAACGAGCAAGACGCAAGTGACCACGAGTATTCGTTGGCATTACAAATGTTGACATCACAAAACCTACAAAAAGCCCCGAATTTAGCATAATCGAACCTTTCTCGATGTAATTGGAAACTTGAACGTATAGCAATAAATCAAAGAACATGCAAGACCATTGCATTTACTTTCAAGAGGAATGGCAGGACATTCCTAATGCACATACATATACATTATGTACATAATATACATTATTCAGACTGCTACCTTCATCTTCATTGTCATATACACAACGTTTCGGCCGCTGTAAGCACCGGCCTTCTTCGGGTGATTGGCAGGTATCCTCAAAGACACATGGCCCAGTGGATAAAGGCGTTGGTTAGATCCAGTGACTAGACCCAAAGACTTGTGAGTTCAATACCAGGCTACATCAGTAGTTAAGCAAAAGCTTGGCATGAGGTTTTATTTAATATTCGATATGGACCATAGTTTTCGCTACCAGCTTCTTGAGGTACCAAAGAATCGCGTCAACTGATTTCACCAGTAACTCGTGTGGCATGGAAGACATAACTTCTTGTATTCGCCCTTCAAATTCTTCCAAAGTCTTAGTTTGATATAGTAGACTTGCTCCTTTAACCAACGCCAAAGAAAAAAGTTATAGGGCGTTAAGTCAGGACTCCTGACTGGCCACTTATACATAAAATAAAGAGTTATGTTTCAATCCCCCTGTATATATTCAAGAAAGCTCGTTAAGTTGTATACTTAATCACTTTTGAATCTTGGAGGTAAGATCATGATCAAGAGATAGTGAATCATAAAATATATCACTTTAGATCAAGAATATAATTGTTAATTGTCTGTCAAGATGATGCCAGCATTTTCCCTCAGTCACCTTTAGCTCGGACTTATTGTTCACGCGTCATTCGCTCATTTGTTCCCCTCGACTATCTTTTTAAATTGTTGGTATTTTATCTATTTATGATGTATATTTAACTTGATTTATTGATACATTTTATGATCATTGCCTTTCTGTAAATCGTGTTTGTTTCTACTTATTTTCTTTCATTTTTGACTTCAATTCTAATATTGTTTAACAGACATTTTATTCTTATTTTTGCTTTGCTATCTTTTGGCATTTCAGATTATAATAATTTTATTTTTTATCAGACCTCGTCATTATCGCTGCGAAATGTTTATCTTATTCATTGCTTAGAACAACACCTTACGTTTCTATTCAATGAAAAATTTATTTGCTGATTTTGATGCGATGTTAGATTATACTTTTCAACTCAATGTTTTCGCAATAACATTTTTATCAACCCAGCGACATTGTCAAATATTTCATATATTTATGATTATACTAACACATTAGTGTGATCAGCATTTCTGTTACTATATCATTCTTTTATGTGCCAAATGAGGACTTTTGGCTCCCCACAACTTCTTTTCTTTCATTTCTTTTACCATTCCTATTTATCTTGGTCTCCATTCATAAAATCACATTACGTAGCTTACTCGCTGTTTAACCGGTTCTTCTTGCCGTCTGCCTATGCGTGTTAAATTCTCAGCCATTTTTCTCTCAATATAACTTTCAGAAATTCAGCCTTCTCTTCCAGATTAGAAGTTTCATTGGTGTTTCTATCCTCCTTAACACTTTCTCGTTGCCCTGTCCGTAGCATCCTCAGCATGCGCCTCTCCTTATAAGGACATCTTACTCGCTTTAAGAGTCTTTTTCATCTGTGAGGAGATTACACAGGAAAAACTATACAAGAGATGAGAAATTACATCGAAATTCAGTACTGCTTTACTTACTGTTTTATTGCTTAGCTTCTAATATGTATTTACTGCTATTCCCCTGTACCTGCTGTTAGTCTGTATCATAGTGTGTTCTTTGTTACGACAATACCTAAATAGATCGCTTTATTAATGATATAATAGCACTTATTGTGCTTACTATTAACATAATGATATATCAGATATACTTATGCATACTGTAGGTACTCCCATTCAGTATCGATACCTAATGCTTAAAATTATTTTTAACAAGTGAAAAAGCATTCTTGAAGCATTCATTTTAGCTTTAATTGAAAGCTAAATAATTAAATTTAATATTAGCATTCAGTAAAATACTCTGCTGTGTTTCAAATAGAAATTATATTAATAGGAATCAACTTTTTGGTTGCGTTCACAAAATTTGATACATTTGTAAACAAAGGTTAATTCTTGGTTTTAAAATCTTTAAAAAATTAAATATACTTTTCTGAAACTTTATTTGAGGGATATTATCTGTTTTAAAGTATAATTAATCTGATTTGAGAAAAAATATTACTTACTTTAAGTTTAAAAATAACAGAGAAATGGATTTTATAAATAAACAGTAGCGGTGATTACGCGCTTACCACCGTCGCTTGTCACTTGTAGATCACTTAACACGTGATGATAAAATGTGCCAACACCATTACTGATGTTCTACGGAGATTTTATCTGTTAAAACATAATTTAAGAAAATGTCGGTTGAGCGCTTTTTTATATAATTTTTAATTACTCAGTATACTTAAAAATGTTGAAAAATATTCCCCATCATCTAATTTTAAGAATGTAGAATTTAAATTTACTATAGTCACCGCTCTTATTTTCTGATTATGTCGTGAACGGTCGATCATAGTTTCAAACAGGAGCATGTTACGTAATATTTTATATACATACTTTTTTAAATATTGGGCGTAAACGACTTTTATTGAGCTTTACAATTTATGACTCGTAAATATAGTTTTTACTTAATAACAATATCACCTAACCCGATTGAAGTAATATAGAATTTTAAATGATTTATAATATTATAATTAAAATTTTAAAAAATGAAAACAATTCTTGTAAAAATCCTTATTCTTTTCTTATGACAATAATGCCATTTTAAGTTTTATTTATAAAAGCAACTAAAAGATTTTCCAATTAAATAATGTCATAGTTTCATTGCATTTTTTTATTTTACGATCCAGAGAAGATTTTCGGTAACTGGGTCTCCTGTTTTACAAAAGAAAACTAATGATTTAAAATGTCCAAGGAATCTTGCTTTTTAATAATAAAAACAATTTGAGACAGAAATTTAATTTCTCAAAATTTCATGAAATTAAGTAAGTGGCGGTGGGGCATCATATTCATAATTTCATTCATTTCTCAATAAATCGTGAAAGTTTCATTAAAATCCGACAAGAATTTCCAAATCAATGTTTTTCAAAAGCACTAAAACACTAATCGTATATATTACGTTGACCGCTGACGTAAAAAAGAAGATATTTAGCCTAAATTTCGAACGTGTTAGAAAGGACTAAAGAAATTATTAAAATACAAAAGCATTTTATTTTTTTACGGTAAAACTTTGTTTTTATTAAGTTTGGGGCCTTATTTTTCATCATGCTATGCTGTTTTTTTTTGGGGGGGGGTTCATTGAAAATTGTCGAATTAGTGGTGATACCTAGCTTACAGTTATCATCATATACCAATTACTTCAAATAATTTCTTACTCGGTAAATCACCATTTTCTTGTTCTTTTCTTGTCAATATTTCAGTATCATATTTAATTGTCCTCTGACCGTGTTGTACTCCCATCACAAATATTGAAGTCATATATTTATTACTAAACATGGCGATATGCACACACACACACACACACACACACACACACACATATATATATATATATATATATATATATATATATATATATATATATATATATACATACATGCATACATACACACACACAGGATCTCGGCCACATCATGTTGAAACACCGCTTCCTGTATGACGACCTTAGTTAAGCAAGGTCGAGTCTGACTTCTTGGGTATAGCAGGTGCCTGGTGAAATGGATAATAGCCCGGAATTCTCATTCGGAGAGCTGAATTCCATTTCTAGTTGGGTTCGCTATATTCATTTATGAGCAAATATTCTTTGAATAAAAGGTGTCTTTTCTCTTCCCAGCTATGGATTAAATTAAGAATACACCATTATTACATCCCCAAAATTTCTGGCTTTAAATAACCTGTAACGGTTTGATAGGCCGTAGAAAACGAACCAATCAGTCAATTTACAATTTTCATCTTAGAATCTCACAACCTCATAAAGTAATTGTAAATATTTCAAACGAAAATAGACACCAAACGCTTAAGCTCTATCGAGATAGATAGATAGATAGATAGATAGATAGATAGATGTGCTCTGACAGCGAAAAAATATCTCTGGACAAAATTACAGCTGTATTGAACCCATTTATCAAAAGTTAAAATATATTCATAGCCAGTTATAATTTATATGAAAATGGTAAAGATATAAACGATTAAGATATACGAAAATGTCAAAGTTATATAAAAGGCACATTACATGTATCTCATATATATAAGAATATTCTGAAACATTCATCAGCAGCAGCTGGTTAATAAGAACGTTATTGTGACAAATTGAAATGCATAATAAAATCTTTCAGTTTCCGTTTTGCTTTTATGATTTGATTTAATTATTATTTTTATTTTATGTTACTTTTTATGCTCTTTTCGAGAAAATGCATCTGTTTGCTAATTTTGATATACACATTATTTAATTGAAGCATTCTCTTTTCAAGGTGCCTTATTTTAACATTTTTGTCGTTAACGTCGGCTATATTTTTTCTCTTACGAACATTAGATTATTTATTCACTCCTTTCAGTGTCTCAGACACTTTATGGTCCTGCACTTTTCATTATTTTATCATTGACTCCCGGTTTTTTCTCCATTTTTACTTTCTTGTTTGCGTTCATTCTTTTTAGTAGGAAGTATTTGTCTTTTATCCTTCTTCTGTTTCAAACAAAGTTAGCAAGAGACCTGTGTAAATGGCTGGTAAAAGAAATGGTGCTGTTAATTGCTGCTAACCTAGTAATCGAAAAAATGGTTTACTTCTCTTGCATTTGTATTTCCTGTTAAATATTTGAAAACACCGAATTTTATATTTTTATGTTCTCTTCCTCAAAATCTTAACATCTTTGCTCCCTCTGACCACGACTTGTTTCATTCAAATCTTTGTTTCTAAAAAATATGGATACTTCAATGATTTTAACATAAAGGATCATTATTATTAAGAAATAAAAAGAATTCATGTCGTTGGGCAAAGACCTTGCACATGAAGTGGCAATTTGAAATAGCAGATATCTGTTCGTACAGAAGGATGACAAAGCGTGTAAGCAACAAGGAAATTTTCAAGAAAATTAAACCAAAAAGAGCAGAGTTGATGTTCCTATGAAGCAGGAATGAAAGTGAACCAGAGGCGAACAGAGAGCAAACCTATCAAATAAGCTTGGGGGGGGGGGGAGGGGCGACGACAAAGCAGAGAATGTGAGTAGTAGTAAAAAGAGACAAATATTACGAAGAGCTACAAAAGATAGGAAGGTGTGGAGAACCATAATCTCTCACGAAACACATTTAAAGCCGTAAAGAAATGAACTGATCTTGCTTAGTTATCCATTCAACGTGTGTAACAATGTTATTTCATTCTCTTTTTTATCGTTATTCTATTAAATTAATATACCAAGCTGGTTTTCGGGAGACAGATCTATTTGAAACAAACATGGGACCCTAAAAATGTTATTGTGGACATGATCGTAATGACAAATATAAACTATTGGATAACCCCTCAACTCTCTATCTGGATTCATATATATATATATATATTATATATATATATATATATATATATATATATATAAATATATATATAAATATATATATATACATAGAGATATACGTTATTTATTATTTATGCCTTTTATCTAATAATGAAATTTATAAATTCAAAATTGATTAACAGTTTCACAGAATCCATTAATTCTTAGTTTTAAGAATAGACTATCCTAGAGATTACATTCGGGTTATAAGGTTAATAATGGCAGCCTGCTAGTTTTCATAACTGCGCATCTGTGACCTGGAAGAATTTACGTATGATTCAAATTAGGTGAGACAGAAAGGAAAGGTGGGAGAATTGTTATTAAATATGAAGAAGAAAAGCTAAAACATTAAAAGTTAATAAAGACTAAAATAGAATGGTAAAGACATTAATAAAGTAAACGAAAGAGAAAATGGTAATGAAGGAAAATATGCGATTCAAGAACGAAATATAAAAAGAAGTAGAAAAGAGAAGGAGAAAAAAAGATAAAGTGGGGAACATGAAAAGTGCATGAGAAAAAGTAGCATTAAACGAAATTAGAAATAAAAGAATGCAAATAAAAATATGAAAAAAATGTTGTACATAAATTAGAAGAAAGAAAGAATACGAAACAGAAATAAAAAGAAAGATTATCTGAGAGAAAGGAGTAAAGAAAGATTATCTGAGAGAAAGGAGTAAAGAAACAATAAGAAACAGGAATAAAAAGGAAAGAGTATTTGTCGGAAAAAAAAAAGAATTCGAGACAAAAATAAAAAAGACGGTGTATATGAGAGAAAGTAGGAAAGAAAGAACAAGAGACAGGAATAAAAAGAAAGGGTATTTGTCAAAAAGATAAAAACGAGAGAAAGAAAGAATTCGAAACAGAAAAATAAAGAAAGGGTGTATGAGAGAAAGAAGGAAAGAAAGAATAAGACACAGAAATAAAAAAGAAAGAGTACCCGCCAGAAAGAAAGAAAGAAAGAAAGAAAGAGAGAAAGAAAGGAAGAAAAAAGACGTAATGTATATGAAGTTAGAAAAGAGGAAACCCTTACAGCTATTGACATCCATCCCCAAAACAGTAGAAAAGGAAGAAAAGAAGCAGAAAATGGAGAATATAGGAACTAAAGAGAAAGAAGAAAATTATAGGATGAATGATTAAGAATAAAATAAATGGAGAATGAAAAATGAAAAAGGATGGAATAAAGAAAAATATTCACAGAAAAAAGTAAAGAAATAAATAAGTAAAGACTAAAAGAAAAAAATGAAAAGAACTATGAAACAAATAAATAAAAATACAACCGAAAGGAAGAAGTAATCGAAAAAAAAAATTAGAAAGAAGGACTGCTGGTCAAAAATACTATTTATAAAAATGTCAATTTTAAATCGTAACAGAAAAGCGAAACGGATTTTGCATTTAAACGAACCATAACAAGAAATGATCAATGTATATCAACAAGAACGAAGAAAAAAGTAGAGAAGGCCAAAGTAAGCTAAAGAGATATTTACTTTTAAGTTTATAAAAAAAAAAACTTGCATTAATAAAATATCAGGAAGGGAGAAAACGAAAATGGTCAAACATCTATAACTTCCGGTTACGCCGAAAATCTATACAGTTGCCATGATTTTATTTTGTGGCGACAGATATTAAAAGTACAACCGAAACATCTCTTCACTCCCTAAACCCGAGCAAACGTTTAGTCAATTATAGCAAGCTGTGACCACTGTTACTCATAAAACTGAAAAACCTGATTGTCGTTATTGGCGTCCGAACTTCAGCTTAGTCAAGATCAGATGCGGTGGACGAAGAGTTATTATCCGTTTGAGAGTGATTTGAAAGGCCATAAATTCTCTTCCATTTGAAGGTAACAGATGGCGTTAATGTCCTGTTTAGGCAAAACCCGTAAAGTATTGTGTAAGTTATAGTAAAAGTCTATTTTGCCTTTTATCATTTTAATAGCATTATGGGACATTTGGGCTCAAGCCGAAGAGATCATTGCGAGGCGGATGTCTGTAAGAAGAGAGACAGAACACTGAAAGTTATTGGGAGTAGTTAGAATTAAATAACTTTCAAAACTGCTTCATTGTTTCCCATAAAAGAAGAATCGGTTAGTGAACCTGAACTTTAGAGTGATAGAGTCTGGAACTATCATGAAGGATTAATTATCTCTTTGTCATGCTGAAACCAGGAATACATATATATATATATATATATATATATATATATATATATATATATATATATATATATATATATATATATATGATAATAAAATATCGCACATTGAGCGCTGGTGCTAATAAAATAGTGCTCGATGTATAAGAGAGCTATAATTATATTAATAATAAATTTTTTTTTCAACACCGGTACCATAACTTTCCTGCACGATACAATCGTCAGGTGCCGATTGAATATATATATATATATATATATATATATATATATATATATATATATATATATATATATATATATATATATATATATATATATATTGTGACATACCTAAGATTACATTAGCCTTAAAGCTAAAATGTCAACTTCCCAAAAAGATCACAAATTCTAGCTCGAAAGGTAGTTAAATATAAGTAAAAAATTCATAAATAAAATAGAATGTTTAAACTTCCGAGCGAATATGTTCTATGATCGGCCCTCCCTTCTTTTTCGCTTCCGATCCTTTCTGTATTTCCTTCTCTTCCACCCTCAAGCTAATGGCAAGTAAACTTTGGACCCGAGAATGACCTGGTTCCAAAATCATGCGACTATCAGGCGATTGGCCATAAGTTAACTCCAGGCATCATCAGACTCTCCTGATGCGATCACGTGATCAGTTTCTATTGAGGGTTGCTTGAATTGTTGGCCATCACGCAAACACATCGTGATTTGCACGCCATCCCCCTGTGTACCCGGTTAAGGGCGAAGGGAAACCTACGTGATGATCTTTGGGGACAACATAAATCTAAACATAGGAGGCAGTTTCCTGTCTGACCAGCGCGGCAGATGAACCTAGGCGAACGAATCGTCTCAAATCTAAATGGACTGTCCATCGGAACAAAGAAGACAGCAAAGTTTGTCGAAGACAGAATGAAAGGACTAATTCCACTAAACCGAATCGACCAATGAACGGTCGTACTCGATGCTGTAGATCCCAGGCTATTACGAAAGCAAAGGACTCCAGGAAAATTGCCGGCCTACAAAATATTGTTTTCGCATAAGGATTCTGGCTTCAGCGAATTAGAATATGTAGAGATATCAACTCGACTGACCCCAGACGGATAAGTTGTTGATTTCTTGGCTTGATCTTTATATATCTATACATACATATATCTATCTATCTATCTATCTATATATATATATATATATATATATATATATATATATATATATATATATATATATATATATATATGTATATATATATATATATATATATATTCAATCGGCACCTGACGATTGTATCGTGCAGGAAAGTTATGGTACCGGTGTTGAAAAAAAAAATTATTATTAATATAATTATAGCTCTCTTATACATCGAGCACTATTTTATTAGCACCAGCACTCAATGTGCGATATTTTATTATCATATATATATATATATATATATATATATATATATATATATATTTATATATATATATATATATATATATATATATATATATATATATATATATATATATGTATGTATGTGTTGAGTCTTGACTCAATGTTGAATCTCGCCTATTGCATGGAATAATAATGCAACACAAAATGTACTTAGAACAAGAATGTATTATAACAAGAAAGTGTACACAATAAGTACATATAGTATTTCTGTATATTTCTGGGAAGACGTTCATGGAGAATGTGTTGACTAGTCGCAGTCGATCAGAGTCTCTAGTTGGATCTCGTGATTCTCTTTCCCTTCGCCTTCCGGTATCAACCATCATTTATATAGTTGGTAGTCACCTATGCAGATTAGGTGGATCCAACCACAACACCCCCCTCCCAAGCCTTGGAATCCTTTTGGATTTCAAACTGGCTTCTATATGAGATGATGATTATGGTTATTCCTTTGTAGATCCCCTTTGCATAGTTCATATATATATCGGTTTTTTTTTTTCAATATCTTTTTCGTTTTGGATTCACGTCCAATGGGTCCGTGAACTTCCGTTTCCTACCGGATCTTCTCGGTTCATGAGCACTCTGTGGAGGTTCTACTTGAAACGTATCATACATTTCATCAATGGGATCTACCTCCTCATCCGGTATACTATCTTCATGCTCTAGCACGTAGCATTTTTTGAGTTGGTTCTGGTGCCTTTTATGAGTATTCTTCGGCCCTTTTATTATGTAAATCAGGTCACCGATTCTCTTATCCACTATGCCTCGCTCCCAGAACTCAATGTTGTTTCTATAGCACTTGAAAAAGACCTTCTCTCCGGGGTGTATCTTTTTCTAGCTGTATTTATAGTGTTCTTTATTCTATTTCTTCCTGGCAAAAGCTTGTCAAACACTGACTTAACTTTCCTAGCGAACATTAGTTCAGCTGGTGCCATGTTTGATGGTGTTCTCTGGTTAGGCGTGATTCTGTATACTTGTAGGAATTGCTGAAGCGCCTAATCCATTGGGGTCTCCCCGCGTGAGTTCGGATCTCATCTTCGTCGCCATTGTTGAGTCTTGACTCAATGTTGAATCTCGCCTATTGCATGGAATAATAATGCAACACAAAATGTACTTAGAACAAGAATGTATTATAACAAGAAAGTGTACACAATAAGTACATATAGTATTTCTGTATATTTCTGGGAAGACGTTCCTGGAGAATGTGTTGACTAGTCGCAGTCGATCAGAGTCTCTAGTTGGATCTCGTGATTCTCTTTCCCTTCGCCTTCCGGTATCAACCATTATTTATATAGTTGGTAGTCACCTATGCAGGTTAGGTGGATCCCACCACAACAGTATGTATGTATTAGCTCGTACCGTCTGTTCATTTCTGATCCTTTCCCCCCTGGTTAGATGATATTTTTCTTTTCTTTACACGTTTCTATATTTGTAAATAAATATTTTATATGAAAATCCATTGTCTTGGCTCTGTTTTTCGCTGACTCCTTGCGTCGCTTCTATTCCTGAGTGAAGAACGACAAAGGATCCCAATTTTTTCTTTTTGTTGAACCCGTAGTTCACCTATATACTAAAAGTTCGTAATATATATATATATATATATATATATATATATATATATATATATATATATATATATATATATATATATATATATCCTCTTGTGCAAATTAATTGAGACCACCACTTTAGTTTACTTTCTTTCATCATACGGTTAGTTTTAAACCCACTAGAGTGACAGGCGGTAATCGATTTCTATTTTTTCCTCAGATTAGGTCATTTGCAGCGGTGTGCAGTAATATGAATCTATTCTAGGAGTATGATGAAATTGTTTGACCTTGAAAATTTTTTGCGTCATCTGTGATTGCATCATCTATTTATTACGCCCAGACACTATTGTCTCGCCTGTCGTCTACTTTCCCTACGACCATTGTCTGCAATGGACGTTACTCCAAGGAAGCATACGAAAATTGTTACGCTGCGCGAACACACAAGCAAGCCTTAATAGTGAGCAAATCAAAGTACCATAGAGTGGCTCGGAAACTCCCAAACCCAATCGGGAATCTGTGGTCAATCTGAAGAGAATAACTTCGTGGAATGTACATATGAAGTACTAATATGTGCACTGGGTCGAAAAAAAATAAATGATAAAGAAATTGTTCGTTTTGTTTCAATTAATTTGCACAAGGGTGTATATTTATATAATAAATTATAGTTTTAACATTTATTGAATTTATCCGTTAAAGTTCTCGATATCAGGGATAGAGCGTATATAAATATAAGAATGGACATTGGGTTCAATACCAAGCGGCTACAGTCTGTTTCCTGCTTAAGGCTTAGAAAAATCGTCACTCACAAATCATGTTAAATACAAAATAGACAGTGGTTAACAAGGTATAAGTTACCGGAAGTGTTTTGGTTGCTTGGCACAAAAGTGATGAGGAAAGATTAAGACAAGAAAATCTTAGTAAGAAATACAACGGTCAGGAAATAGTGGGGGTCGCGACGATCTACCCCCCGTTCAAAAGGGAAACGACACAACGAAGAAAAAAAAGATGTGTTTGAACTTACGGAACGAATCAGATATGTTCGATGAGGATAGCTTTTGTGCTCGTAGTCGCGAGGATGTTGCCGAATATCATTCAGGGCACGGTTGAGTAGCACCGTAACCATGTGGGTGGCCATTATGCGAACAGTGTTCGAAAATAATTGTTCGAAAACAGTTATTCGAAAAAAATTTATTCGGTTTTTAAATTGTTTGAATGAAAATTAATAGAAATGACAATTTTACTAAAATCTAATTACCCGAAATGCAAAATACTTTAATGCAATAAAATGTAAAAATTAAAAGAGGAAATACACAAATGATAATTATTCGAAATACAAACATCGTTAATAAAACAATTTAGTAAGAAAAAATCTTATAACCTTAAGTTAAATGGTAGTCAACTAGTCAACTACTGAAGAGTACTCGTTAAAGGATGTCATTAATTTTTTGAGTTTTCCATTTACGTCGCAATATTCAAAAAGAATTCCATTTACGTCGCAATATTCCTTGCCGCTCTTGATATTTTGGCAACCTGCTCTTACTTTTGCAATATGAATTTCTTGCAAGTCGTCTTCTCTTTTAAGAGCATCTAGAATATCAAGATTGTGGGATAATGGGATGATACTTGCTGCAAGTAATGATACTTCCCGGGCGCTATTAGTTCTATGGGAACAAGTATTGATTCCTTCAAAGCAAGTCGACATACGTATTTCAAACAGGTATTTCGAATAATTATCATTTAGTATAATTATCCTTTAGATTAATTTTCATTCAAACAATTTACAATTCGAATAAAGCTTGTTCAAATAATTATGTTTGAACAATATTCACCATGCGTCTGTGCCGGACATTATTCTCACATTATCTCTACATTACAAGTGATTTTTCTCGCTTTCTTTGTAGAAGGAGAGAGGATTTACGTGTGTACATGACAGAGCATTTAGTATAACGGATAAAGATAAATAAAATACATATTTCTCCAGTGGTATTTTGTCCAGCAACATAAGATAATATAAAACTAAAATATTAACCTAAAGACGAGTGTCATGTCCTTAAGTTAGCCTCGCTTGTTCTAGAATATTATATGGATATATAAGCATCTGAAAAGTGTCTAAACTATTATCTGCATACAACAGTGTTCCCAGATCAAGAATTCGTAAATTTGTCAACCAATGATTTGGGAATTCGTTCTATCAATTATTAGGGAATTCCTCCTACCAATTATTCATAAATTCGTCCTACCAATTATTCGTCACTTCGTATTACCAATGATTCGTGAAGTCGTCCTAACAATTATTCGTGAATTCTTCCTACCGAAAGGGAGAAAATCCCCCTATGCATGTCTACATTGTTTACAAAATATGGTGTGTGCACAGAGCTGAATTATTCTGAAGAATGAAAGGAGGACAGATTGAAGAGGATCATCATCATTTACGAGCCGTGCCTCTTCAGTACGATTATTGTTCTCCACAATATCCTAACTCTTCTGGCTCTAAGCAATATCTGAATCTTTGCATCCCTCCTTGTCCTGCTCTGTCATCCATTCAAACAAAGACATTAAGTTGCTCAATGTTTCCCTCTAACCTTCCCTCTTTCAATACGTCCAGTGTTTGTATCATTTTTCCAAGCCGTCCTTCCTCATAATGTTAACCTCCTCTTTCTCATTTTAAGCAATCAGTGTCTTTTTAGTTCCCATTTTTGAATGTTATCGTAATTGAAAAAAATTAAAAGAGACCCAATAGTATACTGCTTGACAGGTGCAGAAAGGGGGCAATATAAGAGTGACAACTATATCGAAATTAAGTTTATATTCTATGGCGGAAAATAGTATAGAATTATTATTGATAATTGTGGAAGGCCTTTATCATGTCCGGATTCTGACTCGTCGCAAAAGCTAAAATAAAATATCATTATCATTCCAGAGATCCTTAACTACAGTGATATGTCTTCAAGGTGTCTACGATTACAAAAACATCTTTGTTCCTTTATCTGACAAACAATTGGAAGCGAAAGTAAACATTCTGCTAGGAGATAAAAGAAAAGGTGGAAATGTAGCGTAAACGAACTGAGTACAAAGTCAATCAATGCCAGAAAAATACAAGAGTGAAATCAGTGTCGAATGTTTCTCAGAATATTGGACAGCAGGAAATAATACAAAGAAAATTAAGTAAAAGAAGAATTCAACGAAGTTTGGGTGGTTGTCTGAACAGAGATTTGTCTCAGAATGTTTGATGTGAAAATCCAAAGCATTCTGGCCTTCTGTTTCAACTCTTTTGAGACCAATCGTATCAGGATGCATCATTGTAATGTAGACGGCGAGGCTTGCTACAACAATAAAATCTATGACGACAAGAGGAGTGCTGATCGAATAATCAGACAGGGGCTTATCCTTAAACTGGTAACCACGTGACGTCTTCATTAAACAGAGAACAGGTTTAGTGTTTGAGAATTAAATGAAGAAAGACTAATATAGGAGAAGAATAATACCCCGGGCAAATTAAAATTTCAATTATATTTTGTTATAACGACAGATATTTGGTATAGATGTATGTATTTGGAGCGATCAGTAAGGACTAATATCGTTATCTATCAACTGTTAGATTATCGACCGTTTAAAGATAGATAAACAGATACTTACATCAAGGTAACTTTTCCGATTAATTACTTATCTGGAGTTAAAATAATATAACAAAACTGCGAAGGTTATTCAATATCTTGCGTCTATCTATGCATTGAAAATATTGAATCCCATTAGAACACGGACAAATTGTACAAGAGAAATAATGAATATGAAGTAGTAAAAGAATTACAGACATAAAAATGTGTAAATAGATAGATAGATAGATAGATAGATAGATACGAACTGATTGATAGATAGATAGATAGATAGATAGATAGATAGATAGATAGATAGATAGATAGATAGATACGAACTGATAGATAGATAGATAGATAGATAGATAGATACGAACTGATAGATAGATAGATAGATAGATAGATAGATACGAACTGATAGATAGATACGAAGTGATAGATAGATAGATAGATAGATACGAACTGATAGATAGATACGAACTGATAGATAGAGACGAAGTGATTGATAGATAGATAGGAACTGATAGATAGATAGATAGATAGATAGGAACTGATAGATAGATAGATAGGAACTGATAGATAGATAGATAGATACGAACTGATAGATAGATAGATAGATAGATAGATAGATAGATAGATAGATAGATAGATAGATAGATAGATAGATTGATTTCAAATTGAATAAAAATTAAACGTATACCAATTTAGCGTAGCACTGTTTTATAACAAGTAACTTATTGGAACTTGTTTAACGACATCTCTTCATTCAGACGAACATGATCAGTAACACGTTTCCCTGCTTTTTCATTCTCTACCTAATTATCTCCCTTTGAAGTGGGTTAGAAGCTGGCCAGGAATCGTAATCAGTGCATTATGTAACAATAGCGGCGTCGTTTGCGTCCCTTTGATGATTATCAGCAGGTTAGATGAAAAAGTAGCTGAAAAAATGATTTTTAAGAGAAGAAAATGATAAGAACGAATTAACGAGACACTGGGAAAGGAAGATAAGAAGAAAAGAAAACATTGATGGGAAGAAAAGAAAGTAAATGAAGGAAAGAAAGGATTTAGCGAAACGATAGAAGAAAAAGGAAGTTAGCGGGGAAAGAATATATGAATGAATGTTAAAATCGAAAGAAATGCGTAAATAAAATACAATAAGGGAATATTCGAAAATGGTAATAAAAATAAACAGAAAAAGATGAAGGTAAGCTTAGTTAAAAAAATATTACTGCTACTACAATTACAACTACTACTACTACTACTAATAATAATAATAATAATGATGATGATGATAATAATAATAATAATAATAATAATAATAATAATAATAATAACGAAAAGTAGTAAATACTAAAAAATACTGATAGGAATATATTTTCTAAACCACAATGATCAAGCACGGAATATAGACTGAACGTGATCAGTGATGTCGGTAATCATTTTGAAGAAAAGTAGGAAGTTACTGTTAAAAGTAATGTCACTGTGGATTATATCATACATACAGCTTTCTAAAGAAAATAGCAGGATGTAGCCAACGTAAACTTGTCTACCAAACGGACACCGCATGGTTCTTCAAAATGTCATGCAACATTAATTCACTTCAACACCGACAAAAGAACATGAACAAACATGAATTTCGGGCAGTTTACCCAAAATTGTAAAAATACAACCAAACATTAAAAGAAAAGACTTTGTCGGTTGAATTTAATCCTTCTTTGTATTTTCATTTATTTTTTACTGGTTGTTAACCAATTGTGGTTGATTTAAAGCCAAAACATGTATCGCTAGAATTACACTTTTCTTTTTTCGTAGTGAATATTTCATTAACAATCATCTGTGAGTAACAATAGCTTTCCCAGATACAAGTCCTACTATTTAAGCCATAGATGGGGAAGGAAATTGATTTATACTTGAATTTAATCAAACTTGTTGAAATATATGTATGTGTCTGTCTGTATGGGTCTATATATATATATATTGTACGGTCAAATCACGCTGGAAACACCGGTTCTCGTTCGATCACCGAAGTTAAGCATCGTAGAGCCAGGTCAGTCCTTAGATGGGGGACCGCTTGGGAACACCTGTACGCAATTGTGGCTGTGTGGCTGAGTGGTCTAAGGCGATGTTTTAGAATCACGAGGCACCGAGGTCGAATCCTGGCTGGAATTAATTTCAGCAGCTATCGGACTCCAAGCGCAGGGCACCTTTGGCAAGTGTCTGTTCCATAGACACGGGTCCACCAAAACCATGTGAGGGAATTTGGGAGAGGAAACTGTGTGGAAGGCCTCGTTGGCCAAAGCTAGCACGATATCACAAAACACCGTGATTGCGAGTTGAGGTGGCCAGCCTTGTTCATTTATGATCACGCTGGGTTCGCACCAACGCTCTAAAACTCTTAATTGGCTCTGCACACGCCAATAACAGTATAAACTGCAGGTGGGCTCTGTGGGCATTTCCCAGGTGGGAAATTGCAAAAATGCCTGTGCAAATGTTGCAATATGCGCTAGCTAGCTGTGCATTGCAACGGGTGTCCTCGATATCGAGTGGCCAATTATTATATTATATATATATATATATA
>OZ038511.1:54976583-54994083 GCA_964036315.1 Acanthosepion esculentum | reverse complement strand
TTTCTCCTTTGTTTCCATTCTCGCCAAAACCTCGATGTTTCTCACATGTTCGGCCCATGGTATCCTTAGCATCCTTCTGTAGAATCACACTTCTGTTATTTTAAGTTTCTTCTTCATCTTTGAGGAGATATCCTAGCATTCGCTGTCATAAAGAAGGACAGATATCACGGAACAATTCAATACTCTTTTCTTTGTTTCAAATGATTATTTTTCTGTTTCTTAATACTCTGCTTAGCGTTTGGAATGCATCTTTGGCCATCCCAACGCGTCGTCGCATCTGTGTTGCACTTTCTAGTCCCTGTTAGAAAATTTCCTAGATATTTAAATTTCTGCATTTGTTTGATTTTAGTATCCCCGATTTGTAATTTGCACTTTGGACTCATCCTTTTGCTGATGTCCATACATGTATGTCTTTTTATAATTTATACTTAGTCCTTTCTTCTCGCTTTCCTCGCTAACTTCTGAAGGAGTTTTTGTAGTTTCCTTTCCGTGTTTGATACCGACACTCTGCTATCAGCATACCTTGTGCTATTAAGATTGAGGCCGCCAATAATTAATCCTGGTAGGACATCTAATTCTCTCAGAATTGCCTCGCTCTCTAGGTTGAATATATCCGGCGAGAAGACACATCCTTGTCTTACGCCTCTTTCTATTTGGGATATCTACTGAACTCATTTTCTATATGTATGCATGTGGTTTCCTGCCAGTATAGATTCTTGATTATTCTAATATCCTTCCGTAATATGTCAAGGATGCGGAGCACCTCTAAAAGATCATTTTTTTACATATCTTAAAATAAACTGTGAATATAATGATCTGAATTTGAAAGACAAAAATTAATAAAAGAAAGTGAAGAAAAAGTCGCGTATCTGCAAAGAAAATAATGAATACATTTAATTAAATATATATGTTATGATTATATATTAGTGATGTGTTAATGAAAGTGTATGTGGAAATAAAATATGCACATTCTATCTCTCATGTGCATGTGTAATCATCCAACATAATAAAATAAACGTTTTTAGCTGAAAGTCGTACAAGTCAAGTAAAGTTTCATTTTCTAGTTGTCACTATATTACAGTGTAAAATTTATAATTAAAATGTTATTAAGATTTTTAAGTCGCATCTATTTTAATATTATTTACTATTTATTGTCATGCTATTTTAATATTATCTTAGCTAGAAAAGATACATTATAATAACTTAATCGAATTGAATTTTGATGCTATAGCTAATTCAATACGTCTTCTCGATGATATATGATGAATAAATCTAACCATCGTAGTGTTTTTTAATCGAAAGGAAGGTATGTATTTTGTAGATAAGAGAATAAAGAAGTCGATGTATCCATGATTTTTCGAACTATTTTGTTTTTGTAAACACGTTTTTTTTTTAATTTATTGGGTTTCAGCAATGTATATTTTTGTATGTGTCACCAATATTGTTTTTGTATTTCACCATAATTGTATTTCAGAAATATCTCAAGTGTGATGTCTTTAGTATCCCGTTAACTTCGATATTCTGCTAAAAATTCCAGACTATCGACAGATTCATTGGTGGTCTTTGTGCTATGTAAAAACATTACGTTAGAATATTCTTATCCCACCCAAGACATTACCACCGAAAATTTGATTCTCGTCACTGCATATTTTTGTAATCATTTCAAGCCAAGAAAAACGATATTGTCACTTGAACGCAGGGGAGTGCAGGGAGTGAAAGTGAAAGAGAAAACTGAAAATAAGGAGGATTGACGACAAGACAAAAAAGGAACAGGGTTGAAAAAGAAACGGAAAGAGAGTTCCGCAGGTGGGAGGTGCGAGAAAAGAAACTGTTGGAGTCTAATTGCTAATCTAGTAGCACGCTTCAATTCTTGTAGTCGGGGCTACAGGGGAAAAGCACGTCAGATCAGTTGCCACTTCAACGTGGTGTAATGGTTAGAAAGATTGTCTCGCTAGATCAATTACCAGCGAGTACTGAGTTCGATCCTCACTTATTTCTACATAATTTCGGTTCTGTAATGTCTGAGCATAGCTTTGAATATTTATCACATATAAATACATTAATTAAAATAATGCTATTGATTGTAAATAATGGTAAAGTTGAAAATGAAAGTTAGTTATGTATTCACTGGCCGGGTATTATATATATATATATATATATATATATATATATATATATATATATATATATATATATATATATATATATATATATATATATATATATGATAGTTTAAAGATTTCTAAATGAGTTAGATGCTGTACAGAGCAGACCAAGGCTAGAGAGAGTTCAGTTGGTCCTTCTATAGCATGAGGGAGAAAATATATACAGGGGGCCGACACTATTTTTGGGACACTTTGAAAAGTGTGCTTAAAGGTGTTCTTTGCTGCCGAGATCTTTTGTGTTGATGAGTATGTAGTTCAGCAGTAACTGTCCATTAATGGTATGAACATTGATTGATGGGTTTGTCTTTGGTTTCATGTTTTCTTTATTTTTACTTCAACTTAGGCGACACTATTTTTCGGACATGGCACACATTCCGGGTTTTTTTAATGATTTAGTCGTCGAACGTCTACAATATGCAAATTTTCTGCAGGTAAATTGTACCCTGAACATTACATTTGAGTATCTTTACCATTCACTGCGAAAACGTATTAAAATCCTGAAGAAGAAAGCATTCGAAAGACGTCATCAGTTTGGTCCAAAAGAAGAGAGAAGACGGGCTTAGCATCTGAAAGATCGCCTGCTGAGATGAAGCTACCAAAGTCAACAGTTGAATACATGCTAAGTACAGACTATGAGCGGAAGAAGAGAGGACGGAAAAAACAATTTCCAAGAGAACAGAAAGAAGAATGAAGGGGAGTGTTACGAGGTTGTTATCATCTGGAGAAAAGGTGACAGCGAAGAAAATAAAGAAGTGTGAACTAGACGTCAGTGTTCGAACTGTACAAAGAAAGCTACACGAAATTGCTAAAAACTCTTCTTTTGGACCAAACTGATGACGTCTTTCGAATGCTTTCTTCTTCAGGATTTTAATACGTTTTCGCAGTGAATGGTAAAGATACTCAATGCTAAAATCAAGAAAAGAATTACACTAACGAGAAAACACAAGGAGGCAAGGCTGGAAAGCG
The DNA here is from genome assembly GCA_964036315.1 of Acanthosepion esculentum. Taxonomy (NCBI): domain Eukaryota; kingdom Metazoa; phylum Mollusca; class Cephalopoda; order Sepiida; family Sepiidae; genus Acanthosepion; species Acanthosepion esculentum. The sequence continues at coordinate 54,990,952 of OZ038511.1, read as the reverse complement.
CCAAAAGATGGATAATAAACCATGTAGGCTTCAAGAAAGTGATATTTACTGATGAAAAACGTTTTAAGTTCGACGTACCTGACGGGTGGTGTACATGGTCGAGAAAAGGTGAACCTGTTATTCTTAACAACAGACAGATGGGAGGAGGAGGAGGAGACATAGTTTGGGGTATGGTATTTCCGAATGGAAACTTGTGGCTCGAGTGGTTAAAAGGACGTCAAAATAGCTTGAGCTACAGAGACCTTTTGGAAAAGAGAGCCCTACCACTCATAGAAAAAGAAATGGGAAGTAATTTTATTTTGCAGCAAGATAACTGCAGCATCCATGTGGCTAAATCAGTGAAAAAAATGGATGTGTGAAGCAAATATAACTACTCTGGAATGACCTGCAAGAAGTCCAGACTTAAATTTAATTGAACACATATGGGAAATGCTTGCAGAGCTTGTTTACGACGGGCCAGAAATAACCAGAGAGGCTGAACTGTGGCAGTGCATAAAAGATGCTAAAAATAGACTGCTAGAAACACGAAGAGACGTTATTATCAATATGTATGAACATTATGAAGATAGACTGATAGAAGTCATTGAAAAAAGGGTGCTGCCATTAACTATTAGCATTGTTTCTGCAATGTCCGAAAAATACTGTCGCCTGTATAATGTGAAAATTTGTAAAAAAAATAAAAATACTTCTAATTTGAATTCTGCTTTTCCATTTGTAGTATTGAAACAGTTTTTAAATGTTATTGCCATTACACAAAAACAGTACAGACTGCCTGTGTTACCTAAAACTTGAAAAAATAAAGTGTCTGAAAATAGGAGGATTGATATCACATAATATTTAAGCATTCCGTCCTCTGTTAAAACTCTTTCCAAATATTTAAATTGTTCTATTTACTTGTTTTTGGTATCTCTAATTTATAATTTACATTCTCTTACTGAAAACCATACATTCTGTCTTCTTGCAGTTGATGTTTAGTCCTTTCTTCTCGCTTTCCTTCACTATCTTCTATGGGTGTTCTTGTAGTTTCCTTTCTGTTTCTATCAACACTGTATTATCTGCCAATCCTATGTTTCTAAGATTATGGCCGACAATAATGAATCCAGTTTTGAATGTTTTAATCCGTAAAGGTGAAGGGGGGATGGATCCATATATTTCCCCAGAATAATTGTGGGAAAATGAATGTAATGATCTCAACCGGAATTCGAACACGTCCCGCCGACTTCACGTTCCGATCCGCGAACTGTTATCCTGCACCAATACAAAAGATTTATTATAGGGATTTAAACTACAGTTGTTCATATATGAAGCACTGCAACACCTATAGTTATTAAAAGACGTTTCAAACTTTAACCCAGAAAATATATGGATAAAAACAATAATTCACATCATAAATTCCAGTTACGTGCGATGATCTACAGAATTGCCTAAAAGAAAATTCTATTAAAATATTCTAAAAATCAAATCAGAGCCAGTCAGTCCTTCTTAGATATTTGACACAACAAGAGTAAAAAATTAAAAAATGCAACCCCCTGCCTCATTTCGTTTGGATGGAAAAGTAATTCGTGAGAAGCATGCATCTACTGTTGTATATCTTGGTTTTTATCATATTTCACTTATAAATTCTATTTTCTGAATGACAAGAGCTTAAGGGCGATTATTCTCACGTAATGTTTATGTTACGAGGAACCTGTCAAATACCGATTTCTTGTTACCACATTACAATAAATCCCATCCATGGATAAATTAGACTCGCGTCTACGATGTGCATATCGTATGCAGTATTGTTAGACGTTTCTACGACAGACACTTCCTGTTAATCATCATCCTGAAACTTCAAGAGAAAACAAACAAAAAACTTTCCTTTCTCTTTCTCGTTATCTTCATATCGTCCTTAGCATTCGGATTCATTAAAAAATAAACAACATCTCATAAACAGTGTACAGGAATTTGGGCGCAGTGTTTCTTTGTTTTTTTCCTTCTGGAACATTTATTTAAACGAAAATCAGTCATTCACTATGATTGTCTAATTAAAGTTCTCTTTTTTAATCATTTCACACCAAACAAGGCAATAAAGCCTTTCAGATGCAAGAGTTTACCCAGTTTGAGACAATATGAGAAAAACGAAAATATTAAGGAAAGAGAACAATAAAAGAACAGAAATTAAGAAGACAGTAGATAACGAGACACTGTATTTAAATTTTTGAAGATCAATGCTGGAAAGAAAGAAGGCGGAAGAAAGTACCATAAGCGAGAAGTCGAGCGAAGAAACGTTTAGCAAAGAACTTACGGTTATATATAACGATTTTAACTGTAAGATATGATCAATTTTCGCCAGTCTATTGCGCTTAAATTCATAAAATTTAGGTACCATAGAAGAAATCTCATTAGAAAAATTACTATGAAAATATTTATAGAAAATGCACAGAGAAGCTACGTCACAGAGGGTGGAAAATGACTGAAAACTTGATGCCAGTTCACAACCGTTAATATTGCAGATACTGCTTTGTATTTTATCAAGAATCTGAAATACATAGCTAAAGCACCAGACCAGATGCGACAGCAACATTCATTGCATCGACAAATGGTAGACTTATAAATGTGTAAGATTGATTCTGGTGATTCTAACATGACACAGTGAACCAACTTTCGTAGCAGGAGGCCTTGAAATTGATTCAAGTATAAACTTTTCAAATCATAACTGCGGAAAACGTTACCTCGAGCAGGCTCAATAATTTACTCTCCTGGAGGTTAGCATCAGCCATATGATGTTCAAAATCTGTTCATCAAGATGACTCTTACAGTTTCTTCGTGAACTTTGTTAAATTGCCACATTCTCGCTATTTCTAGTTATAGGTCCTTATATTTAGAATATGTGCGTACCTCTTAGGCAGTTCCTTGACCTGATGGAGGGGCTTGCGTGGTTCAATGATTCTGAGAACGGTGCCGTCGGACCTTCTAAATTCTTAGTGGGGCGATCCTTGGTAGCAAGGTTGAAGACGTGATCCCAGACTAAGCGCGACTAACAACAAACACCCCCAACCCTGGAACAAGCGGAAGACGATCACAATAGATCTCAACGGTTGAACCAGCGGATGAAGATGGCTACTCATGACGGACATGCTACGGAAGGGGCCACCTCTCATTCCATATGTGCTGCAGGGAAAGGTCATAAAATCAAGTGTGTAGGTCACTTTTTGGCTAGTTGAGGTGCACCTTAAACAAATTCAGGCCATCGGCACTTTCTTCTACTCTGACTTTCTTTCATCTCCAACTAACACTTGAAGCGCAAATATGGCGATAGGGGATGGATAAACTGGAGAACTTAGCGCATTTCGTCAACACCCGATCAGCAAAGAAGAAATTATATTTTTTGATACGAGACGAAGCCGCCGCCGACGAGGTTATTTAGCAATTCTTTCAAATGTTTCAGCTGAGATGTTTCTTTTTTTCCAGGCTATTTGGCCATGTCTATGTAATCGCATTTAGGTTTTTTGAAATCTTTTCTTATTACATCTGTTTTATTGACTCGTATAGTGCGGTCGGTAAATAAGGAAAAATCAACAGAATAAAAAAAACAAACAACGCTCAACCGCATAATTAAAAATATAAAATGGCGATAATTTACCCATCGCACCCTGTACATTTCACTTTTGTGTGTTTTTTTTGTTTTTTATTTTTATTTTTTTGTTTTGCGGGGGTCTTTGTTAATTTTCAATTTGTTCAATTGCCTTTTGACAAAAGAATTATGAAAATTGCAGTTTAATCAGAAACAAAATTCCGAAAAATTCAGAACCTTTTCATATTTGGCTTTAAAACGAGATTTACTTTTATAAAAGTTTAAATACGATTTCAATTGGACATATACATTAAATAATTTTAATGTTATGTTTAAAGTCTATGTAAAAAATAACTAAATAAAAATGAATCCTCTCTGATGAATCGCACAGTCAAAAATAGTAATTGCGCTTATAATCATGTTAAAATTCTTTTGTTCGTATGAACAATGATTATCATGTAATTGTCATAAGAAGTAGGTCTTATGTAAATCGATTCAGGGTGAACGGCATACGAACTAGCTGCAATCAGTTTAGATTTGAATAAATATGATAATGTGTTATTTTCCGGAAATTAAAATCGGACCGAGTCTTCCAGTCCATCTCTCCACAATATCCTCTCTATATTTCTCCCTTTCACTCTATATCTCTTTTGATTTTTTCTCCCCTTTTCTTGGCCATATATCTTATTGGAAATCAAATTTAGCCACTGATTTCAAGTATTTTTACCCTATTTACCATATTTACTTCATTGACTTCGATTTCTCTTTATATATCTTTGTCTGTCTCTGTCTGTCTGTCTGTCTGTCTCTCTCTCTCTCTCCCTCTCTCTCTCTCTCTCTCTCTCTCTCTCTCTATATATATATATATATATATATATATATATATATATATATATATATGTATATACGAGGTATGATCAAAAAGTATTGGGAATGGTGCGTTAAAAATAAAACTACAACGCATAACAGTTTGGCATTTAATCTCCTTCAAAGTAGTCACCTTCTGAAGTCACACAATTTATCCAGCGTCGTTTCCCTTAACGGAAGCATTCCTGGAACTCCTTTTTTGTAATAGCGAGCGTCTGCCCCGTCATATCATCTTGGATGGCTTCGACGTCTTGAAATCGTTTTCCTTTCAAGCGAGATTTGATTTTTGGAAACAGGAAAAGTCGCAGCGGGTGAGATTTGGGGAATATTGTAGATGTCTGACTTGGGGAATCTTTTACTTGGCCAAAAACCGCTGCAGAAACCGTGACTACTGATGAAACCTCGGTGGTGTGAAGAGACGACCACACTCTACACATTTTCCTTCCATGCTCTGCTATAAATAATGAAAATGAGAGAGAATGTTATAACTTAGTGTGCATGCGCGATAGAGTTCAACGTCTCTGTGTGCCAAGCGGCTACACTCTGGATACTTTAACTCCGTTCCCATAGCAACAGACGATACTTTTCGACCATTTGTATTTTTCCAAATTTCGAATAAGGTATTTGAAGGCTGAAGCTCATATTTTGTTAGGATTTTGTTAAAGTAATTTTAAACATCGCAGTCATTTGCAAGAAACAATTTCATGTCTATGTGATAGTTAGAATTCCTTTGTCTATATTATGGTATTTTTTGGAAAAGTTGGAACAGAAGATGATTTAGAATTGCGTAACTGTAAAGCTTATGAAGAACCAAACCCCATGAAAAGAATGGCATTTATTTATTTTATTTTTTATCGTTTATAATTTATTTATTTTATCATTATATATATATATACATATATATATGAAGAACTATAGTCTTAAAGTGTGCTATATTTATGGGATAAAGTGCTCAATATCAGAGATAGAGCGTGTGTAAATATAAAAGTGAACATAGAAGTCAACACTTAGAGGCGACAGTCTGTTTCATACTAGATGCAATCATCGGGCCACGAGTGCTGTTATTTTTCTCGGCTATTTATATATACGGGTCAGTGGTGCATTGTGGGTAGTCATTTTGGGCAGGTGTTTTGCCGGAAGTCGTTTATTTGTTTATTTATTTATTTGGGTCAAATTATTTTGCTTGTTTTTATTTATTTTTGTTTTTATTTTTATCTTATATATTATTTATTTATTATTTTTATTTTGATCGGTGTTTTTATTAACGTAATAAAAATTTGTTTATATAGCTTATTTAACAGTTTTGTTTTTGTTTGGGAAGATTAAGTTATTTGTTGAATTTTGGGGTTGATTGTTGTGGTTTGTTCTTTTTTTTGGCGGGAACAGTTTTTAATTTATTTATTTGGATTGATTATCTTTATTTGTTTTTTCTAGACGGCTAGTTTATCGGTATCGGTTGTTAGTTTATTTATATATTTGGATGTATTTAGATCAATTTATTATACTTGTCGTCATTTATTTATTACCCTGTATAATTTCTCTTTTTGGTTTTCGATTTTTAAGTAACGCAGTATATTATTTTTATTCATTTTTTTTTATCGTTATATAACAGTTATAACTATTTTTCGCCCGATTTTTTGTTTTGATTTCTTATAGTCTAATATTTTGTTTATTATTTACTTTATTTATTGATTTTGTTCCTTAATTTTTATTTTATTTCGTCTATTCTAACAGGTGTGATTTGGTAGTTTGTTTGGATTAATTTATGTTGCTTATTTTATTGTCATTTTGTTTGTTTATGTATTTATTTATTTTTTCCGTTTTCGATTTTTAAGTTACGTAGTAAAAATTTGTTTTCATGTCTGCATTTTGAGATTAGCTCGGATCTTTTATTTAATAATTTATTTTGGTCTGGGAAGGTAATGATAGCTATTTTTACCTCCAAGCAAAGTTTGCAAGTTTTTGATAGGTTGTTGTAGGCTGATGATTTTTTCCTTATTTTCCAAGATATTTTTGGTGTGCGTTTTGTTTTTTATTTCCCAGATATACTTAGAAGGCATCGTGCTGTTCGCATATTTACTATTTGTGAAAGATGTTTTGTGTACATAATTTCTTTGTCTCCAGGGTCCTTCAGTTACTCCTATGTATACCTTTTCTTCATTATCTGGTGATTTTATCGTGGCTTGGTAGATTACGTTGTTTTGTAAACAATTACCGTTTAAGGGACATTCGTTTTTTATTCTGCAGTTGCACGTGGGTTTAATTTATTCGTGTGGTTTGTTAATAATTTTCCTGTTGTGCTTTTTTATTATTTGTGCCATGTTCTCGGTGAAACTGTAGCTGATTTTTACTGTGTTTTTGTTGAATATTTTGTTGAATATTTTGTGTAGGGTGCTTGATTCCGGGAAGTGTTTGAGTAAAAGTTTGCAGAATATTTTTCCTACGTTTGTTTTTCCTGTTGGCCTTTTTCTGTGGTGAGTATGTGAGTGTTGCACTGTCAAAGCTTCCCATTGTAGTGTCAAATATCCCATCTTTCTTTATCCATGCTTCTTCATGGTGAAATAGTAATGATTTACGGTAGTGCTTAATGATGTCGATTTCGTTTGGTCTTTGTTTTTATTTGTTCCTGAGCTAAGTTGATGGCCTTATCTAACATGCGTTCTGTTATGGATGGGTAAAATTATTTTATGTCTAATTGTAGGAAGTGGCAATTTTGTTTGTTATTTATGCTGTGGAACAGTCAATAGTTGCTTTTGTATTTTTCCACTTGTTTACTCCTAACTTCTTCCTGAGTTCATAATTAATTTTTTCTATTATCGTTTTACTTATTTTACCTAGTTCGCTTTTGGCTGGGTTTATGAGCCTGCATGCAGGGTTGGTTTTGAAATTTTCTTTGTGGTCTTTTAGCGTGATAAAGGCTTGCGCCTTGCTGATGCATATTATTCGGTCATCTAGGTCTAATTTTTGGGCGATTGCTTTAGCTTCTTTATTGATATCGTGTTCTATTGTTTTAGGTTTTGTTTTAGGTTTTGCTTTATTGATATCGTGTTCTATTGTTTTAAGAACAACTTAACGAAAACATACAAAAAGTATGTTTTGGTTACGTTGTTCTTGAGTAGTTTATTGTGCGTAGGAGGGCTTAGTTTGTATAAATTTCTTGTTTTCTCAGCTGCAATAAATACATTTGTTGAATTGTTTATTTTATTTATATCTTCTTTTAGTTTTTTTTTAAATGCACCTTGTTTTTTATGGAATTTTATGTTTCTAACTAGGTCGGTTAAGTCTTTCTCAAAGACATCTAATTCTTTTTGTTGCGGGGGACATACATATATATATATATATATATATATATATATATATATATATATATATATATATATATATATATATATATATATATATATATGTCTGTGTCTGAGTCTCTGTGTGTGTTTGTGTGTGGGTGGCTTTGTCAGTGAAAAAATAATGCCTATATTAATTTCATTTTAAAGGGATTATCCAGAATGTAATAATATAAATTATAATTTATAAAATGTCTGGAAGTTCGCGGGAGAAATGTGTGTTATTACAATCTCTTTGTTTCGCAGGAGGTTAGTGAATCTTTTTGTTAAGCATGCACTTTATGAAGACACACTAAAGAGATGGTTCAATATAGCTAATAGAACTTTTCAAGAGAAAAAAATGAACTGACGTTAGTGACAGATCCTGTTGTGGTAGGGAAGTTGCTGCTCCGAATGATGTCAAAATGGCTAATGTGCAGATAACACCTGTCGGAAGAATTACTATAGTGATGGAAAATACCCAGGAGAGGATATATATTCGTAACCGCACAGCAAAAGAGGGGACGTTGTCACCTAGGTAAATTTTGCATGTGAACAAAATCAGGTAAAGTGCAAAGCGAAATTTACCAATTCTTCAAAGTCCTCTATTGTCCATTACCGAAAGTTTCTCTCTCTTATAATGAAAATCGAATTTTGTTGTGTATTTCATTAGTCTGACTACCAAGACGAGACACTGACTATCAAAGAAGACGACAAGAACGAAAAAGACGAGAGAATCTCATGCATTATATCTGATAATACAAATAAACTAACTATATTACATTATTGAATGAGACAGCCGAGCGCCCACCAAAGTGAAGGTCGCTGGGGTACAAATATATGAAGCCCAATGTAGCAATGATTCCGCTTAACCTTATAACGCTATACAAGGCATGCATTACAACTAAATATTTGCTACAGAGTAACAATTTTTCATAAAAGCAATGCACAATCTTACAAGGCTCAGCTTGAAATAACCCCAGGTCACGTTATCCAGTTTACACACATGTATCTCTGATTGAGAATGTTACCAAACACTTTGGCTGTCTCACTCTTCAAACTTAAATCAAATGAATATATCAACCAGACATGACGCCCCTACAACTGCCCCTGTTCATGAGCATAGATGCAGATTTTCTCAACCCCTGGGGGACATATCTAACTGGTTATGGTCAGACAACTGAAAAGCAGATCGGTGATAGTGGACGGTATTATTATTTGCAGTTAATTCATCAAAGGAAAAAATATACGTGATAAAGCCTCCAATTCAGGTCATGAGAAGCAGAAAGGAAACATTATTATTAGTAGTATTAGTGTAGGTAATAAAAAAATCAGCACACCGTGATGAAAACATGCTCTAGTGAAAACAGTTTTATCGTCAAAATCTTAATGTTGTTATTGAGTAGAAAGTTCAGAGTATTTTTTTGAATATTTAATTGAATTCTCTACTCGTTTTTATAACATTCAAAATTTTGATTAAAATTTTTATTTTTCTTGCGTCAGTTGTTGTACTAACTTTTAGCATAGCAAATTTTAGCCTCTTTTTGCCGCCGTGTCAGACACATTCATTTGAAAATTCTTTTTTGAAATTTCTTTTTCAGGAAATCTTGGTAATTTTATGAAAACTTAAGAAATTCAACGTGATAATTTTTCGAGACTATATTACTTAAAAGCAGAATTCTTTGAAGACTTTAAATCACCTAATTTTTTTATATTACAAAAATCTGACGACACCGAATATTTTTGAAAGAACTTCGATTTTTTCCCTATGTGTGATATACGTGCAGAATTCCAAAGTATGGATGCCTAAATCTATAACAATATCATTAAAAACATCGATTGCGATCAAGATAATTTCTATTTGAAATACACTACAGAGTATTTTGATAATTGGAAATAGTAAACTTTAAATCCGTTAGCTTTCAGTTAAAGCAAAAATGAAAGATTCAAGAAAGCTTTTTTTCATTTTTAAAAATTCTTTTTAAATCTGGCATATAACAAATTAGTGGAGTTACCTATAGTAGGAAAAGTAGTAGTATTAGGATTTGTAATCTCCAACTCATGTAGTATAAGATAAGTAATATACTTGTAAAGCAGAGAATAGACTGCTATTTTTTAAAGTATGATATTATTGCATTATAATTACAAATAAAAATATAATTTAAATATCTATATAAATAAATCGCAGCTTACATGTGTCCATCCGTCCGTTTATCGATCTCGGCGAATCTATAAACAACCTCAAGGTACAGGTAGTAACTACAGTAGTTACACGCGATTAAAATTTAAATAAATAACTTATTTAAAGTTAAATTTAAGTATCGAAAAAAGTGAAATGTTTAAAAAAAAAAATTCTTTATTAAAGGTTTAACTTTAATTTCGCTTTTCATCGCGATTGTAATTGTTATCGTCTAATTAAACCGTAATTAAATGTTAAGATAGGTACCGAGATCGGTTGCGTATACGAAGAAAAATTATGGCGAATTAAAGTATCGAATAAAGAGGAGCTAGCTTAAAGCCCGCCTAAAGGGCGGATTCTAGGTTAGTATTAAATATATTCTGAATTATATGGTCGCTGATGAATTCCTTTTTCTATTTAAAAAATTATTGAACATTTTAATTTTAATACTGTCATATTATATTGCTTTTAACTATTTAAATGTTGTCACTTCCTTAACGGATTTTAGCCCATGATTAGCGTTTCTTATGTAGAGTATAAATATGATATCTATTAATAATTCAATAGATTGAACAGACTCTATGACCCTGATCAGGTGTGTTCTGTGAAACTTTGAATTCGATTGACTTAAATTGGTACGGAGAAATCTTTGGTGCCACTCAATTCCCCAAATCTATACCAATAACTAAACATCAGATATTTCTCAGATAGAAGATTTTCTTGGTCAGGCTGGGAACTTTTAAGCAAGCGCTCATCTTTTCTTAAATAGAATGTAAAAGAAAATATATATTCTTATATTGTATGCATTTATTTGAATCGGTAAGATTTTCTAACATTGTCCATATTAAAATATAATGTTTTACAAGGTTTTAATATTATCTCCTTTTATGTCTCAGGTATCTTCAGGACATGGTAATCTGGGCCCTTGAAAATTTACGATACTTTGTAGCTCTAAACACTATTCATTCAATACTGTTCCCCGAGCCCTTGTTCTGCTGTAGATAATTATTTTCGGAAGAACCGTATGCACAGAACAGGTGTAAATCGTGTGCAATAAGGTTTCCAATCGAATCTCCTAAAGTTTTTAATTCAGAGTTGTCCCTATAGTTTGGTTGGCAATGAAGGCTAACGTGGCCACTATTTAAATCATAGTTAGCGCATATGAAGAGGTGGATTCATACCTATAAGAAAAGGTGGATTTATATATATATATATATATATATATATATATATATATATATATTGTTGCATTAGAGTGTGCACATATCCACTATAAAACTGTACATTTTGTTTAAACGTTAATTTTTTTTTTAACGTTTCAGCAGGTGGGAAATCACGATGCTACTAAAAACATCTTGTTTCAACGTTAAAAAACGTTGAAACAAGATGTAGAGTTTCTAGTTGCATTGTTCATGTTCGAATGTAACACTGCATTAAAAAATATTTATTGCTCTACTTTTGCATTGAGCCGTTTTAATTTAATGTTTTGAACGCAGAAATATTACTCTTCGTTCTTTTACATTTGGGTTATATATATATATATATATATATATATATATATATATATATATATAGAGAGAGAGAGAGAGAGAGAGAGAGAGAGAGTGTGTGTGTGTGTGTGTTTATATGTATTTTTCATATAACTTGTCGTTTTTCTTATTCGTTAACAACGGATGTGCCTTGAAAACATGAATAAACACAATTTCTACGATATATATATATATATATATATATATATATATATATATATATATATATATATATATATATATACGCACACATATACACAAATACATATAGATATATAGATAGTTGGGCAAAGAGGACGTAGATTTATAGTTTTCGCAAAAGTATGTACGCAATAGTATGTGAATATATTGAAGCCAAACCGAATTGGATCTCGGCTCTCTAATTCACAATTCCGAGCAACTACTGAGTGCACCACCCGCACATCCAAACTTAATAACATGGTATTTTCAAACTGTCTCATTTTTAAAAATATAGATTATACTTTAGTTTCCATATTTTCAAAACTGCGTTTCCGGGTCTTTCGAACTTCATCGGGCAAATAGTGGTTATTTCCACATTTTATTAAAAGGAATTCATTTTCCTCATGTTTTTCAATGCTTAACCATTTTCTCTTCTGTGCAGTAGTAATTCAAATTTTTCTTGGACTTGTGGAGAAAATATATATTGTATCTAGTTTGCAATCTAAATAAAATATATGGATGAACTAAAATTTACATATATGCATGTCTCTGTTAGGGGCAATAGTATGATAAAGTGGAAAGAATTTTTTGTGTGACTCCTTTTGGACTTCATTGGACTAAAGTGATGGTTACATTGATTGATTACAACGGTACGGGTGCGCTGAGAATTTTAAATGTATTTTTTATATATGATTTGGGTTTATAATCCTGCCGATTTTATTTCTTTTTTTTATATTTCCATCTGATTTGTTATGAAATATCGCCCATAATAATAATAGAATGAGACAATATTGTAAATACATAGACGCAAATTTACTGTAGTTGATCTAACGAGTGAAACACTTTCCAAACATCTTCGTCTCAAAAAAACAACTTTTCTTTTAATTAGAGCCGTATTTTTAAAATCAAAATTTTCTTCAGTCTCATTTCGTCGAGCAACTTATGAATTGACTGTATTGTTTTGTAAATGATTCCTTTTCATTCACATAATATATTTGAATTCCTTGACGTTTCTCCGTTTGTATGACTATCATAATATGTCATAAAGCAAATTCCGCCTTCAAGTTTCAGCTTATTATTTTGTTTTGTATTACGTCTTTTATTGTTATAAACGCAGTTATAACAAATTTTATCGTCAGTAGACAAATTCTTTTCAGTTGTAATTGTGATAGAATTAGTGTCTAGAGGGGTTTGTTTTATTTTGAAATATTTTATGACCCTTTTGTTTTGCGGTAATTTTTTTTCCAGTTTTTCATACTTTTTCCCCTAAAATTGTTTCTCGATATATACAACTGCATATATTGTTTTACCACATACATAAAGGGTGTTTCATAAAGACGGATTATATATACGGGCGTTTCATTAAGACGGATCAAAGTCAGCAGTAAATAAACTAGTGTTATGGGTAAAAATCTATTTATTTCTCTATTGGATAATGTTATTTAAGTCATGGCAATTGTGTGAAAAATAATATCCGCCAAAGCTTCGGCGATACACCTCCACTCGATGGTCAAAATTTTTGATGACGTCTCTGCATAGTTGCTACTTGATCTCTCCAATATGCCTTATTATCTCATCCTTCAGCTGTTGAATTGTTGTTGGCTTGTTGGCATAGACCTTACTTTTGAGATGACCCCAAAGGAAGAAATCTGAAGGCGTCAAGTCGCACAATCGTGGTGGCCAATTGACTTCGCTGTTTTGAAAAATGATGCGACCTGGGAACTTCTCATTGCATTCCTGTTTGAACGGCCATTTTCGTAATAGGCTTCGATAACTTTCACATGCTGTTTGATTGTTAATCTTTTCCATGGTTGAAATTTCCAAAGACTTACGTTGTTAAATCTGAAAGAAAAAGAAAAAAAATCTTTAGACGCTTAAACTTAATTCGCATTTAAAATCGGTTCAAATTTCTGGAACAACCATTACGTGTAAAAAAATTCCGACATAAATATACCTGTCAAGACATTCTAAATAAATAAAAAGACAAGAGGAAAAACTATTATGCCAACGTGTTTCGTTTTCTTAATAGATAGATAGATAGATAGATAGATAGATAGATAGATAGATAGATAGATGGTTTTAGCACATAACACCATGTAACATCTTAACTGAATAAGTATTTTCATTTTTATTTTCTCAGATTCAGATCGTGTCACCTTAACCAGAAAGGGAAAATTAAAAAGTTAATACTATTTTGGGATTAAAAAGACTTACGCAATATCATTTCCGTTATATAACGAAAGCAAAGTATCTTCAAAACAATACGATATATCATTAATTTCACCGCGGGTTATCGGAAGAACGTGACTTCATCCTTTTGCGAGATCAAGTAGAATGTCTATTAGTGAAGCTAAAATCGAAACCACTCCCGATTTCAGCGAAACCTTCCGGCAAAACGCTAAATATTAAAATTTGGACAAACCCCAACACTCCTGAGTCGAAGATATTTCGGGATGTTCATTTTTGTTGTTGTTGATGTTTACTTTTCATGTCTTGTAAAAATGCATTCTTCTTCTTCTTCTTCTTCTTCTTCTTCTTCTTCCTTCTTCTTCTTCTTCTTCTTCTTTCTTCTTCTTCTCTTCTTCTTCTTCTTTCTTCTTCTTCTTCTTCTTCTTCTTCTTCTTCTTCTTCTTCTTCTTTCTTCTTCTTCTTCTTCTTCTTCTTCTTCTTCTTCTTCTTCTTCTTCTTCTTCTTCTTCTTCTTCTTCTTCTTCTTCTTCTTCTTCTTCTTCTTCTTCT
>OZ038511.1:54943873-54976383 GCA_964036315.1 Acanthosepion esculentum | reverse complement strand
GTGTTCATGACTCTCCAAAATCTTCTTTCTTTTGTAATACTTAACAGTATTAATCTTTTTACTATCCACCGCGACTCCTCGCCTATCATCTATTTAAACAAGCTCATTATAGGCATACAGCAATTTTACGTTGAAACACCGGTTCCCGTACGATCACTGAAGGAAGTCAGTGTCGAGTTTAGTCAGTACCTAGATGGATGAACGCCTAGAAATATCGAGTACTGAAAGCTTGGATGTGTGGGTGGTGAAATTGATAATGGCTTGGATTTGTTAATCAGTTAGACGAGTTCAAATTCCAGTTGCCTTCATTGTATTCATTTACACGCAAATGCTCTTGAGAAACGTAGGATTTCACGTCTTCTCTCCCCACCCAGTTATGGGTTAATTAGTAAGACTTGTATCACTAAATAATTATTATTTCAAAAGAAAAAAATCTTACAATCTAAAAAATATGTTCTGGTTTTAACCTGCAATGGCTGGATAAGACGTAGAAAACGTATCAATCATTCATGTTCATTAGTAAAATTACTTAATGTTTTCCTCTTACTTTTTTGCAGTCAGTATGCACTGTGTGTTATATTCTCTATGCCATCTTTCCTCATTATGTGACCCAAAAAGTTTCAACTCTCTTTTTGATTCTAAGTACTAATGTCCTCTTACTTCCATTTCTGCAAAAATATGGTCAATCCATGGGATTGTTAGCATTCTTTTGTAGAACCCTACTCTAAAATGTATCAATTGAATTATTTCCAGAATTTAGTATAACATCTGCACGACTGTCATTTTTTGGCCTGTGATTAAAATAATCTATGCGATTTTATCGATTGTAAAAAAACGAAATATATAAAATATGTGACAAACTTTGACCTTCGTTCTCGCAAAAAGATGAAGTTTCAAAAGGACGAATTTTGCCCAAACACTGCTATCATTTTAACAACCTTCACTCCTCGTCAATGTTTATGAGTTCTAAAAAGCGATGATTAAAATTGTAATAAAGCCTAAATATATGATGAAATATTTGTCACAACGTTTCGGCTGTACGCTCCGGCCTTCTTCAGGTGGTTGGAATTTCGAACTGAACCTTTTATTTCGATCACTGGGGTAGACTGTTCTAGTTCCACGTGCCATGTTTGATGGATGTCAGCTATCAGTTATCTCCTGCTCCTCAAGGACACATGGCACAGTGGATGAAGGCGTTGGTTAGATCCAGTGACAGACCCAAAGAGTGTGAGTTCAATACCCGGTTAAGGCAGTGGAGAACTTTCAGAGGGAAAATTACCAGGAGATAACTGATAACTGACATCCATCAAACATGGCACGTGGAACTAGAACAGTCTACCACAGTGATCGAAATAAAGGGTTCAGTTCGAAATTCCAACCACCTGAAGAAGGCCGGAGCGTACAACGGCCGAAACGTTGTGACAAATATGGCGACAAAGATGAAGACAATAGTCCGACTAATGTAAATACTCTAATAAATAGTATTTTTGCTGTTAATTCTAAAGAACAAAGAAAATGTAAAATTCACTTTCATAGGTTTAAGTTTTATTAAAATTCTAATCAAGCCTTTTTAAAACAATAAAAATAGCTGAGGACTGATGGAAGTTAAATTAATAACGGTGTCAATGAAAACATTGTGCTTTTGAAACTCCGTTTTTTTACGGGCACGAAGTACCAAGTTTGCCGAACATTTTTCCACGCGTGTTCGATTGAATTGCTATGATACCCAGTAAGTTTATAATTGGAGGGTCACTCCAAAATGAGACCTCATATTTTATTTTGTTGGTTCTTGATGTCAGAGGTAGATGTAGATGTAATAGTAGCAGACGTTGAAAGTTACTTGCAAGAATATAAGTTTTAGCATTGTCGCATAAAAAATAGTCCGGAAAATTGGCGTTTGACATCAAAGTGCGTTTGAGGTGTGTCAGTTAATCCCACCAAATAGGATAACATTGAGACCATTGACAATAATAGACACCAAATGGGATGAGGACACAGTTGAGCTGGTGGGTACAGGGCTTTTAGGGACCACAGGGATGTGTATGCGATAAACTACGTTCGGGTGGATGACTATATGGATCAGCAGTTATAGAAGTAAAATTAATCGTTGCTTTGAAAAACTAGAAAAGGTTTTACCTTGTAATTGCTATCCTGCTCTATCCCTCTGTGTTACTGCGTTCCCCGTATCTTGTACATTCCGTGGAAATAAATATGCGACATTACGTCATTTCAAAACATAATCTCCTTCTTAGACACGACAATTATTGTTAGACGGAATATTTTATAGTAAATGTTTCCTATTTAATTCAATTAGTAACTTCATTTCGTTAATACCAAACTTCAATTAGTAGCTTCAGACATTTTTTAATCCAAAATTTGTCTTTAAAACCTGTTGTTATTATTATTATTATTATTATTCCTCTTTTAATATTCATCTAGTGTCTTTATTTTACTTCTTTCTTTGCTTTCCTCTTTTTTATTCTCTTCTTTATTTTTCTCTTTATTTATTTTCTTCCGTGTCTTTCTTCTTTGTTTCTTTATTTTTCCTGTTATTTCATCATCATCATCATCATCATCATCATCATCATCATCATCATCATCATCATCATCATCACACCCTTCTTCTTCTTCTTCTTCTTCTTCTTCTTCTTCTTCTTCTTCTTCTTCTTCTTCTTCTTCCATCCTATTCGCAGTAAAACCTGTAAATTAGCTTTTAACCATGCAAATAAAATAAAACAAATTGAAGCTCATGATAAACTTTTCCATTACTTCACACACATTTCCATACAGTCATTTCACAGTTTTAATCACATCTTGAAGTTTTCTTTTCATTTCTGTCTTGAAAATTTGAAAGTAGATAAAACCTCACTTGGCGAAGACCTAGCCAATGAGCATTGAGCGCTTCTAACAAAAGTCAGTGTAAAGTGAAACAACGCCAACCAAATATATTGAAATCTCTGATAAAGCATAATCGTTAATGTAATTAAAATGATTTGCAAATGTACTGCCAAATATAAAAACTAATTTGAATGCTTCTAGCTGAAAAACAAGCACTACGTTTTGGATTGTTCTTAATAAAATATAAACATCGCGAAATTTAAATCAAGGTAACGAGTTGATTTGGTTAAGGCTTCAAATAATGAATTTCTTTTACAACAGTGATTCCCGAAATTTCATATCTGCTCAGTTTCGCATCCTAGCGAAGGGTGAATATTTGTCTTTAATAAGATTTCCCGAATATTCAAGCCGGCAGACGAAAATAAATAAATATACCGTTTAATAAATAAACGGAGCGTCTACTGAAATATGAATATCCACTAAATTAACATTTAAGTGATAAAATCTGTCGAATTAATAAATAAAAATCCATTATTCCTTATATATATATATATATATATATATATATATATATATATATATATATATATATATATATATATATATATATATATATATATATATTACAATATATGTACCAGTTGAGTAAAAACACAGCTCACATGGCCTGAAGATTGCATTGAAACATGAAAAAGACTGCCGGCGACTGGTGTTGACTCAAGTGCCCACTTTTATATTGATATACATTCTATCTCGTATAGTGAGCACTTCAGTTTTACCCATATATATACCATGCCTGATAACATATATATATATATATTTTGTCATCCACAGACAGACTGTTTCACAGCTCATCAGAGTGGCTAGACGTCCGGTTGACTCTAGCTAGGATCGAAACCCGACTGAATTTGCGTCAGTCGGAACTTCTCCTACTAAGCCGTCAGCGCACGGTCAGGGATGAAGGTGAATTTTAGCGTGTTTATTTTTAGATTTATATAAACACACAGTGACTGACAGTGACTCAATTCTGCCGAAGAGTCGTGCAATATTAGCTTAAATAGTCACTGTTTACAAATTCACACCTCAAACCAGAGAACTCAACCGAAATTAATTTTTCAGGAGCCAATAATAATAATAATAATAATATATATATATATATATATATATATATATATATATATATATATATCCATCATACGAGTTGCGTATTCATATATATATATATATATATATATATATATATATATGTATATATATATATATATATTCGTCATACGGTTCAGTGGCATCTCTCAGCTGCTGATCAGCACCCCGTCCCTAGCAGAATACTTCGCAGATTAAGCCTTAGCCAGGCTTCAGTTTTTGACACTTGATGTAAAGTCTACCCAGCTATTCTCTGCTGTGAGTCATCATATTATATTATTAACGTCTGTTAAGAATATCAGAATATTTTTTATGTAAAATTATTCTTTATTCATTTCCGGATTCCGTCAAATTAATGTCGTCTCTGTGGATATCTAATTTTTCTAGAGACTTTAATCCAGTATTGGATTTGCTCGTCAAGAATTCTGCCTTCCCATTCATTGGCTGTCATTTATATAACTTCCTGTCATTTTGTGTATATATACTACGCTTAGCTGGGTTTACTTCCGGTTTCATGACGGGATAGCAACTGACATCATTTGATTCCTGATTCTGCACTTGGCAATTTTGATGTTACCTTCTAGGTCAATGTTGTGTTCCACGTAGATTCTGCTTTGATTATGAATACAAATATCTTAATGTGAGTCTAGTACATATTGGCATCACCACAGATTGCCTCTTTTTGGATCAAATATTTCTGATTGACATTATATTCAATTTTGACGTCTGATATTTCGTGGAGTGAATTATACACTACATTTCTCTATTGATCACATTAGTCGCTATTTGAGCGCAGATTAAAGCCAGGTTTTCAAATGAATCTTTTGAATGCAGATCCCCTCTATTCAGAAGAATGGCGAAAGCACATACTTCCTTCCTCGTATATGGCCTATGATAGACTAATATTAAATGTTATTGATAATCATCTTATGTGATAATTTAATTTCTGATATATTTTAATCATGCCAATTTAAATACATAAATTCTCCTAGATTCTGTGGAATAATTTCTGATTATCACAGGAGGAAAAGAAAATTAATATTGTCTCTTTTTCTGCTTTTCAAATTTAATTTGTTCATTTAATAAAATTCTAATTATTTCTTAAATCAAGCTAATGAGATTGCTCGAAGTTTCGTAGCAAAATACAATATACTCCTGAATGATGACACGTTTCTAATTCCTATTCGATATCATAGGATCCCAAAAATTCTGGCGAGGAATATGATTATCTCAGTGAGTTTTATGAGCCACTGAAACAATCGAATTCATTGATGAATGACATCAATCTCTGCTTTATACTTCTTAAGTATTTGCTATTTTTATTTTATTTCTAAGCCATTTTCAGGACGTAGTCGATTATGTGTACGTTTCCCAATGGTAATTGTGCCTAAAGGAATATAACGAAACCAACTGGAATTTGAACTCGGCTCTCCGATTAACAATTTAAAGCAATTATCCATTACACCTAAGCTTACAAGCACCTGGGATTTGTCAGCAGTCACCCATCTAGCTACTGACCAGTTTCGACGTTGCTTCACTTCGGTCATCGTACGCGGACAAGGTCTTTCAACGTGATATGGCCGTAAGCACTCGAGTATGTATATTCCCAAATCCCTTGTCATGGCTTCTTAGGAAAGCTAGTTACCGTTGCTTTCTGTGCAAATTCGCCTTCTCCACAATTTTGCCTTCTTTGCGCTTTTGTCTTCTTCACGATTTTGCCATCTCTGTGGTTTTGCCTTCTCTGTGGTTTTGACTTCTCCACGGTTTTGCCTTTGCCAGGGTTTTGTCTTCTCCGCGTTATTGCCTTCATCACGATTTTGACTTCTCCTCGCTTTTGTCTTGTCCACGGATTTAGATTCTAACCGGTTTTGCATTCTTCGCGGGTTTGTATTCAGTGTAGATAGCTCAGTAAAACTTACCATTTGATCCATATTGGAAAAGAGAAGAGATGGATTTATAAATATGCCAAAGACATTTCACAGAGGCATCTATGTCTTTTTAATGCCATATCCTATAAGGACATAAGCTATCATTACTTTCGATATACTTCTTTTCTTGAATATTTGTGAACTGCCTTGACTTCTTGGGAAAGATCAGGAAACGAATTTCTGTTGCCCTCTGCACGTTTTTAAATTCAGAATTGTCTTTTTCTCAGACTAGATACTAGCAAAGTCTTCTCTGCTACTTAACTTGAAGAAGAAAATAGAGAATCATGATTTTTTCAAAGGCAATTGTGCGAGAGTGAATACAATAATCTAGGCGAAAATTTGAATTTGGCTCCGCAGTTTATTACAACACATCAATACGCCAGATAAAAGAAAAAGTATATAAAATGCTGGAAAACACAAATCAAAAGCTTAGAAGACATTATACAGATTGGCTGCCAACCTACGCTTTAATAATGTGCACGGAAAATAGATTTCTTTTCCGTTTATTTCATAACAAGCATCGTGTAATGAAAAATTACTGACTGATTAAAATTTACGGCTTATAATGAGAAATCGGAGAACGGAGTTCGAATTCCAGTCATGTTCTTTGTATTCGTTTAAATGCACATACGCTTGAGTAAGATACGAGTCTTTCTTCTCCTACCACAGTGTTAAATACCAGGATTTAGATCTGGATAAATTCACTTTCACGGTCAAATGTAGCCGTCTCTTCTACTCCAATAGCTTCATGTCTCGCACTTCCCGTTAGTGGAACTCTCTTCGTTCTGCTTTCTGATAGCTATAATCTTCAAATATTCCAATGCAGTGTCAATCGACATCTCCAGATGCCTTGATTTATTCCTCGTCCTTCTCTTCATTCTTTCCTCTATCAGGCCTCTTTACTTTTGTATAGCGAAGAAAACAGCGACTTACCTCTTCAAACCAAGCGACAGCGCGTCGCGTGCATTCTACGACGGAAAATGTGGCGAAAAAGATAATGACTTACCAAACAAAAGGGCACGTATTCCGCATGACATGCTGAAGACGGAATATTTGAATTAAAAAAAATACAAGTCCGTCGCAGGAGTCGCAATAAAAGCATTTTGATATGCAAAATACTGAACATCCTCTCCCAGCCGTCGGCGAATGGAAAAAATGTTCGGCCGATAAAAGCAGTTGGTGTTCTCGAATCTGCGAAGTGGGCAATTTTGGCTACCGCGTTTGGTGTAGAATGATTTATTTTTCTGACTGGTGGCGTGCATTTCGATTTGCGAGATAGTACATGCGAATCGAGTTTCCGGCGTCTGCGACAAATATTTCCTTTGCAATCCCAGTTTACTTACATCTTGCTTCCACTCTCTGTAACCCCTTGCGTGCTAGTGGCACTCCTGCCCTGCTTTAGGGTGAAATACTTAAAAAATCTACACTCTGTAAACTATTATTCTTACAATCCAAAAAATGCTGTTCTGCTTTAAATAACCAACAAAAGGGTGATAATCCGTAAAATAATCAATTTATCTGGATATGCAATGATTTATTCATTCGGTTTACAACAAGTTTATGATTTTTATTATCCACTACTTATCTCACTACATATGAACTCACGTCATATTGTTAGGTGAACAATTTGATCGACTTAAAAAACAATATAAATATTATCCCTAATCTTGTTTTGAACTTCCCCCGTAGAATGGGAATAAAAGATCAGCGGCAACGTGCCCGCTGAAGCACAATTGATTATATTTTTGTAGCTAACTTCCAGGCGAATTCAATATAAACGCGTCGATGATTCTATGAAGCCATCATGGAATACGCTTTTGTATTCGTTTTGATGCTAATGTGAAAGAGCGACGGTGAAAGAAATGTTTATTTATAAAAGCAACTAAAACTGACAGTTTTGTTTGATGTTTGCCTGTCAAATACATCAATTTGATAAAAATAAAATGAAAGGCAAATACTCTGAAAGTGTTTCCAATATCGCTATACCAAAATAGAAAACATCGAAATTTCAAAAAAGAAATCAGGACGGAAAGGAAAATGAAAAACAAGTGGTAATATGAGTTATTGAAATAACAACTATCACTTCAACTTTTATAAAATAAAACATTACATTGTTATTAATAAAAAAAATAGTGGGCTAAGTAAGAATAATAGATATTTTTAGAGATGAAAAATTTGACAAAAGCCCTTATTCATAAACTTCTGAATAAAGCATCTGATTTTAATGGCCCCAGGGACAAGTTCCAAAACAATCTAAATTCTGTAAATACTCTCCACAAGAATTCTCTTCATTATTATTATTATTATTATTATTATTATTATTATTATTATTATTATTATTATTATTTCGATTTCTGCTATGGTCACACTACGTACCAAGTCTGCGGTAAGACCTAAGGTAGATAGTGATGTGTTGTTATAGCTATATGTTATGATTTATTTTTCTAACTCCCATATCACTAGTGTTACATGGACGATGTTCTTCTTAGTGTGTAGGCTGTACTTATCAAGATGATTTTTGTATTTCTCTCAAGCTGAGATTTCCAGGGAGTTTTTCAATGTGCTGTTGTATTCCCTTTTTTTCATTCCAAGCGCACCTACTATCACTGTTACTATTCTTGTTTTCAGTTTTCACATTTTTTATGTTTTGATTTCCAGATTTTTATACTTCGATAGCTTTTCAAATTCCTTGGTTGCTATGTTTCAGTCCGCTGGGCAATCCCTATCAATTAGTAAAGAATATTTTTTCTTTTTGGTTTTTGACAGTCATGTCCGACCGATTTTCTCCAATCTTCCTGTCTGTAAAGATTGTGTAATCCCATAGAATTGTGATGTCTTCTACTTCCGTGACCGGTGCTGGGTGATGTTCATCCAGCGTCTGGGAGGTTTGTTGTAGAGATCCTCGTAAAATTATGGCTTTATCACGTTTGTCCAAACCGAATTCTTGAAGCAAGCGAGATGTCCTTATAAGGGCGGACGGATGATGAGGATGCTACGGACAGGGCATCTGAACAAAGAGAAATTTTAAAGGAAAATGGGAAGAGAATGCTGCCTTTCTGAAACTCATGTTGAGAGAAAATGGTTGAGAATTTAACACTTACCGATATATTGAAGGCAAGAGAAACAGTGTAAAGAGCGAATGAACTACTTAATGTATTTGTATGAATGGAGAGCAGAACCGAGATGATGAGGAATGATTAAAGAGAAACGAAAGACAGAAGATTAATTGGTATATAAAAGATTTTTTTAGTCATTTCATCGCAAGCAAGACAATAAAGACACCAAGATGCAATGAGAGCGTATGAGAAAAAATTAAGGAAGGAGAACAATAAAAAGAAGAAGAATTAACAAGACAGAAGATGAACATTGATATTGGATTTCAATTTTTAAAGATAAAAGTTGACTCGGAAGCAAGAAACCGGAAAAGAGTTCTACAACCGAGAAGTACGAGAGAAGAGACTTTTCGTATAAAGCTTACGGTTACATTTAGCCATTTTAACTGATCTCAAAAATGGCAATGTCATTATTATTATTATTAATCTAAAAAAAATAAATACAGCTGAGCTCAGAATGAGCAGAAAAATAGGCAATATTTAGCGAGGGAGCAACCGTAAAACTGATGAAGTTTTCACCTTACAAACCAATAACTGCTCAGATTTAGAATCTATATCGTAGGATAAAAAGCATGTAATTCTATTGGATGTTCAGAGTCAAAGGAAACGCCCAGATGTTCTTACTGTAAATAAAAACAACGAAGAATAAAATTAGAAGTAACTTAAAAGCTGGATAAAACATCGAATGATGGATTTATGTCCACCTTGATTTGATCTATTGCTTTGGTTTGGTTTATTTTGATTTATCAACATCTCAATGGATTTTTAGGATAGGTTCGTATGAATATAATATGTATTCTCTGTAAGAAATTAGTAAATCAGATTTCATTGAAGTATATAAAGAGGGTTTTTGTCGAGAGTCTAATGTATTACTGGTAATATTTTTCTCCCAAAACGTATTGCGGTATTCTTTATATATTGCTGGTATTTTT
This sequence comes from Acanthosepion esculentum, assembly GCA_964036315.1. Classification (NCBI taxonomy): domain Eukaryota; kingdom Metazoa; phylum Mollusca; class Cephalopoda; order Sepiida; family Sepiidae; genus Acanthosepion; species Acanthosepion esculentum. Next base: position 54,966,429 of record OZ038511.1, on the reverse strand, counting down.
ACCATGAAATGTATTTTTATACTTTCATAGTGTGTTGAGCTCAGGATGGGGGTTAACTATTCGCCTATAGCTGGGATCCTGACATATGCTACCACACCGTGTCAGGGTGGATCTGGGAACAACAACAATCGAAGGGGGTTCTACGCTCCTAAAAACCACCCGATAAGAGGCCTTGCTGCCGGTTGTAGTTTATCGTCAAACCCAGGACGATTGATCTATTGGATGGGTGCTAGTGATCCGAGTAGTCAATACGGAAAAAGAGTAAAACCCTGTAAAATTGGAGACCATTCTGAAGACCGCATTATTTAAAACATTCACAATATTGAGGTGAGTGTTGGAAAACAGAAGAGGCATACTTTCTACTAGGAAATGTCAATGAATAATCTAATGTTGCCAGTTGATTTCTATTACAGGTTTTCTTTATTTAATGGTTATAACTGAGAATCATTAAAGTTTTGTATGCTGTCCCAGAGACTTTGCAAATAGACTGAAAAAATAAAAATGCGAAGTGTAAATAAAATGAAGCAGACCATAGCATTGTTGGCGTCAGCAAAATCACTCAAGAAATTGGTGAAGAGACTCGCAATTATTTGTGCTCCAAAAATAATCAACCAATAATACTGACATGAAAAGACCAGTGATGAATATCAAACCTCAAAGCAAAACATGACTGAATAATAACTGCTCTTTCCTGGATTTGCATAATAGTAATAATAATTATAATTTTTCTTACCTGATTCGAGCAGATCATTATTACTGACAAGACTACCTGTGACCCGCTGGGTCACTGAAGATTCAAGCTATAAAACATTGAAGAGCTTTGAACATTAAAAAAAATTATGTATTTGAAGAAAATTAAAACAAAAATACTTACTGTATAAACCATTCGTATTTTTAATCTTATTCACTTAAAACGTGTTTTTTTTAAAAATCAGATTAACTTAAAAATATTCTTAATATGCCAAAAAATAATTTAAAATCATATTCACTTGAAAATATTTTTGAATAAGGCAAAAATATTTTTTGAATATTTAAAATATTGTTTGTTTAAAGAAAGCTGAAATCACGCAATCACAGAGAGGTGGAAGGAGAGAGCTGGAAAGAGAGAGAGAGAGAGCTGAAAAGAGAGTGAGGGGAGTGGAAAGAGAGAAGTCGGAAGAGAGAGAGAGGTGAAAAGAGAGAGGTAGAAAGAAACTTAAATAATTATGCGCCCGACGGCCGACGTATGCATAATGCACAGACTTTTAGTCATGTATAGATGTACAGATAAATAGACAATAGGAAGAAGAAAAAGAAACAAAGAGGAATGCAATAATAGTAGTGTTGGTAATGATGATGATGGAGGTCGTGGTGATTTCGGTGATAGTGATGTTTCGGTTATTTTTTAATGTTCTTTGGTTATTTATTTAATTTATTAGTAATTTATATACATTTGTTATTTTATAAGCCACACAACACAAACATTTATAATAAACTTTTATTTAAATATTATTAGTAACTATATATTTATGGGTAAAATATATTCGTGTAATAACAGGATTAGGGAGATTTGAATATAGTTTCATATTATTTAACATAAGAGAAAAAGTCAAAGAAAATTCTGTTGGAAATTGAAGTTATGGCGGGAGTCTGTTGATACATGCTGTGTCTCCTTGGGATCCAAACACTTATAATTTACCGTTGATGCTAATAATAGCAATAGTTAAAAAAACAGTAGGAGGAGGCCTGAGCTCTGAACGTGATGTCCCACCATGGCATGAATATGCTCTGGGGCCCAGGAACCATCCCCCACTTACTGGTAAATACGAACTAATTATAATGCAGACACAAAGGAGATTCATTGTTACCAACTACACTTCTGCCTTTAATTAGCGCCATTCAGCTGCCTACTGAACAACAGTAGCTACGGATATACGTCAGAGAATGTCAAACCGAATCACCTATCAGGATGTAGGCGATTATGGCCCACCACATCTTTCTTGTCCCCTGTTAGCACTAAATAAGTTTTGTCTTTTTGTAATTTATACCAAATCCAGTTCTACTATCCATTTACTCATGCTCATTAAAATATGTTACCCGCTGTTTTCTTCTGTTCCTCTTTCCGTCAATCTGTCCTGTGTGTTTCAGATTTTCCAAGCTCTCCGTCCTCATTATGTGTCCCAGAAATTTCAACCGCCTCTTCCTGGCGTTAAGTATGTTTCCTTTCGTTTCCATTTTCTCCAAAACATTGTTCGGTCCATGGTATCACCAGCATCTTTCTGCAGAACTACATTTCTGCTGATTCCTGACTCTTCCTGATCTTTGGGAATACTGTCAAGCATTGTCAGCCATACAGGAGGGCAGACATCACGTAACGGTTCCATACTCTTTTCTTTTTTCCAACGAAATTTATTCTGTCTCTTAATATTTTGCTTAAAGTGGAGAAATAGAAGATAAAAACGCCAATCCTAATGTCAGATTTTAGTGTAAAACAACTACGCAGATATTTCATATTTTAAAGCACCTTAATATTACGACCAACATGGTCATAAAATGATATAAGCACAAAATATATAAAATGAAACTATTAATAAGTAAAATAACCAGTTGGGTTCAAGAAAAGTACAAAAGTAATGATCAGAAATGTGATTTACTGTGACTTGTGCAAATGTCTAATTTTCCACTATGCACAGAAACAATACACTCGCGGTGCATGAATTACGTGTGTTGCATGGTATCATGTAAGACCCTCTCTAAATCAACTAAGTGTAAAAATTTTACAATATTGATTTCAGCAGTGGCCAGAAGACCTCTGGAGAAATACTGAAGCGTATCATCCCGAGAGTTGTTCGCACTTTCCTGATATTTATCAGTGTAGGACCTTGCATGCGAATATCTCTCTTCACGATATCCCATTAATAATCGATTGACTTTTTTGGCGACCATAGTGGGAACGCCATTCGTTGTAAATCTCTGGAAACTCCATAATTTAATTTTTGAAATCATGGGCCAATGACAAGGAGCATTATTCTGCTTTAATAACCCATTGCTATCGGGGGTATGGTAATTATTATGGTATTATTAGCCGTTTTCTTATGAGCCAACATTCATTGCTCGAGCAGCCATAAAACATTTCTCTTTCGGGAAAATAGTTTGATTTTTTTTTAACTCGATTAGCTGTTATCTCTCTTTCCAGTATTGATGTGGGTTTCCCTCCCAACCATTTTTGAAATAGTAGGGAACTTCAGTATCTTGATTACGCCATTATTTTTTCTTGGATTTAAATGTGACATCCATTTTAGTTTTTGCTGCTGTTGAAGGTCAACAACCGATGTTGTTTTTGTTAATTAGTACAGCTGTTTTTGTGATTTTATAACGCCAGCCTACAAGGTTTGATGAAGTAGATTCAGTCTATAAATTATGTTTAATTACGAAGCATTGAAATGTTGCACCTACTTGTCAAGGGCGTGGTTAAGCGGAACAATATATCCAATACATTTCACACAGACACACTCCACATAATTATGGAACAACCACCACTGACTCATACGATGTCAGTACACTACGGATATAGTTTGTGGATATTTTCATAACACTAAGGCAAGTTGGCGCTACCTACCATTACCTATATATATTGATACCTCATGTAATTTGGAACGTCCGTGTTTCTACATAAATATCTTTCCTTTTCAAAATAAAAAGAAAATTCTTATTTTAAAATTCCAACTTATTACCAAATCTACTTCATGGCAACAGATCGAGCGCTCTTGAACAAGATGTAAATTTGTCTATTAATGAAGGTCGCCTGCTCAGTAAACTATGGAATAAAATAGAAAGCAAACGGTTTACTGAAGGATATTTGAAACTAACTAGAAATTCGAAGAAAAGAAAGAACAGAGAGAAAGTTGTACACATTGAAGAACTGGGATTGAGGAAGAGAACTCTAAAAAGAAAACCAGTATTATCAGCTGAAATCGTCATCGACTAATGATCGAATTATATCCTACGTTGGCTGTGCAGCTGGACAACTCCCTCCATAAGTAGCGGTTACCTACCATTGTCTTACACTAACACTCTCTCTTCTTCTGACATTCCATATCTCTTTTTTCTTTTTCTAAAATGGTAAATTGTAATATGGTATTAGGAAAAGTGTTGTCTCTTATAACATGGACATACCCTTCCAACTTTCTTTTCTCGATGGTGGATATGAAGTCTTACAACGAGCCTGTTTCTTGTCTGATGGTGTCTTGCATTGCGTCATTATTTCATGCGATCTACGTAAGAGAAAGTTGCAAAGGTTTCTCGCATCACATAATTAACGGCTGTATTCTTCGCTGATGTTATGGATCATCTAAAATGACACAACACATGAAATCGTGGAGATAACTGATGTATTGAAGAAATTTGATGTCACTTGATCTCGAATGAAATCCACTACTGGTAGGAAAACTAAAATATTCCAAAATAGCAATAATACATTGCGATTCCAATGTCACCTGTTCCCGATACCGTCTTCGCAACATAATGGTCGTATTAGTAGAAATTACATTATACAATAAACACATCAACTATTGCGTTAATACCAAGAACGATAACAGTCGCCAGAAATATCGTCCATGGTGCTGACGATTACAAATTTAAAATATAAAAATAGTATATTCCTTTTTTTAATAGCATAGGAAGAATATACAAAACAGATTTAATAGTTCATTGTCTCCGTTTGTCTGCCGAAAGTTAAAATTATAAGACAAATTGTAGTATTTTAGACTGGATGCGAGCCAAACGAGCTGACATTGTGATGCACGCTTATCAAGAGCTTAGCTTAAATAACGGACATTATTTCGAGTAAAAAAAAGAGAAAAATGAAAATTGTATACGAGAGAAAAATATGCAAATTTTTTTATCTTATTTTTTTATGTTGATAAACAATATTTCTTTCTTATCCGTTATTTCATCGTGAATATTTAAATTTAGAATGTATCAGGTGATCCCATAAGTTCTGTCCGGATTTTGAATAAAGAAAACAAGTGACCAAATGTTACATTTAATTACAGATTCAATCAACAATGTATTTTACCTGATTATCTATGACTTCCTTCCATCTATTAACAAGCTTACTAATTCCATTACTGTAAAATTCTTTTGGCTTTAATTCGAAGAACTCACAAATGTCAGTTTTAACCTCTTCCTGTGTTACAAAAGCTGTTTCTTCCAAATGATTCTGTAAGCTACGAAACAAATGGTAGTCTGAAGGAGCAAGGTCGGGAAAATAAGGTGGATGAGGAATTTTCTCCCAACCAAGTTCTTCGATCTTTTGTGACGTGATTCTTGCTGTGTGTGGTCGCGATTCACTAGAGCAGGTCTTTTTTTCCTCAAAGCTTGGTTCAAACGCTCTAATTGCCGACAGTATATTTGAGCATTAATTGTTGCTTTAGGTGGTAAGAATTCAAAGTGGTTTATTCCTTGGCAATCCCACCAGATTGAAAGAAGAACTATTTGCCCATGAAGTTCCCCTTCTCGGCTGTGGCTGGGGTCCTTCCCCTTTACCAAGCCACTGTCTACGACGCTTAACATTTCGATAACAGATCCATTTTTCGTCGCCAGTCACAAGTCTATCCAAAAAAGGTGAAACAAGTTGGTGAGAATAGAGAGAAGAGCAGATGTCAACTCGGGATTTGAGGTTGTTTTCAGACAACTCATGAGGTACCCATTTTCCAAGTTTAGGAATTTTTCCCAGTTTTTGAAGATGACGATGAACAGTTGTATGATTTGAACTGAGAACCACTGCCAATTTCTTCAACTGATAAAGCAGGATTTTCTTCAAGGGCTGCTTCAAGAAGCTTTTCATCAAACTCAACTGGACGTCCGGTTTGATCTTCATCTTCAAGGGTGAAAATTTTGAAAACCATATTCTGCAAGTTCTTTCATTCACACATTCCTCTCCATGAACTGAGTGAATGTTTCTAGCCGCTTCGGCTGCTGAGTTTTTTTTCTTGAACTCATAAAGCATTATGTGCCTCAAATGATTCTTGGGTACTTCAATGTTAGCAGGGTTTTAATCAAACAAAATTTAATTTTATTGTTTTCTAAAATACAATTTGATCAGTTTAAATGCATCTAAACATAAAAATAATGTTCAGCTCCATTAGACATTATAAAATACTCTTTAAATTTCGTTCATTTTAACAAAAAGTTAAAATTCGGACAGAACTTATGGGATGACCTAATATATACAGGGTGATTGAAAAGTAACTCCCCGTTTTAAAATACTTATAATTTATCTACTAAATATAATTTCTACAAGAAATGGATATTAGAAGGAAGCGTTTAGCATGAGTTTTATTTAAAATTAGATATACGCGCCAGATTTCGCTCCCAGTTTCTCAAGCCGTCCAGCAATCGCGTCACATGATTTCACCAGGAATTTGTGTGGTAAAGAACACAGAACTTCTTCTATTCACCCTTCAAGTTCTTCCAAAGTTTTGGTTTAGGAATAATAGACTTTCTTCGTTAACCAACTCCAAAGAAAAAAGTTACAGGGTGTTAAGTCAGGAATCCTGGCTGGCCACTCATATGTAAAATACGGAGTTACTTATCAATCACCCTATATATATATATATATATATATATATATATATATATATATATATATACATATCTGTGTGTGTGTGTGTGTGTGTGTGTGTGTGTGTGTGTGTGTGTGTGTGTGTGTTCATACATATAGATATATGATAAACGCTCCGAAAGTAATGTTGCCGATTTATTTCAACGGAAACTACAACAGATACCGGGATCATAATTACACCGTTGGATGGATCAAATATCCAGCGACAAAACAATATTATATCCACGTTCATTTTAAACAATGATGAAAATGTCAGTGTTAACAAGTGTGCAGGATCACTTTACTAGATAGTCATTCACCTTTTTGTGAGATAAAATAATAAAATTGGAAGTATTACATTTCTGTTGTGAGACCAATACTTCCCTACATCATGGACTCTCCCAGTACTATATTATTATGCGAATAGTAGTATCATCAGAGGAGTAGCACCAGTAATGCGCAGCCGCGTACTTTACCAATATCGGACACCACTGGATAGTAAGCTCTGCTTACACTATTCTTTGTAACTTTTCTGTTTAATATATCTTTCTTACCTCAAACCCGTGTTCCGTGTTTTCCTTCCGTGGCCTCTACTTCGGGTCCACATCATTTTCGTTCCGGGTCCCGCCCACAGACCCAAGGTTAGAAATGACATCATGACATTTTTCACTGACCAATTTAAAAAAAATCAAAAAGCACAAACATATTTTATATAGACAAAACCCTTCGTAAGGTGTGGGCTGTACTCGTGAGAATATTTTTTGTATTTCTTTAAGGCATGGATTTCCAGGAATCCCTTCAATGTGTCTATTGGAATCTTTTCCAACCAATCCGTGGGCTCTAACTACAACAGATATTGTTGATGTTCCCATGTGCCACATTTTTGAGATTTCGATTTCAAGTCCTTGTACTTTGACAGCCTTTTGAAGATCTTCAAATATACACTGCAGTCTGCAGGGACTGCCATATCAATAAGAAGGCATATTTCTTTTTGTTTGCGGTCTCTAATAACAATGTCTGGGCGGTTAGCTTTGATTCTTCTTCTTCTTCTTCTTCTTCTTCTTCTTCTTCTTCTTCTTATTATTATTATTATTATTATTATTATTATTATTATTATTATTATTATTATTATAACAATAACAACAGTAATAATTATATGCAACGTTTACGGGAAGGAAACGGCAAGTAACTTGTATGAACATCACCCAGACACGGTTACAAAGATAGGAGCTGTAACAAATTTATGGAATTTTACACATAGACAGAATAATTAAAACTAATCGCCCAGACATCGTGAACAAAAACCACAGAATGTGCTTTCTTATTGATATGGCAGTCCCTGCAGATTGTGATCTTGAAGAGATTAAAAAAACTATCAAAATAGAAGGATCTTGAATTGATAATCTCAAAAACGTTGCACGTGCGCAGACCATTAATTCCATTAATGAAATATATATATATATATATATATATATATATATATATATATATATATATATATATATATGATGACTATCCACTTGATTACAATGATAACCATTTCTGCACAATAACTATGCATATGCAACTTCTATCCCCTAAATGGGATATACAATGACTCTTAAAAACATACGAGCTTTCAAAAAAACTCACTTACAATCCTGACTGACAGATTTGTCCTGAGTTTTTATAATTCATATTACATTTCTATGTCCGTTTTTTAAATTTCTTATGGACTCAAATTACAAGTTGTACTCCTTTTAACGGTCAGCTTTATATTCAGATATCACTACCCATGTCTCCTCCTGTGTCAATTTTGTCTTTTCTGGTGCTAACTTCCAGGAGAGTGATTCGTTGCGTCTTCTCGTGCAAAGGTTCTCAGCTGACATGAATTGGAAAATTCTATTGAATCCATTGCTAGGTCAGCTGCGAAGAAAGTTGGTTCACTGTGCCGGCAGAGACAGTTTTTCTATCCAGCATCTGTCTTAAATATCTATGTCTACCATTTGTCCCTGACTCGAATATTACCACCACTTATGATCCGTTTCTCCTGCTATATATCTAGAGATCCTTGATAATATCCAAAAATGAATCAGCGATATTATTGGTCCAGATCTAGCATCTCGGCTTCAGTCTCTTTCTCACCGCCGTCGTGCTGCCCCCGTTGACTTTCCCATAAATACTGTCATGGTAATTCTTCGGATGAGATCATCGCTATGGTACCTAGACTTCCTGAATTTCATCGTTGTACTAGACTAGTGACGAGTTCTCATCAATTTGCAGTTGGATTGGCTAGATGTAGCCGTAAGTTATACGCTAACAATTTCTTTTTTCTTACGGAATTATCTTGCGGACCCATGCTTTCAACCCAACTTTTATCTTCAAAACTTTAAACGAAATATCAATCGCTATCTACTGTCCTTCTGTTGAATCTTCTTTTGTTTCTGCTCCTTAGTTACGTTTCTGTATTGTAGCACTTCCCTACCCAGTAACGCCTTATGCCTTAATGGCATCACTGCTTTGCTTGGAGTGAACGTGATTGGATAATATATACAGTGTGCGATGGATAAATTGTCGTCTAAATTACGTAAAAATGAAAATAACACTAACATCTCATTTTAACAGTTATATTTACCAACATTAGAAGCTCTTGAAATACTAAAGAATAAATTTAGTTAATAAAGTTACCATTAGACTCAACCACGGCCTCTAGACGACTTCGGAATCTACTGCAACTCTTCTGGACGATCTCCATGTTTAAGTTCGTGAATGCTGTCATAATCTTTGCCTTCAGTTCATCTTTGGTGTTACAAGCAGTTTTGTTGGTCTGTCGCTCAACTGCGCCTCGCGCATAATAATTAAGGGGTTTGCAGTTTGGGGATTTGAGTGGCCAGATGTAAGGTGTGATGTGGTCGCAGAAATTGTCTGACATCCATCACTGGCTTCTCCTGCTTGTGTGGCCTGAGGCAGAATCTTGTTGCCAGACATACGGTGTTCCAGCAGCCACCTTATTTACCCAGGACAACACTATCTTTTCAAGGCACTCGATGTAGGCTTCCGTGTCTATTCTAAGTCCCTGTTAGATAATGAATGCATAACGTGACCATTACTGGTGATCACTCCAAACCCCTTCGTAATCACAATTAGACTCATCCAACTCTTTCTGAACCTTCCCAACTATTGAGATGCAAGCACTCTGAAACATTCGTATTGGAGCTTCCGGTGCGCATGCTAAACAGTGCAGCATGCCGTTTCCAAACTGATGGCAGAGTTAATTATGTCATGGTGCTCTGTTTCTCACAGGCACTACCCAATTGATTGCTACATATGTGCAATCGAAAAAATCAAAAACAAACGACGCACATGCACGAAATTAAAATATAAAATGGCAACAATTTACCCATCGTACCCAGTCTATATATATAGAGATAGATAGATAGATAGATAGATAGATAGATTCAGACAGGTTTCGTTAAATGATTTAGGCACGTCCTGTCTACTTATTTTTGATAGGATAATTTCATATTTGCGAATAAGATGTTTTGCGATGTTATTAAAAGACGAGAGGAAAAAAACCGTGTTTGCTCATATTGTACTTATTCCGAGTACTGTCGTCATAGCATAATGTAATCATCAAGGTATTGTTAAATATATAGTAAGTATTAGCTTCCATGGTTGTGAAGGACAAAAGATGTTGTGGTCATCCGAAGATCACCATTTTTATATATGAAGTATATATATATATATATATATATATATATATATATATATATATATATATATATATATTACATGAATCATTCATACAAAAAGCAGATAGTGAAGTTAATGATATAAATGGCAAGAATCACTTAACTTCACTATCTGCTTTTTGCATAAATGATTGAACTGCACCACATACTTGATATTTATATATATATATACGGCCACATCCTTCACTAGCTCATCGAGTTACATCTAAGTGCATACACGCCTTCTTATTTTAGAATGGAAAACAGCTTCAAAAGTTGAACCGGCCTCCACACTTTACATTTTATCTTTAAATGTTTGTCTTGAGTCTTCGTAGAGTATGTTGATGTTGAATTAACTGATGTCTTTTAAGTTCTCCATAGAATCTTCTTCGGTATAAGAACATCCTTAGAACCTACGTGTTGCAGTGTTTTTCTAAATAATTATCTCTAAATATTGTAATTGAAGTTTCTGAAGAATAATATATTTTGGAGTGCGGAAAAGTCGATACATATTTAGAATTTTTCCTGAGACAACGTTGGTGTAAAATTTATAACAACTTCATGTGGTAGGAAAAACACATTTCGCACAAATAGAAGAACGCCAAGATAACAAAGCCTTTGTAAATCGTTAGCTTGGTTCTCAATCATGCACCAAATGATTTGAAAGCCTCAATAGCTATAGATATAGATTATACTCAACTTCTAAAATCTACTGTCGGTTTAAAGTAATCTCCGGGTCTGAACACTTCCCCACATTTTCCGGACGTTTAAAAATAGATATATATTTTCTATGCAGTAGGCTGAAATATGGTAAAGTTTTTCTTTAAAAGAATGATAAAACAAACTCGTTTACAGGCGTCAGAAAACCTCTTCATCAACAGACTTATGGCCGTATCACATTGAAACGCCGGTTCTCGTACGATCACCGAAGTTAAAGTCGAGGTTAAAGACTCGGAATTGGAAATCGGAAAGCTGAGTTCGAATACCAGTAGGGTACGTTTTATTCAGTTACGTTCAAATACCCTTGTGAAAGTTATGACTCTATTTCTGCTAGTCATGGGCTAATTAGTAGATCTTATATCAGTAAAACATTATTATCTAAAAGAAAAAATCTCACAATATAAAAATATTTTCTAACTTTAAATACACTGCAACAAGTTGATAAACCATAAAAAAATCAATCAAAAGATGAGTTAGGTTGCCAGTGACACTCACGTCATTTTCCATGTGATAATGGAAAACGTAATGATTGACACAAAATGATCCACACAGTCCACTTTTCACAGAATTGTCTAAGGAGATCCCCTGGTTATCGAACAAAGCGTCTTACTAATATCAACAAACACGTGGCAGAAAACTGGATTTTGTTCAACACACTTGTCACATGTAAGCCGGTTACGTCTAAAACCGCATTATGATTTAGGAAGAAAAGTGCTAACAATTCATGTAAGAGATATAGGTTAACAAAGGCTAATCTTTTGCCAAATTCACACAAAAGAATATTCGTCTCTGCATCTATTCATTCTGTCGGTAAATTTTTAACTTTGCGATGTGGCTTAATAATGGCATCATTCCGGGTTTTAGATACCATTCTTCTACTACAAGCGCCACACATTACCTAGCAGACATCAAATTCAATTGTTAACCACCAAAGACAGATATTTCAGGTGAAATACTATTCTCTCCTGTCGCTTCAATCCTGACAAATTAAATCCTTTTATTGGTCTCTGTAGGTTTTCCAAATAAATCTAACTCTCCGGGTAGTGTAATGATAAATGCCGGAACATATGATCCGAACGTGCATCGCGACAATGAAAGAAGCTTTCAAGAAATGAAACAAAACCTAAATATTATCTCTTTGTATGACAGTGAATGTTCGCCATTTTCTTTACAGATGAAAAAGAGACTCAAATCGACCTTGGATGCAACTTATTTCCATTGTGGAAAAATTATCTTTAAAATGAGTGTATATAATTTAAGCTCAAGTTCTGTACACATTTAAAGTAACCTAAATCAATTGAGATTTACTGATTGTATTTATGTTTATTCGGGAAACACCAAAACTCACAGTCAATGTCAATTCAACGTTAAAATCGCCCATAACGTACACCTTAAAATGTCTTACATTTAAATCGGTTTTTGAACTCTCGGAGGAAGTAGTGTAAACTTTGACATTGTAGTAAAATAGTAACACTCTAAACTTAAGTGCAAATTGAGATGGATGACTTTCCAGTCGAGGTCAGGTCGACCACTAGTCCACCCTTCCAGTGGACCCAACCTAGAGTATATGCCATCGATTATCGCTAGTTCACCAGTGACAGTCAATACTCTATCGATTATACCCTAGCAATGATTGATTATATTATCCACGAGACTCCCTAACTTTCATCACACCAATTACATTCTCATCCTAGAATGTGTTGCCCAGAAATTTGATTCGTGCTTTTGCCAGTGTTTACGATACTCAGCTAGCGCTCAACCGTCCAGATATATGAATAGAGCAAGGCAGTGTTTAGTTCCGTCTCTCTATATACATCGCAAATTCACAGAATCCTACCTTTGCCCAATTGATAAAAAATAACATTATATTTAGACACAAGCAGACAATATGCAAGTCATTAGACATTTGTCTCTAAACGTTACACCACCTCCCCATCACCAACGGAAGTTGAAGGCAGATAATGATGTTAAAATAGAAATAGCAAACACAAACGATGTCAGATGCCTGGGCAGTTGTTTAAGGTCAGACTAGTTTTGCACAGCACCGTATCGATACTTTCAAACACAAATGCATAATACAGAGATAGGCTGTAATATGATACCTTAGTAATTAGAAAGTAGTTATATATATATATATATATATATATATATATATATATATATATATATATATATATATATATATATATATATAGTTTCTTCATCGTTGATCCGTGTATAAATAGGCCACAATCATAAGATAAATTAACTCTTTTTGGGGAATTCTGTTTTTGTGGCTGTCTTTCAGAATATAATTGAAATTATTTCCACACACACACACACACACACACACACACACACACACACACACACACACACACACACACATATATATATATATATATATATATATATATATATATATATATAATAAGATAGCGACAAAATAGTAAACATTTATCAATCTAACATATTTCACTTTTATTAACGCTTCGTCGGAGATTGAGAGTAAATAGTCAAAAAACAGAACTTTGGTATTTTCAATTTTGTTTTATTTTAGTGCTCTCATTATTTGTAATATTTCTTTAATTGTGGATGATGCTATTATCCTTGTAATTTTTACAAGTACGTTGTGGATGGAGTTTGGTAGATTTTCGTATGTACTTAAATGAATCCTAATTGAACTATAGTCAGACAAGTGTAAGGTCAAAAAGAAAAAGCTAACACTTAATAACAACAACTATGAACACGGTAACAATGTGGTGACCGTGTTTGGAAAATAAAATAAAACATTCCTATAATTCTCTCTTTCTTTCTCTCTCTCACGCGATCTCTGTCTGTCTGTCTGTCTCTGTATCTCTGTCTCTCTCTCCCTATATATATATATATATATATATATATATATATATATATAATTCCATAGTTCAATTAAACATAAATTTAAAAACCATTCTTTATAATGTGTAAAAGAATGGCCGAAACGCTCGGATATGCAGAACATTTAAACAATTTTGACACACTTTATATACAGAAAGGAAAAACTCAAATGAACACCCGAAAAGTTAAATAAAACGCTTAATCGCAGTACCTTATCCGTCATCTTTAATGAGACTTGTATAAAAAGGGATTGCTCCCCAACTACAAAATTATATATATATATATATATATATATATATATATATATATATATATATATATATATATATATATATATATATATAATTCTGTAGTTGGGGAGCAACCCTTTTTATACAAGTCTCATTTAAGCTAATATTGCACGACTCTTCGCCAGAATTGAGCCACTGTCAGTCACTGTGTGTTTATCTAAATCTAAAAATAAACACGCTAAAATTCACTTTCATCCCTGACCGTGCGCTGACGGCTTAGTGGGAGAAGTTCCGACTGGCGCAAATTCAGTCTGGTTTCGATCCTAGGTAGAGGCAACCGGACGTCTAGCCACACTGATATATATATATATATATATATATATATATATATATATATATATATATATATATATTCGTTCATTCTCTTGGTAGCGACGGACAAGGTAAATTTTTTAATATTTTTGCAGTTTCCCTTTTTGTGGGGGATGGGGCAGAGCTAAGTTAGTGTAAAATGATTAATTGATGCCCCAAACGCTTTCGGACAATTAATTAACTATTTTAAGGGCTTTATTGTTAATATATTTTCCTGTCTCTGTGTTTTAAGTTTATTTCGGCGCACTATAAGTCAGAATACAAACACAGTAAAACATATTAACAGCGAACTGCTTGAAAATGGCTATATATATATATATATATATATATATATATATTGTCTAGCTATCTTGTTCAAATTATGTAGAATGCGCATCGTGTATCAGCGAGTGTAGATATTGTCCAAACCAACGGAATTGAATGCTTTCAGCTATTGTGAAGTGAAGGATAATTAGAGTTACTCTCTTTTTTTTTAATTGTTAAATAAATTTTATCTTGGCATTCAAACAGTTGTTCATTTTAATGCCGTAACGCACGAGGTGATACACTAGCGAGATTTTTCTCTGGGCTGAATGTTAAATGCATTTATAATTTAATTTCTTAAATTGAATAATATCATATTTACCACGAGTTTTCTTGATTTTGTCTTAAGAGTTTCAAAAGACAGAAAACTTTTCATTTCATAATTTAGCACAAAACTTTTCATTTCATAATGTTATAGTGTGAACAAGTATTTCACAATTATTTTTAGTAATATTATTTCCTAATTATATGAACAAAATAAAAATCTAACCATCCAATTAGCAAGTTAACCTACGGGATAAAGCATTAATTGTACTATCCAGTTAAATATTTCGCTGGAATATATCTTTTTACCTTAAGTTATCATAATATGTAAAGTCTATAATGTCAAATATTATAGTAGTTAAAAGATGAGTAACATCATTTTTTCCTGATTTTGATAATTGCAGGAATTTAGTTGTAAAAGAAATGTAATATATCTTGTATAATATTTAAATATAACCTATCGTGCTTTCTCTTGCCTGTAAATAATAACGGATAACTTTTTTTTAAATTGCCCAGTCTTAAATCAAACTTGTATTAATGCAGGCCAGCTATCAAAAAGGATATCCTTATGTGTGTGCTTGCGTCTTTTATCCCAAATTTAGCTTTATTTCCTTCTATCAGTTTTATTATGTATCTTGCAACTCGTATCTTCCTTATTTTTCCGCCATTTTCATTTCATTCAACTGTTCACTTGTCAGTCCTGTTCTCCTTCCTATATACTCCCCTCTGTCCGTACTTAATCCCTTATTACTTTCCTTCCTTTTTTAGCTCTTTTCCCCTTTGTTTGAAGCCCATGTGTTATTTCTTGTTTCTTTCATTTTCGCTTATTTTTTTTTTCATTTTCTTTATGGTTTTTCCGTTTCTTTCTTTATACACTTATTCTATTTTATTTCTTTCTCTTTAACTTTCGTCGAAATCTTTCTTCCTTGTATTTCCCGCCTTGTGTGAGATTTTATTATGCGCCTGAATTTCTCACAAGGAGAAGGGATATTCGTAAAACTTCCAAGATTTACTTGTATTTATATGAACAATATGAACCAACATCTCCTCACCTGTGAATATTCGATTAAAAAAATGAAAAGGTGGCATTCCTGGTTAATATATTGCTGCAGGCCGTTGTGTTCGCTTCACAAACAAAATCTCAGGAGGAACCCAAATTCATTCTGTGCAATTATTTTCAATTCGCTTGAGATGCTTATAGACAGTTGTACATGACATAACCAAATCTCTGGTGCATTGACGTTGATCCAATTTAATAATCTCTTTGAATATTTCTTTATTCAAAGTGGGTCGTCTTCCAAATTGAGACTCGTCAAATATGTTACAGTCGCCATTTTAAAATCTTTTAGATCACGTGTATGAATCTTCACTGCATCTGTATACACTGCGCATATGTTTTGAAAATCTTCCATAGCGTTGTTACAACACTTTCGGGCTTCCTATACTAAACTATATAAAATTATTGTAATAATTATTTAATTTTTGAAGTTATAATTATTTATGTGTTTATAATTTTAAATAGACTATTAACGATATTTTCGGATAGAAAATGTTCGTATCATTAAACTCTGGTTCTACCTTGGTCGATTTATAATTCATAGAGACGAAATATATAATTACTTTCTGAATATTCTAATATTTTCATTTCTTCTTACTTTCTTAATTTTTCTTTGTTACTTATTTTCTTTTTTCTTCCTTTAGAATTTCTCTCTTCAAAGCTACCCATATAAAGTTTTTATTACGTTTTTACTGCATACCTCTGAAAGTATTTTCATATTGTCAAACATACACCATACAGTCTAGACAGTATTTTGCCATCGAATAAAAGTATTTATTTCTCTTTCTTCCAGCAATTATATAAAACACATTATTGTTTTTGTTGCTACGTTTTCATCGACTTGTGTTTTGGTTGATATATTAATTTGTTGCTGTTCATTATTATTATCCTCCATTTTGTTCGAATATAACATCCAGGAAATGCAATGCGACTTGACTTACTGAATTTTTCAGTTAGAATACTTTGATACGTTTCATTTTCCCACCAGATTTTATTACTCCTTTCCTGTTTTGTTGTTTACAATCCTTTATAAAGTATTTTACATGAGACTTGACGGAAGGAAAGTTTCTTTTCTGTAAAAAAAATCTTTGAAGGAATTTACAGTGTAAATAAATGGAAAATAATGTATGTATCATTTATATATTAATCATTCGTAGTGATACTATTATTATTGGAATCGGGGTTGTGCTGAAACACCACATTTAAATTTTTATTTCTAAATTCTTATATTCGGAAAACTTCCGTAATTATTTTGATGAAATATTTTCTCTCAGACGCAACGATAATTTCTATGAGATAACGCTTCTTCCAAAGATCGTCTACCTTGTCGAACATACTTCCCACAGAATGAATTTCTGTTCACTACAATCTTAATTTCTTCAAATCTATGGTCTAACGTTATTTATCCTGTATAGTCTTTCTCGATCTAACGTTTCCGCTGAAATGAAGTGAAAAGATTACATTAAATCAATTACTAGGACTGAGGATATGAATGTTGGTTCACTGTGTCGTTCTAGACAATTTTTCCCGCCAGAATCTATCTTACATATCTTTATAAGTCTATCATTCGTCCTTGCTTTGAATATTGCTGTCACATCTGGTTTAGTGCCCCTGTTATATATAAGTATATTCTTGATACAATCTAAAGAAGAATCTGCAATGTTATTGGTCCTGACCTGATATCTCGGCTTCAGTCACTTTCCCACCACCATAACATTCCTTTTGTCTTTTCTATAAATATTTTCATGGTAATTGTTCTTATGAACTTTCCTCTATTGTACCTAGACATTTATGAATTTAAGATCAGTACTAGTTTGACAGCAATGTTTCATAAGTTTACAGTTTACTTAGCTAGGTATAACCGTAAATTCTATACTAACAGTTTCTTCTCTCGCACTTCTCGTTTTTGGAACTTTCTTCCGGTTTGTTTCTTCCCAGTCAACTTTGATCTTCAAAAATTTAAATGCAATGTCTATCGCTATCTTCTGTCTTTTTAATTCCTCTTCTTTTATTACTCTCTCCCTCTCTCTCCCTCTCTCTCCCTCCCTCTCTCTCCCTCCCTCTCTCTCCCTCTCTCTCTCCATCCCTCTCTCCCCCCCATCTCTCTCTCTCTCTCTCTCTCTCTCTCTCTCTCTCTCTCTCTCTCTCTCTCTCTCTCTCTCTCTCTCTCTCTCTCTCTCTCTCTCTCTCTCTCTCACAAATTCTCCTGAAATGCTCAGTAACCATTTGCGTCTAAGTGGCTTTATTACATTGTTATGGTGAAATTATTAAAAAAATCTATCCTCGTAATATTAACTTAATTCCTCGTATTACTTCCACATAAACACCTCATTCATTAACTCTCTACCTTGAGTGACTCTTAAGCCTTGTATTGAGCGAACATTTCATAAAAATTATTAAATAGTAAATCTAGCCTATTGGCTTGAATAGTATAGTCGGTATGTATGATGAATTGCTAAAGTATTGTAATATTTTCCCCTTCTAGCATTGGTTGTGGGGGTGGTTTGGGTTCATAACATTTTTTCACACGAAGGGCTTTATAATGTTAGCATTTAATCCATTTTAAGTATTGTCCTACACCATCATGTTTATATTAAAATTCATGTGAGGCTAGGGTAGAGCAAACATGTATCAGATGGCCAATAATTAATGTGTTTAATCTTTTGTATCTGATGCAGTGGGGTGTTCCTAGGATTGTCTTAATATGTGTATCGTTATTTAATCATTCCCCGTGCTCCTATTATCGTCGTTTGTATAGAAATGACAAATTCCTGCAATTATTATTTCCAGGTGCGTATATTTTTGATAGTTGGTTGCATACATTATTGTTTTTATCCGGCGGACTGGTGATGTCTGTGTATTAAGTTGGCCAAAATGTTTGTTCGCTTATTAAGTAGATGATTTGCGAACGAACTTTTGGACGATCCAATATTTAAAAATAATATCCAGTCTATTGGGATAATTGCTATGTATGATGAAGTCATAGTACTTTCTAATATTTTCCCTAACACTGGTGTTTTTTTATTTATTTTTCATACAATTGTTCTGCCTGGGGATGTTCATAACGTTGGCATATCTTCCAGTGCAGTTATTTTTGCATACCCTGTGATTTCTATATTTAAATTCATTGCGGGCAGGGTTAGAGAACCATCTTAGATGGTCAATAGTTTCTTCAGCATTTGTACAAAGGCGACATTTGGGATATGTTCCTTTCATTAAAATACCGTATATACTCGGATATAGTTCGCACCGCTAGATAGGTCGCACCCTTAATTTGGGGTTGCCAAAGAGGGTATTTGCTGTTGACTAGCAGATATGTCGCACTATAATTTGGGGAGTTACATGGCACCTTTATAACGTAAATATAACTAATATTTATTCCGTAAAATACATCTATTGGATACTTTGGAAAAACATCATCAGTGATGTTTCTAGCCGAGGTCCATCAGGGGTTTTGTTAAATATTTTCAAATATTCACTAAAACAAATTATTACTTCCACATGAACGCTTTCAAAACTTTGCTTACATATATTAAAACACTAGAAAAGTGATAGGTTGTAATTGCGTGGTACTTCTTTATCAAGTGCGGTCCTGCTCTGTTTAGACGAAGATGTGGATACCGGTCATCACTTCCGTCCTAGAATCACTTGAAAATGATAGGCTTTCGTCTTAAATCAGATAATAAATGGTAAATATGAGCAGTGCGGATCGACCGCTTTCATTCGTTTCATGATGCGCTGCTGTTGAATGAATTTTTCCCGACATTTAGATTTTACGCAATCGCCTCGAATACGTCAAATCGAAATGTCGGGAAAAATGCTTGCTCTTTCTTATGCTCGAGGCCAGGGTACTGTCCTGGATACGCCACAATCTACAGATTCTCTATGATGTCGAATAGATAGGTCGCAACCACTGATTTTTATTGAATTTTTGGTGGAAAAAGGGAAACCTCTTCTCGAACGCGTCTCGGATGATTTCTTTTAATTCTTGTTTCGATCGAATGGTCGGCTTACATATGAACCCCCTATAGGTCGGATTTTATCAACATCAAATATATTTTACTCGCAGTATGTAAAGCTTTTTCTTCGCACTTGGTTTTCCGGTTAGCTAGTCTGTTATTTCTTGTTTGGTTTTCACCTCAACCTTTGCTATTTCACCCCCTATGTAATGTCCGTATCGTTGTCGATTTTGTTTGTGTTTTTAGAGTTACTTGATTCCTGAATCGATGCTTCTTGCTAGCAAACTAGCGTTAATGGGTAAAATATCAGTCAATCTTTCTAATACCTTGCATTCATTCTATGTATCATCTCGATTCTTCCTCAGATTCCTAGTACCTCCAGGCTCTTTCCTTGCCTTCTGATGGGGCCGTCCACATTATTCCACCTTTCATTTTCATATTCCATATTAAATTCATTCCTCTATCGAACTTCAGATATTTTCAGATTGCTTCTCTTTTGTTCTTGTTAATATTACTCTGTGATCTGATAGGACAACGAAATCCTTCATATAACACATTTTCTCCTTGTTCAGCATAATTAGATTTTATCTTCTGGCCTGGATTAGCTAATCAGTTTGAATCCCAGGTGATATACACTTTCTCTTCCTTTATTATTATCAATCTTTCACACTCGGAGAGGAAATAAATTGAAGAAAAAATCACTTCAATATTCCGAAATTCTCTTCAACAATCGAGAAGATTTTAAGCATTGATTTACTGTCCAGGATAATCTCTACGAATGATGAAATCCCAATGGATTTTAGGCATTTCATTTTCTTATACAGGTTCTAATCTGTGCATATACCATCGGGATCTATTTGATCAAAAAAGTAATTTTCACATTTCCCAGGTGATTCTACCCTCCAACTAGTCATTGCTACATTCCTGTGGAACTAATTCTCAACCACAGCTTATTAGATGCTTATCAGTCTCGTCTTTATCTACATCCTATCTACCTTATTCCTCTTCCATATTCTAACTATCCCAGCCTCAATATAGTTGGTTTACTACTTGGATGTTCCTTAGATTGTAACGCTAATGTCCATTCCTTTGCCATTCTTTCAAACTTTCTCCTATCTATAGCAATTAATTTAATTATTATTATTATTATTATCGAATTTCATAATTTGCTGTTTGAAACGATCCTTTAGAAAGTATTTTACCTGCGAGTTGAAGGAAAGGAAGGTTATGTATTATTATTATTATTATTATTATTATTATTTAACATATATTGGGTCTCTTTGATAATGTAATACTTCCACTTTTATTATTTTATCCCATAAAAGGTGAGTGACTGTATAGCAAAATGATTCTGCACACTTGTTAACAGTCGAAATTTCCATGACTGTTTAAAATGAGTGTGGATATAATAGTGTTTTGTAGCTGAAAACTTGCTCTCTCCAACGGTGTAATTATGACCCCGGTATCTGTTGTAGTTTCCGTTGAATAAATCGGCGACATTACTTTCGGAGCGTGCATCATATATCTTTGTGTGTATCACACACAGATATTATATATATATATATATATATATATATATATATATATGTGTGTGTGTGTGTGTGTGTGTGTGTGTGTGTATGCCTGTGCGCGCGCGTGTGTGTGTGTGTAGGGTGATTGAAAAGCAACTCCCTATTTTACGTATGAGTGGCCAGCCAGGATTCCTGACCCTGTGACTTTTTTCTTTGGGGTTGGTTGAAGGAGCAAATCTACTATACCAAAACCAACATTTTCTAAGAACTTGCAGGGCGAAGATAAGAAGTTGTGTCTTTCGTACCTCAAGAGTTCCTGGTGAAATCATTTGACGCGATAAAATTGTTACAGGTCCTATTTCTGTCACTGTGTCTGGGTGGTGTTCATATCAGTTGCTTACAGTTTAACTTCCCGTAAAAGTTTCAGATTTCCCAGTGAAGATATTGGCTCACTCTCTCATGCCAAGTTTTACATTCAGTTGGTGCTAACATCGTGCAACCTCATCCCAGATGATCAGTTGTTACTTGATATTTATCACACGATCTTCAGGTTAACACTATTTTTCAGTCTATGTGCTTGGTAATTACAAGTTAGAAAGTACTGGTTCTGTGCAGCACGAATAACCACCCTCTTTAATGATGGAGGATGAAAAGTTGCACTTTAGCCATATGAATTGCTGAAACGAGTAAGCGTCGGAATTGCGACAAAAACATTCCTAATAATGCTTATTTGGATCGTACTCCAGTTCTTCGAACGGTCAAATGTGGTTTGTGGTTTGGCAGATTTCGTCAGGGTGATTAAACACTCAACCATGCACCGGGCGAACTTCCGACATCGATGAAGACCGTCTGCTTGCCATCTTGTAGAATAAACCGAATAACTCTACGGAAGTGATTGCTAAGCGTTTGAAAATAGATATCACAATTCCCTTTCGCTATTTGAGGAGACTTGTAATCAAGAAAAACGCCAGATTCTGCCGAATCGAAACGG
>OZ038511.1:54883873-54938873 GCA_964036315.1 Acanthosepion esculentum | reverse complement strand
CTTCACATCTTCACACCCCGGTCCTCTACAAAGGATTTTATTTTTATTAGCATAGTGTGATGAAAAAATTCTCCAAACTTAATGAAAACAAAGTTTTATCGTCAAAATCTTTATGTTATTATTAAGAAGAGAGATCTTATTATTTGAATATTTAATTACTTTTTTAATCCTTATCAGAACATTCGAAATGTTGATGAAAAATCTCGTTTTTTCATGCATAAGCGGATATCATAGCAAATTTTAGTTTCTTTTTTCTTCAGCCAAAGACACATTAATTTAAAAATTCTTGCAAAAATCAAATAATCGTCGAATTTTAATGACACTTTCAGTAATTATTCACAAACGAATAAAATTATTTTAGAAATGTTTCTTTAGTAACTATTACTAAAAATATTTCTTTACATGTGTTTCACTCAACTTAATTTATGAAAACTCATAGAATGTTGAACGAGATAATTTTTAGTGATTATATTAGTTAAAAGCAGGACTCTTTGAAGAATTTAAATCATCAATTTCTTTTTGTATAATCGGACCGAAAATATGCTCAGAATCGTAAAATAAAAAACGCAAATCAAAATAAGATATTATTTAATTAGAAAATCTCTTAATTGCTTTTTTATGAATAATATAGAATACGATTAATAATATCATAAGAAAAAATATTGTTGATGAAAAATTAATTTTTTACTGTTTTTACAGTTTTAATTCGAATAATTTATAAAGTTATTAAATCTTTTAAAATTAACTTTCTATGTTGTAACTCTTAGGGAATATTGTAAAATTATATTTACTAATCATACATTCTAAAGTTTATTATAATCAGACGACCTGGTTATTTTGAAAAAAAATTGAATCGATTTTGTATGTGTAAAAAAGATGCCGATTTTTTGTAGATAGGGTCGCCCATACACGACATTATCAGAAAATAAAAGCGAAAACTATAGTAAATGTAGAGCCCAAATTCTTTAAAATTAAAAAGAACATTACATTACAGACAATATTTTCTGAAATTCTTAAGACTGCTGAGTACATAAAAGACGCTCACGTTATATTTCTCAATCATTTTCTTACGGTTAAATCCTCCGTAGAAAATTAGATAAAATTTTATCTGTCAATGGCTGTCATGGAGTTGTTAACATAAATAAACAGCTACCGCCGCGTTAAAAAAGCATTTCTGCGATATTTTAAACTGAAAGTAAATAATAGTTGTTTCAAATAAATTGATTATACTTTAAATCAGCTAATATTCCTTAAATAAAGTTTCAGAAAAGTATATTTTATTTTTGGAAGATTTTTTAATAAACATTTTTATTTTTTTATAACATCTTGAGAAAAATGGCGCGAAATTCATAAATTTTAGAAATTTCAAACCGAAAACTGCTTTCAATAAATTTAAATTAGTTTTAAAATACAGTATAATATTTTGCTTATTGGAAATATTAAATTCAATCTTTCAGTTTGAAATTAAAACTAAAATAAAACCTTCAAGAAAAATTCTCACTATAAAAATCATTTTAAAGGTTAGGTATCTCGTTCTTATGGAGGTACCTATTTTATTGTCTTTAAAACAGCTTCTGCTTCTAGTTCATGTTAATAGTCTGTATGTTCACACCCCCTATTGTATAACCAATCTTCACTTGATCACTGCTACTATTTAATATTTCTTTTGACCTTTAGACGCAAAGATTTTGCCGCATTTACTAATGATATTATTATTGATAATTTTATATTTACCTGACATTTATTATTCTATAGTTCATTGTCTGGACATGGCCAAACATATTTAGTTGAAATGCGCTTATTTTGGCTAGCTAAAAATATTGATTCCATTTCTTACGTCAGAAGTCCTCTGTACAGCTATACACATGTCATATTCTCTTAGTGTTCACACTGTAGTGTAGGTTTATATTCTTTTGATGAGAAGTTATTAGCTCCTGGTATTATGGTGCAAAAATAATGTCGTTTTTTGACGTTCAACTTCATGTGAGAAAACGACATTATTTTTGCCCCAACCTAATACATTTGACCCGCTAATAATTTTGGTGGACTCACATAAATCCAAAGACATAGAATTTGAATAAAGAAATATTAACAAATATATTGTCAGGGAATTTTACAAAAGAAAAGATGAAACATGAAATGAAATGTGAAAAGTTCAAGGCAACTTCAAGTGTCTGTAGTTGATTACGCCCAGGAGCGAAAAGAATACGCCTTTTCGCTATGAAAATTCACCGAGGAAGAGATTGAGTCTTTCAAATCTCGCACTGCCTGTATATCGTCATGGGGAGATAAATTCAAAATTTCACCGCAATGAGATTTCATTAATCAAGAGGCGGTAATCCAACAACACTGCCCCCAGATTGAAGAAGATTCCCTTATGAAATCTGATTCATTATGTATGTCCCTAAATGCCGTGTGGCCAATGTACAGTGCGACACATTTACGTTGTTGTTGGAGGTATCAAAATTTCAGGTGAGGAATATGTTGTATGTTGGTTTGTTTTTATTTGTGTCAAGATGTGATAAACTATGAAGGCGGTTGGATTTTTTGACGTTAGGATGGCGGTATATCAGGTCGAGGCTAAACTTTTTTCATGTCACATAAGAAATTCGAATGTCAGAAAGGGATAGGTAAACATTAAAGTTGCAGTGAAGCATCTTCTTGACTTGCAAAAGTGTAGAGTCTTTTTTTTGTTCCTCGGCGATAGTCTTGTAGCTTTAACTTTCCGTATTTATTAAGGGTATGGAAGTACGGGAAAGTTCACCTGTAACAATATTTTCTTCAGCTTTTATATATTGTAGGTTTGAAGTAAAATTTACGTGGCGAATATTTGTCGGGCTTGCTATAGAGGACATAAATTAGTGGTTTATGGTCAGTAAATACCGTGACTTTGCGCCCCTCTAAAATACAACGGAAATGTCGAATAGATAAATAGATAGAGAGAAGCTCTCTCAAAGATGTGCTGTATTTCATCTGTGAGGAATTTAGCAGAGAGAAGAATATAGCTTTGTTTTCTCCGTTAATAATTTGCTGCAAAACGGCACCAACAGCGTTTGATGAGGCATCTGTTGTTAAAGATAGCAGTGCGTTTTCATCATCACTTGACTAATTTAGTTTTAAAAAGTTCACCAAGGCTTTCTTTCCTTCGTGAAAATCGTCTAAAGCAGAACATTTTTCATTTATTTTCTGGGTGATTTTTAATAAACCTTAGAAGTTGACGAGTTGACTCTGGTTGTGAGAAATATTTATAACAGCTGTCATCTCATGTAGACTTGATATTCCTGTTTCGTCTATTGTGTGTCTTAAAAATGAATGTTTTTTTTTACACTAAACGTGCATTTATCGACGTTAATTTTCAATCCAAAATGCTGCTGGAGTCCAAGAACTAGTTCTTTCATATTTCTGCTCGTCGATGTATGCTAAAATGAAAGATTAACCCCTTAATACTTCGTCTATCTACCTTTGAAAAGACTGGGCCGGATTTCCTAAACGAAACGACATTCTGGTGAATTCGTGTGGTGATAGCAGTCTTTGGTATATTGCTTTCTTCGACGGTCGGTTGTCCTGTGGTTTCAATGTGGTGTTTAACAGTGTGTAGTAGAGTGACAGTATATTTGACTGAAGTTTAATCTCTGGAAAATCGCAAAGAATTTCAGGAAAACTCTTGTCATCCGGTAGTGCTGAGCTGATGAATGTTGGAAGATATCGGGAAGGCGTTCCATGGATTTTTAGCTGGGTTTCGTTATCTATCAGTGTCTTGGTAGCCATGTCCACTGATAGGTTGACATGTGTCACGAGGTTTACTCCTAGTATAGGCGTTTTCACATCTGCTTGTATAAATATCCATGAAAAACTACGTTGAATACCAGAATTTAGCGTAAGTGTTTTTCCACCGCATGTGTGTGCTTTTTTTTGCTTTTTTTTTCTTTTTTTTAACGTTCGCTGCTTGGAATTTATACAGCGCTGGTGTTAAATAATTTTCCGTCGTCGGTAAGATAACGCTAATTTCGGAGCCTATGTCGACTAAAAATTCATATCCGTGACACGAGTCACGAATGTAAAATAGATGACCTTTCTTCGAATGTCCAGAATGAAATGCGAAAAGTACAAAGCCACTTTAAGTGTCTGTAGTTAATTAACCAAATTTTGCAGGAGTGAAAAGAATGCTTCTATTCACTATGAAAAGTCACCCAAAGAGATTGCGTCTACCAAATCTCGCGCCGCCTGAAAATCGTCAGGGGGAGATAATTCCAAAACCTCACTGCAATGAGATTTTGTTAATCAAAAGGCGGTAATCCAACAATATCCAGGACGCCTCGAGTGGCCTTTGCTTGTCTACAAGTCTCCTCAAATCTCCAATCGCATTCATCTTACCTTGTCGACATTGTCCACGTTATGAAGCATGTTTAGTTATATGGCATTTATATATTTCTTCATTTTCAGTTAAAGAAAATGACTTAGGTAATAAAATAACCAAATCCCAGCTAGAAATTGGATATCTTTTAAACGAAATATTTCTACAGAGCACCCGTAATTCCTATAAAATGCGGGGCCTTTTGTATTTTTACTTTGACGGTCTTTATTTATTCATGTGTGTATTGGTAAAAGTCGCAAGAACACAATTGCTATCGATTGGCATCACCAGATATTCACTGGAGTTGGCATTCTAAATTCGGGTGATTTCTGTCTTTTTTTTTCATTCTTTCTTTCTTTTATTCATTCATTCATACTTACTTTCATCTTTTCTATCTTTCATACATTCATTCATTTATTCATTCTTACGTTCATCCTTTCTTTCATTCATTCATTCTTACTGTCATCCTTTCGTTTTGTCTTTAATTACTTCTTTCATTTTGTGTCTAATTCTTTGGTTATTTTTCTTTTATTCTTTCTCTTATCATTTCTTTCTTTCCTTTATCCATTTATCTACTCATTCATTCTTTCTGACTTTGCCCTTTTCTTTCTTTTCTTTTTTTCTTTACTTTATTCTTTTTACTTTCATCCTTTACTTATTTCATTCTTACGTTTATTCTTTTTTATTTTATCTATTCTTTTATTATTTCTCCTTTTTTCATCCTTTCTTTCTCTTCTTCATTCATCCTTTCGTACTTTTCTTTCTTTCTTTGATTATTATCTTATTTCTGACTTGCGGTCCCTTAATTCTTTCTCGTTGTCTTTCTTTCTTTTTCTCATTTATTCCTTCATATACTCCTGCACTCTTTCTTACGTCGCTCCTTTCTTTCTTTCTTTCTTTGTTTTCTTTTCTTCTTCGTTTTTCTTTACTTGCCTTGATATTCGGATATTCTCGAATTGCCGTGTCCGGTCTGTTGACTGCTATGGTTCCGACCGTATTCATATTTGACCTGATGAATACATGGCAGATATTTATGACTACCCGCGAAAAGCATTCAAACAGGCGTTTCATAACCTTTGCCTGCAACCTGATTCTGCCTATATAGGTATTCATCAGAAACATAATGTAGTTTCTTTTTATAAAGCGTCCATGTTACATGAAACAAGGAAACGAAATATGATATCTGATGTGGTAAAAAGTCTAATAACCTAATAATATTCCGACTTGATTATCGAATGATTTTACTGTTTCAAATACACAACGACGTATTTAGGATGACACTTTCATGCCGAATCATAAGCGAAAACTATTTTCTTCTTTTTTTTCTTTCTAAAATAAACGCTGCTTCAGAGTGTGAATTAAACAGGAAGAAAACAATTTAGGCGAAATGTGCGTTTTGTTCTTACGGGTCACATGATAAACCGATAACGAAAGAAAGATAATAGCATGTATTTCCTGTTGGTGTTGTTGAGATGAGGTTATTGCAGCGATGTGAGAGAAAGGAAAAATGAAATCCTAGAGCTGCAGAATTTATTGAATCTTCCACTCGGAAGTTGTTGATTTAAGAGGGTATCGCAAAAAAACTAAAGCTGGGTTACAAATTTACAACGTATGAAATATGATTTGCATAAACATACAATAACAAAATATACATGATTTCATAATTTTAGATGTGTGTGCGTGTGTGTGGGGGGGGGTGAATGTGTGTGTGATCTGTGTGCATGATTATATACTCTTAATATACGTATGTGTATATCTAACTTCGTTGCCAGCCCCTCAACTTCCGGCGTCTTCCTCTTTGGCTTGAGGTATCCACTCGGTCCGAACCGAACTTAGAGGTGACTGGCCGTACGCTCCCTGAGTACCCGTGGATTATTTCGACCAGTCAACTGGTCAAGTCCCGCTCGCTGCGCACGCTGTGTTAGTTTTTAGATCCAGTAAGCGGGGTGTTGCCCATACGTTCACGGTCGACTGAAGATGTGGACACGGCCGTGAGAGTTGGCGCTAGGAAGATTAGATTGTGGCAAAATAAAACGAGAAATAATATCTGCAGAAGCCGGACAACAATGGGGGAAATATTGACGTCGTTTATATAAGAAAATAACATCAGAACAGAGGTTACAGGGAGAATAAAAACATTTAACATAAATTAAAAAAAGAAAGAAAAAGACAAGATGCATCCAGCGAATTCCCAACAGAGAGTGGGTTGGTGTGTGATAAACGCGTATTGAATCGCCTGGGGTAGGTTTATGACTAATAGTCCAGTTTCATACAGACTTCTCAGAGCAGGGGGCAGTCTTCTTTCTCTCCTCCAAAATTCTCCTGCAAATCTCTCGACTCACTGCGACGACAGACTCGCGACTCTCTCGACGACAGTCTCTTTCCCCCGACTCTTCCTTATCAGCAAAATCTCGAATTAATATAGAAAAAGGATCAAAATTGACCCACGGCCCGGCACGCAGCTACCACGAGCCTCAACTAATCATGCGATTTCCAAAGTGCCAAAAACTATCCCTTGACATGTAAACCTATTCTCCAATTATTTACCTTAGATCTTCTCGCTTCACCAAAATTATACTTTGGGATATCTAAACATTGATTCAACCTTTTAATCAAAACAAATACTGTTAAACAAAACCAAGTATCTCAACCATCCCCATTGTTTACTAGTGACCCAGGTTTAAAACATCGCCTCCTGCCCTGTGATCGTGTTTCTCATCGGTAAACAAACATCTTAACTCAAATTGTACTTTGATATATACACACTATTTCCCTTTCCAGTCAATAAAAGTTATATTTGCGTGTGTGCATTCATGTGTGTGTGTGTGTGTATGCCTCTCCCTGTTACATATAGATAGATAGATATGAACAGACCGATATAGATAGAATGAAACATACTGGAATATATATATATGTGTGTGTGTGTGTGTGTGTGTGTGTGTGTGTGTGTGTGTGTGTGTGTGTGTGTGTGTGTGTGTGTGTGTGTGTGTGTGTGTGTGTGTGTGTGTGTGTGTGTGTGTGTAGGAACTTAAATAGATAGACAAGAACATGAATAAAAAGAAAAGGAAAACTTATCTCAGCCAACGCGTTTCGTTCTCTGAGGGACTTTATCAAGGCAAACATTTGCACGCATACTGAGATTGATATATATATATATATATATATTT
Organism: Acanthosepion esculentum; assembly: GCA_964036315.1. Classification (NCBI taxonomy): domain Eukaryota; kingdom Metazoa; phylum Mollusca; class Cephalopoda; order Sepiida; family Sepiidae; genus Acanthosepion; species Acanthosepion esculentum. The sequence continues at coordinate 54,931,352 of OZ038511.1, read as the reverse complement.
AAATAAATTGTTAGAGGTACAAAACCGTAATATTTCAAGGAAAAGATATAATTTGTTTCTTATAGGCATTGTGAAATAGGAAAATAAAAAATAAGAAATGAAAACACTTACAAGACTGACCAACCGGTTTCGTTCCCAAGCTAATCAGTGTTGACTGGGAACAGATTAATAATTTATTGCAAAGATACATTTGCTCCCACAAACACCATATATACTATAAAACATTAAAAATTGAAATGATTAATGGTATGAGGGAAAACCAAAATCAAAACAACGCGAATTTGCGCAGCAAAAAGAAAAGAAAAAAAGGGGGGATGTATGATTCACAGTTATTAGAGTCTAATGACGTGAAGTCCAAGGAGACAGTCTTTTTGCTTACAAAAAGACTGCTCCCTGGACCGGATGTACAGAGACTCCAGTGCCCGCAAATGAAAAGGAGAGTGCGGACTAGACAGAACAGAGAACCAGTCCGGACTGAAATTCATTGCACATTCCCTGCAATTTATAAGATGTTCAGTGATAGCTGACCCGGAAGTATTGACCAACTGGTTATTACGGGCAGCCGGATTAAGAACACGTAATGGGACATGCTGCCTATATATATATATATATATATATATATATATATATATATATATATAGATAGATAGATAGATAGATAGATAGATAGATAGATAGATAGATACGTAGGTTGTTACAGATGTTATTCCTCCGGCTATGATTACTCCCGTCATTAGAGGTAGATGTTTGTATTATGACAGTAGAAATTAAACTTCCAGCCTGTACCCGATAATTTGAGGGCCTTGTCAAAATAATAACTGATATTAATAATATGGCAAAATGACATCTGGTATGAAAATGTGTCGAAGGAGAAGTGTGTTATTGAATTCTATCCCATGAGAAAATAATCAACCACTGATATCCAGTGATCCTTGCTACCCCTTTATGGGGAACAATTAGTATAGTTATATGAGTTTCAGATATTGAAATAATATCATGGCCCTGTAACCTATGCAATGTAGATTGTTGGTTTAAAAGAGGTTTTTGTAGAAAAAAAAACAGGTTCTTTCGATGCCCCAATTATTTATTATAATGAAATATACTGAAGACATAATGTTTGCAGTATAGATATTACAGTGATAAAACATTTTAATGTTATATGCAGCTATCCCGTAGAAGGAAACATTTCATTATTATCCAACATCTCATCCCATGCAACGGTAATTAGGCATTTTCTGTCCCTTTTGTCGCCATTTGTAATTGTGTAATATATCATAGTGAGGTGTCAGAAATTAACGTATTTTTATCCAACTGATACTGTAAAATTCTCGTTACTTGAACTGTAATACCTATTTTCTATTATTCATCACTGACAACATTTTCGACATTATTCACCCAATCGACCCTGGGCGAAAAGAAATAGCAGGCGGTGATATTAAAATAGTATTAAGAAGCAACTTTCATCTAACACCTTTTCATTAAAGCTGTCAATGCCAAGCGGTGTATATTTGGAGATTTGAATTCCTACGTCAGATTCAGTATTTCATTATCAAGGCGTGATCGTGTCGCTTTTTGATATTTTTGTCTTATCCTTAAAGAGAGGAATTGCCAACGTGCTATGACATCCTCGATTTATTCGAACAATTGTTCTAGTCTTTGATTGTTGTCGATCTTATTATAGATTCAGCGTTTCGACCAATTCCTTGATCAGTCATGGAAATGAATATAATCTGATTTAGCAGGAACGAAACAGAAACGTTATTTCAGAGACAAAAATAGCACAGTAATAAACACGGGCGAGATATTCGACATCAACCAAAATAATGGCCGAAACGCTGTGTCTAGGTTAACAGCTATAACAATCAAAGAGAACAATCGCTTGAATAAATCGATTAAGTGCATTGACAAATGCTAACGTCAAAATTCAAACAATATTACCAAAGTATAATCTTAATTTTGGAGGAATTTCCGGTCGAACTACAGAAGATGAAATGCATTAAACAATCGAAAAATAGCCTAATTCATTCCGATGAAACACATAAATAAACAGAGAGGACACGTATATATATATATATATATATATATATATATATATATATATATACGATACATTGATATTTTCAAAAGGATTCTAGAGAAATATGTGCGTATAGATATATGACACATATACATCTAAGTGCAACATATACCAATATTGGACCAACCAATACTAGAAAATGTAATATATAATTAATAATATTGTCCGATAATAATGAAAATGGTCAGTGATATTGTATTAGAATTTAAGTGTATGTTTCAGAATGAGTATAAGAAATAAAGGTGTTTACACACATTAATCATTGGATGTTGTGTAAAAGTACAGGCTTCAATGTAGTGAAAACTATTATAAACATGGACCAAGTGCTGGAGGATACCAAAGATAGTGACAATTCTAGAGCACAATAAACCAGATTTAGTCTGTTGGGAAAGAAAAGGAAAAAGAAATTCCAATCTGATAAAAGTCTCTTGTCCATCTGACATGAAAATTGAAAACTAAGAAAAATCAACAGCGACAATGATTTAAAGGATGCCATTTTCGAAGACTAGGAAAGAAAAAGTTATTACAGTGCCAGTAACCACTGAAGCATTGACGTATTGTAGAGTAAACATGAAAAATTCTTGCAGATATTGGATTGTAATTTGGAAATAGAACGTTAGCACGAAGAATTCTTGCTCGGAAGAGCAATGGTTCGTCGAATATTGGATACAGCATGTCGTAAAAAGAACAAATGACCGATTTATCTTCTTCAGTCTAAGATTCCTACCAGAAACCAATTTCATATGCAGCGAGGAAACGAAATAATAAGACACGCAGAGGAGGCAGCCAAGTAGATTTGGGATTCACATCTAGATAATTGAGAACGACCTCAACGGGCTGGGCTACACGACCTGAAGTATTTCTTACTGAGGCCCACCTGTAAGTCCATATGTTATTTTCTTTAAAACCTCACACCATGTCGTGTACATATGAATGTGATGCATTCTTTGCTATCTAATTATCAGATGGGTATATGGTGCTTAGTATATTTTTATATGGTGTTTCGTATATTTTTATATGGTGCCACGTATGTTTTTACCTCAGTTTCACTTTGTTAGCGTGGCTTTCATTCATCAATCTTCTTAGCGATGTCCATAGTCATGGAATGAGACGAAAGCCTTGATGTATTAGATCATTCCAAATGCTCGTGCCCAATTAGAAAATTAAAAACAAAATTTTGCAGGCGCATAAAAAACAGTTTACTAGTCAAGTACATAGTCTCCATTGTTTTTAAAAACTATCTCCCATCGTTCTACAAGCCTGTAGATGCCATTTTAGCACAAAATAGCGTCATTGTTTTTTTATTGGAAGAAGGTTTTGTGATGGCTTCCGACTGACTGTACAAAGATCTTTTTTACCATTTAAATTCTCCTCTAGAGAACAGAACAAATGAAAATCCAAAGTTGCCAAATTAGGAGAATACGGTGTATGCTGGAGGGTTTCCGATTTCAGTTCTTTAAGATTCTGCAAGAGTTGTTTTGGAAGATGTGTTCTTATGTTGGCGTGGTGAACAATGCCTCGTTTTCGATTTGCCAAATTCGGACGTTTTTCTTGAATTCGAGTCAAATGGCGAAAGGCAGTTGAAATATCGATTTTCAAATTCTTGCTATCTCCTCCGTCGAATTATTTCGTTTATGGCAAGCAGAACATCTTCAACGACGTCTGAAGGTCGTCAAGAGAGTGGTTGATCGTTTAAGATAAAAATCACCCTGAAAAAATCTGCCAAACCACATTTGGCCGTCTTAAATCTGCATCTCGATCCAAATAAACATTCCGAATGTTTTTGTCGCAGTTCCGACGCTTACTCCTTTCCGAATTCATAAACTATAATAGCGCAGCTTTTCATCCTTCATCTGTGAGGCATTCATTTGTGAAAATTGCGCACGAGCTTTTGCCATGATCTGATATGTAAGTGATAGGATATACAATTTAATATATCATATATTTTTATTTTTTAATTTTGTTGTTCTTCATGCACACAATCTCATTCCACGTTTGATACTAACTGATTAAAGATTCAGTGTGACGAACTTTCAAATAGAAAATCTTTTGTTTATTATTTTTATTTTCAATTTCTTCGAAAGGTTTTGAACACTCTATCTTGTACTCACAGTCTCTCTTTAACTGTAATAGTGATGTTTTCGGTGAATTCTCTTGTAATCTATTAAGCAGATCCCGACCCCCATCTGGGGTTTAAGATTAATTGATTGATTCCTTGTCAACCCTTTTCATATTTTTTTAACACTGGATGTTTCGTGAAAATAGCAAAATAAACATTATTTGGACAACATATATATATATATATATATATATATATATATATATATATATATATATATATATTATTTGATGGATTGATTCGTTTTCTTATCAACTCTTTGTATGTCATTTAAAGCCAGTAAGTATTTTTATATTTTAAGATTCTTTTTTGGAAGGTAATAATGGTTTAGTGATACAAGTCTTACTAATTGTAATTACCCCATTGCTGGAGGGAGAAGAGGTGGATTCATAACTCTCCCAATTATAGTTGTGCGTAAGTGAATATAACGGACCGGACGGGAACTCGTCACGTCCATTAACAATTCCGAGTCATTATCTATTATTCCACCCGCACGTCCAACCTTACAGCACCTAGTATTTCCAAAATGTCACCAATCTAGATACTGACCAGACTCGACGTTGCTTAACGGGAACCGGTGTTCCAAAGTGATGTGGACTGGTGATTAAGAGAAAGAAATTGCTATTGATAAGGAAGTTTAATTTTCCCCTCGCTTATACTTAGCTAATACTAAATTAAACAGCTAAATTAAAACTTAATTATGTAATCATTGTGTTGCTTAGCAAAATGTAAATATATTACCTAAAGATGAGTTTTAACTCGAGTCATGTACTTGAATTTCATGTGCGCTATTATAATGTTAAATTCCTCAAAGTTCAACCCCTTGCCCTACCTACATCGAGGTTTAGTAATTGTTCCCCGGTCTGGAAGTTGTACTTTGTACGGTTACCTTTCTCGAGAGGGTGTCTCTATAAAAATGCTCAGCCTTTTGTATTTTGAACTGGTTAATAGAACAGAGGTTCGGCAATCACCCTGCTCGCACTTCTCCCACATCTATAGAACGAGATTAAAAGATTTTCCCATGTTTCCTGTTTAACACGTGGTTTAATGTTTCCTTCTTCCAAGGATTTAATTAATTTTTTAACTCTTTTGTGATATGACTAATTGTTGATGAAGATTTTTCATTTTAAGGGTACTGGGTTGGCAGTTTCCTGTTTGCTGCAACTCGTCTGGTAGCAAATAACCCTAATTCTTTGGTAGCGTTTAGAAAGACCGTTCAGTCGCATATTATCGGCGTATTTGCAGCGCCATATCGCATAGGGATAGATGCCCCTGTACACACTTCCGATGGGTAACCCTAAAGACATATTACACTTTATTATTAACCAGCTTCCGGCTTGTCTGTATTATCTTATATATATAATATCTTATATAATATCTAATGTAATATCTTATATATTATCTTATATATTTTTCATCTTATGACTACAAAAAAAACAATCAGCAAAATATCACTTAGGTTCCTCAAAATTTATTTCTCCAATATTCGGAGTACGCGTACCAATTTATGTAATGTTAAATGTCTTCTTGCGAAATGTTTTCCAGATATGTTAGCGCTCTGCGAAACTAATTTTAATTTTTTCTATTGGTCATCTGCATGGTCTTGATGTTTATATTCTGAAAAATCCTCCAATGACAAGGGAATCATCTCTTTACGATTCTTTCATGTGCTTTCGACTTTCTTTGTTGCACGTTGTTACCTATCAGTTTTCCTTTATCAGTATCCTTCTTCTTCTGACTGTACCACATTAGACAAAATATCTAACTATAGAAAAGTTTCACTTTTTCTCTCTCTCCCACCCTCCCTCTTTCTTTCTCTCTCTCTCTCTCTCTCTGTTTCTTTGTCTCTTGCTTTTTCTTGCTTTCTTTGTTTCCCTCCCTTCCTCCCTCTTTCTCTTTCTCCCACTCATTATTTCTCTCCCTCTCTCTTTCTTTCTCTATCCCTCGTTCATTCTCTCTCCTTCTTTCTCTATCATTCGTTCTTTCTCTCTCCCTCTTTCTCCCTTTCTCTCTCCATCTTTCTCTGTCTCTTTAAGTCTGACTTCCCTCTTTCATTCTCTTTACATCTCACTCTTTCTTTTTCTCTATCTTTATTTGTCTCTCTCTTTATTTCCCTCGTTCTTTCTCCCTCACTCGCTATTTCTTTCTTTCCGTCTTTCTCATTTTCAGTCTCTCTTTCTCCCTCTCTCTCTCTTTTTTCTCTCTCTCTTTCTCCCTCTCTCTCTCTCTTTCTGTCTGTCTCTCTCTCTCTTTCTCCCCCTCTCTCTCTCTTTCTCCCCCTCTCTCTCTCTCTCTCTTTTAATCTGCGAACATTATTTTGTTCGGTGAATTTTAACTCTCGTCATATAAAGTGGATTATTAATTTTAGTACAACTGATGTCGTCAGTATTCAAATTCTTTTTTCCTAATAATTCTAACCAACCTGTTTCTTTACTCGGTTTGTTCTTTACCTCCTCGCCTGGTTCTTGCCGAACATAGCAACTCCGTTTTCTAAGCAATATGGACCATGCTGTAGCCGCTGTTGATAGCTCATTTGTTTTAATTATTTTGATTATTAGGCATTAATTCATTTGTTTCTCTTACCATTCTACCGACTAGCATTAATTTTCTTTGTGAGACCGCTTCAAGTGAAATCTTCAATCTCTCTACTGAAAGATGTGCCACTGAGTTTTCTTCTTGGGTGAAAGTCGGCATTGATGCTTTATAAAAACTATCTCACATATTGGTTATTGTGGCATGTGGAGGCTTCCTTACTTTGCTTGATTCAGCAGCAGCAACAACAGAAATAATCAACAGGGTAGAACCGGAAGTCTCTGATATTATAAAAATCTTGATCGAGCTCTATTCGGCTTCTTTTGCATTCAATTTCAACTGTCTTTACATCCACGGCCAGCTCTCTCTCTCTCTCTCTCTCTCTCTCTCTCTCTCTCTCTCTCTCTCCATTATATATATATATATATATATATATATATATATATATATCTTCCATTTCAGCGGCCTCTAGCTTACGGCCATATCTCTTTTACCATTTAACACTTTCAGCGATCTCTCCCTTCAAGACACCTACCGAAGGGCTACACGTAACCGTTGGTGCAGAAGAGCAGGTCTGTCTTGACGTTAGATTTCTCTTTCCTCAGGCAGGATCCGGCGGAGAAATCTCCCTTCTAAACACTCACCAAAGGAAACGACACTCAACCCTTGATGCAAAAGATAAGGTCTGTCTTAGTAATTTGACACTTCGGTTTCTCGTTCCTCCTGTTCGAACTAGCGGAGAAATCTCTCTCAACAAAAACAATTACTACGCGCAAGAACATTGTTAACCAAGAAAACACCTTTTTCCACTCGCAAATTACTACAACTTGCACACTTTTCAACCAAATAAAAGCTGTTGAACAGTTATTTTCAAGCTTTTCTGTTTTATTGCTAACGAGTGAATGAGCGCAGAAATAGCTTTGCGGCTGATATAAACCCATTTAAAAGAGAAATGTCCCTTTAAAAAAGATAAAACAAACATACGAAGCAAGCGAAAGTAAAAGATTCACCCGTTGAAGTTCCCAACGCGGAAGCTGAAAAGTGCAAAAGTAAGTGTGCCCTCCTTTTCCCACATTTGACTGACTTGTGTGTTAAACTAGTGTTTAAATTTAAAATTAGGTCAAACCGTACTAACCTATTTATCCATTTCCCTTTGTTATAATAAACGAAGCGCCTTCCTTTGAAGATTTTCTTAGTGTAATGTAATGTAACTAAAAACAAAGCCTTGTCGTAAAAATTTGACTTGACTGATATAAAAATTCTGCTTTCGTGGGAAAATATATTCATTTAAACGGTATTAAAATGTGTTATCTTTGAAAAGTAAACTGGAAAAAAATGCAACCTTTATTTGCTAAAAAAATAAAATATATTAAGTTTTAATTAATTGATTTAACAAAAGTTCTGTTTTCGTAAAAGAAAATATTAATAATATCTATTAACCTTCAGTATTTAAGACTGAATTCATTAAACTGTGTTAACTTTAAAACTAAAACTGGAAAATTATATACGAGTTATTCTAAATGAAAATTCACTGTTAAGTCTGAAGAAACAAAATACTGTCATCTCCAAAATCTAATCCTGAGAAGTTTGAGCGAAATCCTACCAATATTTTCCATTGAAAATTATTGATAAATTCAGCCATAGAAATTGACACCATTTATAAATTGAAGGAAAAACGTTCTCAACTCAAGTATAAAATAGACGCTACTCTGAATTTAATGAAAATAAGGGTCAAAACAAGTGTACCAAAAGACTTTTTGTCTCTAAAGAAAGAATCTTAAGTGGCTAGATACTGTAGAATCTTTCACGGATGAAATAATTGATATTTGTATCGATTTAGATTTTGACATGAAATATATTCAAAAGGGAAATGTTTGTGAGGCTGACTATCACTTTGATATATTAAATGCCATCTTGATATAGTCCACCGTTTTGAGCCGGATTCTAATTGCCGGAACAACAAACCTGAACAACAGACGTATCTCTCTCTCTCTCTCTCCTCTCTCTCTCTCTTTCTCTCTCTTTGTGTGTGTGTGTGTGTGTGTGTGTGTGTGTGTGTGTGTGTGTGTGTGTGTGTGTGTGTGTGTGTGTGTGTGTGTGTGTGTGTGTGTGTGTGTGTGACAATACATTGAGAGAGATATCTGATGTTGGCTTGAAACTGGCAAAATATCAAGTGACGTTGCAAATGAAGATTCTAAAGTTTCGGACTCTCTTCTTCATAATATATTGAGATATATTACTATATCTAATAATAATGGATATTTTCTTGAAACTGATGAAATATCAGATGATGTTGTTTCAAATGAAAATTCTAAAATTACAGACTGTCTTCGTGATAATACATCGAGATATATTATTATATCTACTAATAATAGATATCTGCTAGAAACTGATAAAATATCAAGTAATTACTTTGCAAATGAAAAATGTTAAACTTTCGGCTCTCTGCTTGCTAAAACCTTGCAGATAGTATTATTATACCTAACAATACTAGCTACTTGTAATATGTCTTGTAGCTTCATCGAAAATGACAATTCAGAAATTTCAAACTCTCATTGTGACTCTGACACGTTGAGGGAGAATGTCATCTGTATTGACAGATATTTAATTGATAAAAACATCAAATGACTTAAAAGAAGAAAACCCCGTTAGTGACTTTGACAAAGAAAGACTTGAACAGTTTCAAGAATCTATAGAGAATTGATATTGTATAAATTGCCTTGTGAGAAAGAAAAAACGAATTCTGTCCCTTCAAACGAGGCTGTAGCCATCAATGTGCAGAATAGAGTTGTTAAAACTTAAAGCGGCAGAATCTGTATGCTGAAGAATTTAAAAAGCAAGAAGGGGAGGGCTTCATAGATCAGATGTCTCCTCGACAGGGTTGAAGACGATATTTGGATGTCTCATATACTTGTATTTAAATCTGTTGGCCAAACAACCTCCGAAAAACGACCTGTCCATAATTGTCTGCTTACGATTTAAAAAAAGCAATCTAACCTAGCATGAACCACGTGGAAAACATGTTGGAATACTTGCCGATTCTGAGGGACTTTCACAAAGACTTACATGAGGTCAACTTCACCAACGGAGTCAAAGTTGAGAATGTCTTTAGTTAACAACCCTCCCAAAACCAGTCCAGTTGAGCTCATGGATAGAGTTCTGGAGCTCATTATTGGTGATGACAACACATATCACGCTACCTAACACCTCTTCTGAAGGTAGTAATTAAACTCTTGGCACACTAAAGGTGCTTGTAGCTCCATGCCAGGATCCCAACCAACCTTCTGAATCCAAGACCAAGACTCTGAGGCGTTCCCTAAGAGACAATCAAAAAAGAAGTCATTCACTATATCTTTTACTAACACCTGTTTTAATTAATCACTTAAAATAACTATTTTAGTGCATCTAGTTCAAGTTAAAAAAAAAAATAACGTAGTAAACAGTTGATACTGTCTAACGGTCAAAAACGGTTTTCACATTTGTTACATATAAGCTTAATAAAACTTACAGCTGTAAACTTAGATATGCATTTATTTCTACATGATAACGATTAGGATAATGTCTCACATAAAAATCATTTTTTTATTGCGTTCATTTCATTGGGGAAGATATAAAAGCTATCTCACTTGTTGGCTATTGTGGCATCTGGAGGCTTCCTTACTTTGTTTGATTCAGCAGCAGCGGAAATAATCAACAGGGTAGAACCGGAAGTCCCTGAGATTATAAAAGCCTTAATCGAGCCCTATTTGGCTTCTTTTCCATTAAATTTCAGCTGTTTCTACATACACGGTCAGCTCTCTCCCTCTCCCTCCCACCCCCTCTCTCTCTCGCTTTCACTGTCTCATACATTTCAGCAGCTTTTTGCTCACGGTCAGGTCTCTTTTTCCATTTATCACATTCAGCAGCCTCTCACTTCGAGACACCTATCGGAAGGTTACACGCCGCCGTTGCTACAGAAGACGAGGTCTGTCTTTGCCGCTTGAAATTAGACTTCTCGTTCTTCCCACGGGATCCCACGAAGAACTCTTCCTTCGAAACACCCAGCAAAGGAAACTACACACAACCCTTGCTCCAAAAGACGAGGTTTTTTCTAGTACTTGGATTTCACCTGGCGGAACTTGCGGAGAAATCTCTCTCAACAAAGAAATTACAACACACAAGAACATTGTTAACTGGAAAACTACCCTTTTTTCCCCGCAAATTACTACTATTATGCACTCTTTTTCAAACAAATAAAAGCTGTTGAACAGTTATTTTCAAGCTGTTTTGTTCATTCCACTCACACTGCCGAGCACAAACACACACGCGACCGGGGAAAATCCCAACAGCTTTTGCGCCACCTGAGAAATATCGGAGGAAAGTGCAATCTTCTTATTGATTTACATTTGCCTGTTAAGCTGCTATAGCCGACAAGAATTACTTTGTTTCGGCTATAACACCACGATAGCTCTGATTACAACGAAGGCCTAATACTGTCCGTTAGCAATAATTGCCAACATGTCCTCAAGGAGCTTAAGTCTATGCTGTTATAATGAGTCACCGTAATGTAGTAGCGTGTAAAATAAGAGTAAGTGTCACCTCTTTTCATTCAATTTGAGATGTTAACATCTTTTGCTCATAAAACAAAATGATTTGTTTGTACATTTTACTCTCGATTCATTTGAAGTATCTTTACCTGAAATCCTACTAAAACTAAATCTGTACTCTGCGATATGTCTTTAACTCCATACCTGATCTTTGCTATTATCTCTAAACTGAATCCCCCACCAAAACTGTAAGCGGGATTAATGGTATCCATGCAAATGTCCTAAAGAATTAAATCCTGCGTTAGCTCCTGTTCTCTATAAAACTTACGGTAGCTACCTTGGTGACTTTCCAGGCAGTTGGATATCATCTTCTTTAGTTCTTGCTTTTAAGAACTCGAGCAGGACGTCTCATGTTTCGAACCTATTAGCATTTTACCAATTTTTGACAAAGTACTAGAGTTTCTAATCAACTGTGGATTAGTTAAACATCTCACATCGCATCTGTAAGTATCACTTCTCTACGTCAACTTCCGATGATAGTTAGTTATGAACCATGCGTGATACACGCTTATGCGAGCATGTATCCTTCGACACATGACTGACGAGGCAGATTTTTTTCACGCGGTAGCTTCCATTTCTTTCTGCGGCAGATCAAGGCTATAGAACCCGGTCTGTCTTGCTATAGACATGAATCCACTTCTTCTGGGTAAATACCCAGAAGAAGTGGATTCATATCATTCTCAAGTGTGTTATCACGTAAGCGAATGTAATGGATTCGACTGGAATTCGAACTCGACTCTCCAATTCCTCAATTCGAGCCACTATCCATTAATCCACCGTGCCCTCCCCCACTAACTGCCGATGTACTAACTGTTATTACCAAAAGTGTATGTCAAGCTTTAGATAAGACTGGTGAATCCGAGCTCTTGCTTTGGATATCACGAATATTGCTCTTCTTCACAAGTTCACGATGTTCCTAGCTAAAGTATTTATTGCATTCAATATTTATTAGCAAATCTTGAAAATAAATTTATCTTGAACAGCCTGTCCGCTAGATATTTTTACATTAATACGGGTTTCACCCAGGGCTCGATCCTTGAAACCAGTTCCTTCGTAATATTCATCAAGGACCTCCCGATGTCATCACTTCCCGAACCAGTATCTATACTGATGACAAAGTTTATTTCTGTCTTGATTGTATTTATGATAGATTTGATAAAGTCAAATTGATAGCTGATCTCGGGAATGACCTTCTGTGTGTAGCAGCGGGAAGAATTGGCTTGTTGGTTTAAACGATGGTAAAATGAAACTGTTCTCCTTTATCGTATAAGACAAAAACGGTTTTGCCTTCCATCATCATATGGCTAGTGTTCGCCTCAAGGAGTATAACCTATTGCGCTTTCTCTTCCTAAAGTTTCAAATGACATAAAGTGGAACGATTATATTGAATCAATTGCTAGGTCTGCTACTAGGAAAGTTGGTTCACTGTGTCATTCACAAGTCTACCATACTTCTCTGCATTCAATATTACTGGCAGATTTATTTCGTATTTGCGTTTGACTAATTCTGAATATTTTTAGAAGTGATGCTTCTAAAAACGGTGCAGTCCAAACTTATTTGCTCACTTATGGAAATTATGAAATAATATTGGTCTATGGCATCTGTAAAAAAACTTTTTTAAGTCGGCAATTAATAAAAGCATCGTTTAAAACTGAAATAGTATTGCCCTGTTTTTATAACCGTTCAAGAAGAAGCCAAGATATTTAGTTAAATTTAGTCACTTATGCAGTTCTAAGAATACGTTCTCAAAAACTGGACCCACTTAGTATATATAAGATGTGCTCTCAAATACCGAGTGCACCTTGTATATAAATACATCCATGCATACATACATATATATATATATATATATATATATATATATATATATATATATATATATATATATATATACATATATATATATTAATAAATATATATATATATATATATATATATATATATATATTAATAAATATACATATACGTACGTTGCACTACAAACGTATGTATATGTGTATTTAATATATATTTTATAGCACTATTTGACTACACTGTTTTGTTTACACGTTAAATAAATATTTATTTTTTCATCTATATATGTACGTTATAACACACGCATATAGATGCTAATGTCATGTTATGTGTATGTGTGCGTGTGTGTGTGTGTCTTAGGTAAAAAATGATAATTATTTAAACAAGAAATAAATAAGAAACGGAATACACGTATATTTTCAAAAACTTTAGCAAACACAGGAATATTCAAGAAAAATTAACCTAAAAATAAGTCCTGTCTCTGATACAGGAAATAACATTTTGAGATTATTTTTCACACTCAAAGCAAAACCGAAAGAAAAAAAAGGAAACGGAATTGGAGACAAAAAACTTATGAAAAGAAGAAATAACTGCGACATTGTACACTAGTCCACATACATGCAAGTACAGGTGCACTCACACATACACACATACACACACACACACACACACACGCACTACACACACACGCATTGCACACACACACATACACACAAAGAAGAAGAAAAATCAACCTAACACAAATAGAAATCGCATAAATTATTTTTAACTTAGAATAATAATAATAATAACGAAAATGAGAAAATCAGTAGGCAATTGCTGATACCTCCTGACAAGTAGACCGAACGGTTACACAAAAGATTGTCTCTCATATATATATATATATATATATATATATATATATATATTCTAAGCTTAGCTTAGATGTGGTACAAGGCCGAACGTGTGGAGTACCTAGTAAGGATCGAACTCAGTATTCTGTTGTAACTGTTTTAGTGAGACAAGCTTACTAACCATTACACCACACTTAGGTACCCTTAGCACTTTATCCCCATAAATATAGTACACATTAAAACTATATTTCTTCATATATATGTTTGTGTGTGTATATTTGTGTGTGTATGTGTGTGAGTGTGATACAGTTCTCAAACATTCTTTAAACTTATGATCACCTTCAAAATGAAGGGCGTTGTAAGAACTGATTCTATGCATGTATCGCTTATGTTATGCGGTAGAGGCAGCTGACTAAAACTATTATACTCGCAGAAAAACTACTTTTATCACCTGGAACCGTTTTTGATTTTATATAGTTACTAAGGAAGCGCCATAATATTCTTAAAACTCTTCTGATATACAGAAGGTCAAGGGATGTTTTTAACTTTGTTACAAGTGAATATCCTTAAAAAAAAAGGTGTTAATTTTAGGGAATAGCCCCTGATGAATGGACGGGCGAGTTCGTCTACGAGATTCTGCAGTTGGGATGCTGAAGGTAACATCAATGAGCTAAGTGATAAAACTTTTGTTTGTATTAATTCTTTCTCTCTTTCTCTCTCTCTCTCTCTCAATATATATATATATATATATATATATATATATATATATATATATATATATTTATTTATTTATTTATATATAAATTATGGTAAAGACAAAAATTATCTACGATTAGTTTGATATTTAGATTTGTATATAACATATCCCATATATATATATATATATATATATATATATATATATATATATATATATATATATATATATAATAAATGAAGGTGTTAAGCTTAATATTACTAGACATATTAAAATACAAAGCAAGGAATTAAAAGGGAAGCAACCGGTTTCGCTCCCGCTCTTCAGGCTTCTACGGGAGAGTGTAATGTCATTAAAAAACACAATATGCAATGAAAATGAAATGAGTATGAGGAGAAAAAAAAAATTAAAAAAAATACGGCTTATGTTTCATTCAATGTGTAAAGACGTTCTCCCTCCTCACCAAATTAATTCCGTTAATATGATTGTAGTTGCGGTGCCAACTACATAGGGAGGACAACACAACGACTGGACATGCAAATTAAGCAACACGTTCCCACAAAAATCAGGAACCATACCCTGCCGTCTGATGGACTCGTCCCGAACACCTACAGTTCAACCATTTGTGAGCATCTATTAAAGAACAGAAGGTGCGCGGCTAAATTTAGTGTGGACGGGTTCACCGTGTTGTCTCGTTCACACTCTTTATTTCATCTAAAGGTGCTGGAGTCAATTTACATCGGGTCCCGCAGGCCCTCCCTGTGTAAACAGCGTGAGTGTCTGTTGGGGCTCGCTGTCATTTGCCTCTAGCTCGTATTTTGTTTCCTCCTCATACTCATTTCATTTTCATTGCATATTCTTTTTTTTAATGGCATTAAAATCTCCCGTAGAAGCCTGAAGAGCGGGAGCGAAACCGGTTGCTTCCCTTTTTATTCCTTGCTTTGTATTTTAATATGTCTAGTAATATTAAGCTTAACACCTTCATTTCTGTTATAAAATTTTGTACCCACAAAAATATATATATATATATATATATATATATATATATATATATATATATATAAAGTCTCTGTTATTTTTATAATGTCGTATAGACATTTTAATATTAATGAATCAAATAGTTTATGCCTATATATGTACATCCGTATGTATGTACGTATGTATGTATATCTCCGGGAAAACACATCACCGAAATTTTCTTAATCCACAAGAGTATTTCTAACTGACTAAAATCATAAATTTATAAAACAAATGTACCGTATATGTGGTGTTTTTCATGTTGTCGGTTCACATTCCTATACACATTAATACATGTATACATACTCACATAAATATTTGCATACACGCACTCACAATCATATATATATATATATATATATATATATGTATATATATATATATATATATGTATATATATATATATATATATATATATATATATATATATATATATATATATATATATATATATATATATATACATACATATATATATATATGGAAATGGAACTACATCTGGTAGGTTTCTCAGAATGATCGATTTCGAAGAACACTGAAATGTGATAAATGTCAGAAAGATCCTTCATCTCAAAAAGGGTGGAGCGTAATTGATTCACAGGGAAGAACGGGAAAATTTGCCAAGCCGAGAAATTGATGTTCTCCTCAATCGGCTATTATCCATGTTATTGATGGTAGAAGATGGAAAGGCAATTTAAACAGGCTTTTATTATTTTCTCTCACTTTTTCCCAGTTCACTAGATGTAAATAACTTTTCATATTCATAAATATGTGTGTGCTTTAGGCATTTTATAAGACTCGTTCAGAACGTAGAAAGGAAATAGCTTTCAGAAGCTTTTGCTTCAGTTCTCAAATCGTTTAAAAATGACTTACAATTTATGATCTTCTCTTTGCCCTTCACTTGGACTCGTATGCCAACATGTCAAGGCGAGGCGAATGTGTTCCCTTAACTTTATTCCGACCAAAATTTGCTGCTGTTTCATAAACCTTTGTACATCTTATGAGAGATTAATCGCATAAATCTGTAATGTTATTGTATGTAGACAGTGCGAGACAATTTTTTGTTTGTTTGCTTAACGACATATCAACACGTTATGTGTCATTTAATGCTGACATTTCATTTTCTTGGGAGGTTTGAAGTAATGAAAATATGATATATATTATTCTGCTTTCACAGTTCAATACATGGTAGATGATACTCAGTTATTGTGCATCTACCTGTTTCTGAGGACATGATTACTAGAGGTGGTGATATGTATGTTTTATGTTGTAGTTTTGTTGAAGTTATATTTTGGAATATAGTTTGATTTCGTTAAGATAGGTACCTCCACTAATTCGGTATACATTTTCGATACCTAAAGTTTAAAATGAATTTTTAAAAATGAAGAATCATTCTTGAAGATTTTATTTTAGCGTTAATTGAAAGCTAAATTTACAATTTCCAGTGAGCAAAATACTCGGGTGTATTTCAAATAGAAATTATTCAAATTGGATTGTTAATTATTTGCTCGCTTTCACGAAATCGATTCGAAGCGGCCATTTTTCACATTTTAAGACATTTGTAAACAGAATTTAATTACTGGTTTTAAAAATCTTCAAAAATAAAATATATATTTGTGACACGTTATTTGAGGAAAATTAGCAAATTTAAAATTAAATTAATCTGATCTGAGACAAATATTACTTACTTATAGCTTAAAAAAGTAGTATACAAGCATTTCTTAACCACAAGTCCTGCTTTTTCTGACGTGTTAATTGATGCAATTGACAGGCTATGGTATTGACAGCTAAGTATAGAAGACCAGAGTTGACATAAATTTAAGGAATTTAAGTGAACACATTTTTCTTTATTTTTAACTAACTAGTAATTTTTACAAATTAACATATTTTCAGCAATTATCTAATATTTTATTGACTTTTAGTTACTATATTGTTATAGCTTTACGTTTGAAGATGCTTTATGAAAAAATAAAATTCAAAATACTATTAAAAAAATTACCTAAAAATAGGTAAAAACTACTAAAAACAAAAATAAACTTTTCTTCTAAGTTGTTTCTTCTTAAAAAAAAAGTTTAAAAAATACTCAATAAAAGAATGACCGCGCTAACATAAATACATAAAATAAAAAATATTTTATGAAAAAGAAATTAAAAAGGTAACTTACTGTAATGTTTTTCAAACTTTGAATGGGTGATGTGCATGGCTTGTTGAGAAGTAAACAGGAAATGAATAAAGAATAACAGGCAGGCAAATTTTTCAGTAAAGTTAGGACAACTCTAACAACACGTGACCTTTTAATAATAATGTCATGTATAGACTGCCAAACAGAAAAATGGAAATGGTTAACTAAAAAATATTGAAAATTATTTTTAAGATCTTTGTGCAAAACGACTTATATTAAGCTTTTCAATTTTTGATTCCTAAATATATTTTCCAAAACCTAAAAATGGAAATAATGCAGAATTTTAAACGATTTTATAATTATCATTTTAAAAATGAAAACATTTCTTGTAAAAATTAATTATTCATCGAAAAAACATTTCTGACAATAGTTTCCTTGATAAATCTTATTTATGAAAGCAATTAAAAGCTTCTCTAAATAATGTCATTGTTTTATTAGATTTTTTTTAGTTTGCCATTCGGAATAGATTTTCAGAAAAACAACAGCAGTTTAAAAAAATGGATGATATACATTCTCCAAGGAAACCAACTTTTAACTAGTAAAAATTTTTGGAAAGGAAGTTTAATTTCTCGTAATTACATGAAATTAAGTGGAATATGTAAAAATATATTTTTTACAAAGATTTTCTAAAACAAAAAATTTCAAAAATCATTTCATTCATTTGTGAATAAGTTCTGAAAGTTCTTTAAAATCAAACAATTATTTGATTTTTGCAAGAATTTCAAAATCAATGTTTTTCACCGGAAAAAAGCGTAAAAATTACATATATCGCTGACAAGATTTTTAACAAAAATTTCGAATGTAATAGAAAGGATCTTTTTTATTATTATTAATTTTCCTCTTAATATTAACAAACGTGTTGACGATAAAACTTTGTTTTTAAGTTTGGACACGTTTTCTTCATGCTATGCTGTTTTTTCAGCGAGTAATTGGATGTACCTACTATTAGAAATTGTAGAATATATGGATTAAAGTTCTGAAAGAGTTGGTTGGTTGATTTTGTTTAGCGGCATATAAACATCTATGTGTCTAATGGCAAAACCTAAATATTCTGAATAATTTTATGGCTTCAACTAAATATATTTTGAAAGCAATTGTATGACTTCAACTACAGACATAATGTACTTTTGGTAATTTTACAATAAATATATATTGCTTGTAATTTTTTATATAAAAATGAATTACTGGTATTTTTACTAAAAAATGTATTTATACTTTCATAGTGTTTTATTTTTTGGTTTGGGTGTTCACTATTTGACCATAGCAGGGACCCTAACAGGTGCTGCCATCACGGATTAGGGGGAACCTGGAAAGAACCGCAATTAAGAGAGCATTGCACGCTCTTCAAAATGTCCAATCTCCCGATCAGAGGTTTTGCTGCCGGATGAAATTTATCGTCATACACAGGAGTTCAGAAATGGCATCATGACATTCTCCACTGAGTATTTTTTTAAATAAAAACAAAACGTAAGATTACATTCATTTTACACAGGTAAAGCCCTTCATAAGGTGTGAGCTGTAATTATGAGAACAATGTTTTGTATTTTTTAAAAGGTATGAGCTACCAGAGATTCTTTCAAAGAGTCTATTGGAACCATTTTCTAATAAAACGGAAGGCTGCAACCACAAGTGGAAATATTGGTTTCTTCATGTACGATATTTTTCATATTTTCATTTCAAGATCCTTGATTCTTGATAGCTTTTTTGCAGATATTCAAATATACATTAGTCTGCAAGAACACCGCGTCAATAAGAAAGCACATTCTGTTTTTATTATTATTATTATTATTATTATTATTATTATTATTATTATTATTATTATTATTATTATTATTATTATTTGTGTAGAACCGGGTCCAAACTATGGTCTTTAGGCCCGAAATGAGAATTTCCATTTAATTGACAGCACTTTTCTTAGTATATGTGATGTACCTAGTAGGGCGATCTTCTGGTCAACTTGTATGTTAATGTTACCTGGGACACTGTTAGTAAAATAGTACATTCCTTTTCTCACATAGCCCAGTGACCCGATTACTATTGGTACAGTCTCGGTCTTCATTCCTCATATCATGTTAATCTCTATCTCCAGGACTTTGTATTTGAACAATTTCTCGATAATTTTCATGGAGGTGTTTCTCTCAGATGGTAATGCTATGTAAATAAGCATAGACTTCCTGAATTTCTTGTCTTTTATGATAACATCAGGTCAGTTGGCTTTTATTTCCCTCTCAGTTTGAACTGGGATATCCTAGAGTATAGTTAAATCGTTATTCTGGGTAACTGTGTCTGGTTGGTGCTAATACCATCTGTCAGTGGTTTCGATTTTGTACTTCTTGCATATCTTTCAATGCACATATGTCGCTACCTTGTCATATCTGTGTGTATATTCATTTCCTGCTAGTTCCGGAAATCCTGAGATAATATGGTCGACAGTTTCATATTTTCCGCTGATCCTGCAATTCGGGTTAGTTCCATCCTTGATTGTGTGACAGTGATATTGACTAGTACCGAGGCTTTGGCCCTGAGCAGCAATTATTAGGTCTTCTGTCTCAGCATTCAACCTTTTCTTCAGCCACTGATATGTTTGTATTGGCCCACATTTGCTTCTTTCGTTATTTTTAGATATTTGTCATGCAACACCTTGTTCTCCCAGTTCTTTTGTAAGCTAATTTGGCCATGTTGTTTTGCTTTCTGTTTTACTCGTTTGGCGTAGATGGTATTTGCATTGTTTTTTGTTGCTAGGAACTCAGGTATATTAAGCTGTTTCTTGAAGAGTGAAGCTTCTTTGTTTGCGTGGATTTGTTGTTTTACTATTTGTAAGAGAGGGTCATTGGTTTTTTTGTGAGGTATGCTTTTAATCTGATTGTAGTTTTAGAGTTACTTGAAGTTAGGATTAGACCTCGGCCTCCTAAACCCTTTAGTATGTGCAGGCTATCAACATCTGATTTCGGGTGGTGCATCTTCATTTGGATTAGCTTTTTTCTGTTCTTTTAATGTCATTCAAATTAAGTTTAATAATTTTGAAGCTATATGTTACTACGGCTATAGCTAAGGTGTTGATAGACTTCATTTTATTGGCCCCATTTAGTTCTCTTTCAGGTATCAAACGTACTCTCCTATAATATTCTTTTCGGCACTATTCCTTCATGATTGAATGTTCTAATCCCCCTCCTTCATTAATCCCTGATTATTTTTATGTATCATCTTGGTCTATTTCGTTAATCTTGTTGATATGAATGTTTAATCTGTAGGTTTCGTTAGTTACCGTATTTGAAGTTGGCTTTGGCATATTTGTCATTCCAAACTCCATCCTCATGTCTTCGCTGGAGGCTTTGACAATGGTGGTTTGGTTTTTCTGCTGGTTATCATCAATATAGAATAGGTGATTCCTTTTACCATACTGTGACTTGCATCTGTAGTTGCTATTGTTCAGTAAGCAGCTGAGTGACGCTAATGCAAGGCAGATGAGTTTTGGAAGATCCCGCTTTTGATGTTGATTGGTCTCGATGTTAATTACCCGTTTGTATGTTTTGCGTTTAGTTTTGTCTTCCAGTTTTTCATGCTCTACGTTATGAATTTGACCGTTGTGGTGTCTACTCTATATATTGTAGGCTCATTGTCGAACGCCTTTTTGTAGTCGATCCATGTTATCAACAAGATTCTTTTATTATTTTTCACTTCATCCAATACGGTTTTATTAATAATTAGTTGTTCCGTGCACCCGTAAATTCCTCTTTTACATCATTTCTGTTATGCTGGGAGTAAATTGTTTTTCTCAAGGAAGTTCTATGCTCTCTCGGTTATGATAGAAGTGAGGATCCTGTACATTGTTTGTATGCAGGTGAGGGGCCTATAGCTCTTCGGGTTCTGCGTCTCTTCTATTTATGTGACTAGGTATATTACTCCCCACGTGAGCCATTTGGGGCAATTTTCTGTGTTTTTCATTATATCATTGTATGCGTGTGTAGATTCATGGTGGGTGCTAGATAGTTTTATTGTATCCAAAAATGGCTACTAGGTCTATTTCTGGTGCTTTACTTCTTTTGGTTTTGCAGATGCTAGCAGTTGTTCCAGTAATATTAATATACGTCCATTTTTAGGACTCTCTATGTGTGCGTTGTTCTATTTGCTTGATCCATGCAGTTCGTTCATTTTGCAGTTTTCCCACATCTTACTCCAGAACTCGTCGATTCCTGGATATTACGTTGGTCATTTATCACTATATTCTTTTTTTCCAGTTCTCGATATAGTTTCTTCTAATCTTCTTTGGAGATCTTGTTTTGCCAGAAGAACCGGTTTCTTTTTTCACTATGCCTGATTCTTAATGCCTTCGATTGAATTTGTTGATTCAGTTTCTCTTTTACTTTTGCTACGTCAGTCTTATTCTTTATGTCAAGACTTCGTTTCCGTTGTCTCCTTTCTCTTTCTTTCCATTTGTGTTGTGGATTCCGGGATGAAATCCGGTATCAAATAATAACAAACGCCAAGAATGAATATAGGAAATAAATGTATTAACGTAATAATACAAACTGGTAATACAGGTTAGTAGTTCCAGGAATGCGGGGTTAGTTGACAAATATATATAATGTCTTTGGTATCGACGTATCGCTTCTTACTGAGTCTACGTGCTTGTTACTTTGACTCTTGTGCTACCCTTCTGTGTGTGGCTCTGTCTATCTACTACTCGGGCATTCAGTACCATAGTATATGTATACCCTGGGTGAGTCTATTTGTGTAAAAAGGGGAGGACAGCTCAACAATTTGGTCCCCTTATTTTTTTAATTGCTTGGTTAACTAGGTTTATTTATGGCTTCCTTCTCTTGACAGCCCTTTCTTACTTTTGGAATTGTTGACCTTTCCTCGAAACGCATTTCTTTTGCATTCTCCCATTTATATCAGATATTATTATTATTATTATTATTATTATTATTATTATTATTATTATTATTATATTTTACCGGCCCCAACCATAAACATAAAGTCAGAAACGGCATCGGGACATTTTCATTGCATGTTTGTGTTAAAAAAGCACATACACATTTTACATGGATAAAGCCATTGTAATGTTTAATCTGTGCTTACGAAAACAATTTTTGGTATTTCCTTAAGACATGAAGCTGCCTAATGGTTCCTTTAATGTGTTTATCAGAAACGTTCCCAATCAAACTCAACCACAACTGGAATTATTGTTATCTTGATGCGTTACATTTTCAAATTTCAAAATTCAAAATCTTTGTATTTTTATAGTTTTCCAAAGAACTTCAGATCTGCATTAAAGTTTCCAGAAACTGCCGTGTCAATGAGAAAGAAATGTTTATTTTTGTGGTCTTTGATCACTATGTTTGCACGGTTTGTTTTGGTTGTTCTGTATGTGTGTATTGTAAAGTCAAATTAAATTGTTACAGATCCTATGTCTGTAACTGGATGTCGATGGTTTGATTATTAATTTCTTGCAATTTCTTTCTCATAAAAGTTGAAGATATTTCAGTGCATATATTGACCCATCCTGTCATAACGAAATTTATATTCAATTGCTGTTAATACCGTGCAATCCGATACAGCATGTTCAATTGCTTCTGTATACTTATCATAAAATCTGTATTTAGGCTCTTCTTCATTATTATTATTATTATTATTATTATTATTATTATTATTATTATGTTAATGGCCTATTAAATATCTTATAAGCTGAATAAAATACCTTCTCATGAGATGAGGAGGATTTTATTTAATTATATATACAGGTTGTATCAAAAATACTTTACAAACTTTCGTGGCGGTTTCCTTAAACCAAAGCAAGTTCAAATTATGGGGGGCTTTCGGAACTATTCGACAGCGTATGCGAGTATTTGAAATGGTTCGTCAACCAATGATCCGACGAGTGCATGCGAGTGTAGAAGCAAAATGAAGACACTTTGAACATTTGTAATAAGTTGCTGTGTTGAGTTACAACGATGCCCTTTTGGACACACATTTATATGAACATTTTACTTTGTTTTGGTGTCAGGAACCCGACCTCCAAATTTTGCAAAAGTATTCGTGGATTGTATCTTGGACTGTACATTTAACAGCGTCTACCGTAAACTTTACACTTAATAATTCAAAAACGAAGAATTTGCGGACATCTGTTTATAAAAAATGTTGTCCTTATTTTGGTGTATTGAAACCGCCCCAAAAGTTTGTAAAAGTATTGTTCATACACCCTATATATATATATATATATATATATATATATATATATATATATATATATATATATATATATATATATATATATATGTATGTGTGTGTGTGTGTACTAAGAATAAATATACATTAGTTCATCCCGTTTGGTGTAATTGCGTTTAATGCACGTGATAATCGTTAGGCACAAATTTAAACTGACCTTTATTAATTTCAGTATTTATATTGTGGTGTTAAAATAGTGGCGCATATATATATATATATATATATATATATATATATATATATATATATATATATATATATATATTCACATACGTATAACCGATATCAATCCTATCAATACCTCATAATGTGTAATTTTAATTACCCTCTGGAATCTTATCTGCCCTACTTATCCTCATAACACGCTATTCTTAATTCCCTTATCCCAGTCAAGGGACAACCGTTATCTATCCTACATAGCCTCATAATATGCACTTCTTACTTCCCTTCCACGAGTCTAGGGTCAACAGTTATTTATCCTACATAATATGCTCTTCTTGCTACCTAGTTTACGCACTTACGAAGATGTTCAGGCGGAGTTCGAATTCCAGTCAGGTTCATTATATCCACTTACTCGCAAATATCCTTGAGAAGGATATGAATATATCTTCTCTTCCTGGTTTACGGATCAAATAGTAATATTTGTTTCTGGAAAAATCATCGGTACTATAAAATGTTTATCCACTCGCAATAAAAAAAAATCATTTATTCGTACAAAACCAGTTTCGGCTTTACATAAATCGTGAAAAAAATAACCCAATTAATCAATGAAACATTCCTTTTTTTTACAACAACCTCATTCAGCAGTCATCTAAACCTAATCACTCTTGCCTCTTGTATTATGTGAACAATAGTATTAAAAACATATTCTGAAATGTACTGAAACTTTCTTCTGTATTAATGGAGGTTTAACGAATGATCGTTGGACAAAAATTATACGAATTTTCATTATATTTTTATGCTCTTTCTATCACTTCTCTTGTTTTTTTTTATTGCATCACAAACGATTGGGCAACAAAGGCCCAGCTTGATAAATAGTTAAATAAATAGACAATATTTTTTCATCTCTTTACCAGCAAAGGTAGCTTCCAAAACACAAGAAATATTAATGATAGTTTTTGAGAAATATGACATTTAAAGAGGTTCAAGAGGGGTGTTTAGAAGGTGAAGAGATCTAAAGGAAATGATGAACATTTCTGCGAACGGAAAAGTAAAAATAACAAACAAAAATTGTAAATCAAAAGTAAACGGAGATGAAATAGCAGAAGGAAATATAAACGTTGTGTGTGGGTGAATGCTTAGAAGAAAACATTTAAACGTGTAGGAAAGGGAAGCAAAGAGAAAAATTACTTCATTGAAAAAGGAAGTGAATTTTCGCTTCAGTAGACTGTTTCAAGACAAAATGTAGCAGAGAAGAAAATATTTCGAGGACCAACAAAAATCTTTTAAAAAAATAAACGAAAGGTCGTCATTGATGGGCCGCATTATAATAAATATCAATTAAGAAGAAATAAAAGAAATGTCTAAAAAGGATAAGGAATAGGCACCAGCAAAGATTTAAATAAAAAAAATCGAATTAGATATATTGGATGGAAAAACTGTAGAATATCGAAGAAAGTTTGGAGATGAAGATCTGAAAATCTTACAAAAAATAAACAGTTTCTATAGAAGGAATAATGGAAGAAATGAGTGAAAAACGGAAAGAAATAAGTAGATGTCATCGCTATAAGTTTCGATTAAATACTGCGATGTTGGGCAGGACGAAATTGAGTGGAAATGTGCAGTAACGTAAATCAGCTTTGCGGTTTGTATCGACAGAAGACCAGTTAAAAGTGGGAAAACATTTTGGTGAAAACGAGATACAAAAAGAAACGTTATAAATTAAGAAAAAGAGAGATGAAATGAGAGAACTACTGAGAAAATCGAAATATGAGTGAAAAAAAAAACAGATTACAGATGGAAGGATCGGAAGAGGAGGAAGAATTGTAAAAACGAAATGAAAAAAAAGGATAGAAAGTAATGGGAAAGTCAAAGAAAGAATATACGGAAAATGAAGTAGACAATGCAGGAGAAAGAACGAGAGATATCATATGCTAACATAAAACGAGTTGAAATATACTGGTATTTAAGAAAGAAAGAAGAAAGAAAGAAAGAACACAGACAAAAAAAGGAAATAGTAAATAAAGACAGAAGAAAGAAGAAAGAAAGAAAAAGAAAGAAAGAGAAAAAAGAGAGAAAGAAAGAATAAGACAAGTGTGTGAAGAGTTTACATGTCCAAAATGTAAAAAGAGTAAAAATAACCGCTAAAATTTCGGAAAGGCAAAAATAGGAAAAAGGAAAGAAACAATTAAAATAACAAAAATGAGAAAAAGAGGAGAAAAAGTAAAAACTGTAAACCAAATAAATAAAGTGAGAAACTACAAGAATCCCAAGCGTGATGACAAACGGAGGTAAAAGAGAGCGAGGAAAAGCCATGAAAAATTGTTATTCTAAAGAAGTAAAGAAAAAAATGGGAAAAATCAAACACGTTTCATAAAATTCCAAATAGAGAAGAAAAAAAAAATCTTGGCGAAGCTGACGACAAACTTTCAGGATTTTTTTCCTGCCAACTAATGATTATTATCAAAGAATTCCTTCGTTTTAATCTTGTTTCCATCCGGGTTGCGCTAACTGCCCGTGTTGCAAATTTATTTTCGTTTTGTTTTTTGGGGTTTTTTTTCCTTTTTTTTTTCTTTTTCTTTTTTTTTTCTTTTTCTTTTTTTCACGAGGTTGTATTCTATTCTTAAAAAGGGAGCGTTTGATTAGAAGATTATTATTATGATTATTATTATTATTATTATTATTATTATTATTATTATTACTACTATTATTATTATTATTATTAGAACAGTGATATTAGCATTAGAAATAGTTCGTAATGTTATTGTAATAATGCTAACAATGGTGGCGATGAAGTTTATAAGGATCACCAGGGCAACTTCCCGATATCTGTCCTTATAAAATATTAGTGCTAATGATGTGTTTTATATATGTATGAAGTTTCATATATTTTTAAAAAATAACAGACGCTGACGACAACATCAATAATAATAATAATTTTGAAAAAAAATGTGGTACATTAGGACATCAATAATTACAGTTGTAGTTGGAGCCATTGTATTGATTGTGAAAAGTTCCGATAGACTCTTTGAAAGGATTCCTGTAGCCTACGCCTTAAAAAATACAAAAGATTGTACTCACAAATACAATTCACACGTTACGAATAGCTTTATCTATGTAAAATGTGTCTGATCTAAGGTTGTTTTCTAATTAAAAAAAATGATCTGTGGAAGATGTCATGAAGCCATTTCTGAACTTAGGTCTCCGGAAGCAAATGTGTATAAAACGGAAATCAAATAAATCAAAATAATAATAATAATAATAATAATAATAATAATAATAATAATAATAATAATCTTCTGCTTCCTTCGCATCTGGTCCCATACAGACGATCAACATCAGCATTAGGATAATGCATGCGGTGGCAAATGAGAAATTTTCTCGTTTCACTTAATGTCAGCTATGCTCCAATTAAGGCTGTTGAAATATGTATTGCACCATAGAGACAAACCAAAGTGTTTATGTCTGATATGCTTTTTTGTGAATTCAACTCGGTATTTAACACCCGACGCATAGGTCAGTAGTATTCCGACTTTCTGCTTCATTTAGGTATGCTGAATTCCACACCCTTCGCTGACCCCTGGGTATTAATAGTCTTCTTTTTGTTCCAGATCCCTAACCTTTGTGACAAAATCTAGAACAGAAACACACTACTTGTAGAGCTCTCGTAAAATATTACTGCTACTTCTACTACTATAACTACTACTACTACTACTAATAATAATAATAGATTGTAACTTGATTGGACTTCTCAAGAGAAAAATATTTATAAAGTGGACTCTTCAGTATTTACATTAGTCGGACTATTGTCCTCATCTTTGTCGCCATATTTGTCACAACGTTTTGGCCGTTCAGGTGGTTGGAATTTCGAACCGAACCCTTTATTTCGATCACTGGGGTAGACTGTTCTAGTTCCACGAGCCATGTTTGATGGATGTCAGTTCTCAGTTATCTCCTGGTAATTTTCCCTCTGAAAGTTCTCCACTGCCTGAACCGGGTATTGAACTCACACTCTTTGGGTCTGTCACTGGATCTAACCAACGCCTTTATCCACTGTACCATGTGTCCTTGAGGACTAGAACAGTCTACCCCAGTGATCGAAATAAAGGGTTCGGTTCGAAATTCCAACCACCTGAAGAAGGCCGGAGCGTACAACGGCCGAAACGTTGTGACAAATATGGCGACAAAGATGAGGACAATAGTCCGACTAATGTAAATACTGTACATAATACCTCATCTCAGAAATATAGACAGACTGTGGACTCTTCAATAAAAAAGATTGCATCGACTCTGCTCACAATGGACTTTTGCACTAAAGAAGACGAAGGGATGAAAGATCCAAGAGCAACAGTAGAAATAAATGGTGGATGAACAGAGCAGGAAATACCAAGAAACGATAAGATAAACATACGAACAGACATTTTTGTAGAGGCGTATCAGGTGTATAAATTGAAGTAACTACATATGAAACGACATGGTTAGAAAGAGGACATCTGAAGATAAGAAATGAATAATAGCTAATGGGATCCCACAAAATATCATCAGAAATAATTATTTTTAAAAAGGCTATGATAGATAAGAAAAAGGCGCCAAATGTTTGAAGATCATCAATCGTATAGGACAGGGATAGGCAAACATTTGGAGAGAGCAGACCAGTAGTACAGCGTATTGGAGAAGGAACGTGGTATCAAATGCACTATAATAAATTATCTAGACCTCAAACTGCTCCTTCATGAAGGTTGCTTTTGTCTGGAGGTTTAAAGAAAAAGTTAATGTTATATTATTCAAACAAGGTTCTTTATTCTACTGCAGAAATAACAGGATAACAGCACAATCAAACAAAAATACAAATTCCCTACTACGAAAGAAATGCAGTTAAAACTGGTAAATTATTTAATGAGACACTTGTTTCTACTCATTGTTCAATAACCACTTCACATCAGGTAAAATATTTATCGATGACAGGAGCAAAACATCATCATGTTGGTCATCACCTAAGCTGGATCTCAAACGACTTTTAGTATATTTCATTTTGGAAAAAGGTTGTTCGCGAGTATATGTACTTCTAAATAACGATAGCGTCATTTCCGCATTATTAAATAGGCTTTGGTATTGTCCGTTTGGCAAAACATTTCTTGTATAACTCAGCAGTGGATTCGGAAAAAATTCGTCGCATTGTAATTCGATTAACTCCAACTGATTATTTCCTGCCACTTGCTCTACAAATTAATTAGATAATTAGTGTCCAGGTGTTAAGTTGGCAGGCCGAACAAAAATGCTTCGCGAATCGGATGTGGCCTGGAGACCGTGGATGATATAGGATGTAAAAGTTGACTTAAAAAGAAGCCTTAGAGTTAAGCGTGACAGAGAGCAGGTGGTAATCCGATGAGAAAGGATTAAACCGCTATGGATTTAGTTTGAAAATCAATAGTATATTCAGTATATGGAAACTGTCTCAATGAATAGGAAACACACAATTTTCTGGTGTTTAAAATTCAAACGGATTCAATCAGGTAAAGGAGGCTAGATTGTTGATTATTTAAACGGATCACCCAATAAGGGACAGAAGGTCAGACGATGTTTCATATTCATCCTGATCACAGAATCAGAGAGAAGGCGAAATGATACTTCAGATTCAAACGGATCGACAAATCAATGACAGCAATTAAGGTGATGTTACAGATTTAAGTGGACCGCCCAATCAGGGACAGAAATTTAAATGATGCTTCAGCTTCATACAGATCACCCACTCAGTCAGAAAGTTAGATGATGGTTCAGATTTAAACGAAACGCAGGTCAGGTGACGTTTCATATTCACACTGATCACCTAATCAAGGACTGATTTTCATATTAAATTTCAGATTCAAACTATTCATTCAATAAGAGTCAAGAGGTCAGATTAAGTTATAATTATTTTCAGAAAGTGGATGTCGCTGTTGCAACAGTCGAAACCGTAAGATTGAAAGAAGTAGTAAAGCTGATGAAATATCGAAGGAAATATAAAAATAAAATGTGGAATAAGAATCAGAAAAACGTGACTAGTATTTTCGGAAAAATCCCAACAATTCTAGCGAAAAGACTAGACGAATTAGAAATTGTCGGATGAATTGAGCCAATCATGACGGAACATTACTTCAAGCAGATACATAGAGAACGATGTACTGGTGAGTAAGAATGCAATCGTTTTACTTCAACAGTTACACCTAGTTTCAATAGTGATAATGGTAGCCCCAATTTTGGTCAAACATTGTTCTTTTGCGAGCAGCGCTTGGAGTGGCTTAACCAATCATAGCATGACACTCTCTTCCACAGGCTGGAATATGGAATGATGGTTTGAAGTTGCTCTCTCTCTCTCTCTCTCTCTCTCTCTCTCTCTCTCTCTCTCTCTTTCTCTCTCTCTCTCTCCCTGCTTCTTTCGTTTTCTTCTGATCTCCACAGCTTATTTCGCCTTTTCATAGCCTTTTTGACTCCTCCATGAACAGAATGATGCCAACTGCTGCAATTGGCTGCAAACTGTTCCCAGCTACCAGAGTCGATGCCTGTGCGTTTCAAGTCCTTCTTGCAAACGTTCTTGAAGCGTAACGTGGTCGGCCTACAGGACCAGCCCACCATATATGATATATTTTGATATAAGGCCGTCAATATTTAAATGGGTGTCAACAGTAATTAATTATTCTAAAAATTTTATAACGAAAAACTAGAAATCCGTCTAAGATTCGAAACTATCATAACGATATTCTGGGAAAGAGCTTAAATATTAACATGATAACATTAGTGAAACTCTATTGAAATGTGCCAGTTGCCATTGGTGGAAAATCTTAATAAGTAAATGAAATAAAGCAAGTGACAGAGGTCAATATGAAGGAATTACACGACGAAAAATGTTTTGAGTCTTTCTGAGTCATAGGAATCAGTTCAAATTATTTATGAAAACATGAAGACAACATTGGAATCACGTATACCCTGAGACTGTGATATTGATTGAAACATAGATAAGAAGAAACAGTAACATATAATAATATCTCAAATTCGAACAGCATCCTGCTTAAGATGATAAAACTGAGCAAATCTCATATTATTCAAGATAATAAGAAACAATACCCGAGCAGAATTATTATGGAAATTAAATTTTATTATCTTCGAGGCTAAAGAAAATAGGTCTCTCACTGAAATTGACTTCATTAAAATTATATTATAAAATTAATTATATATATTAAAATTATATCTAAATAGATATTTGGATTACGGCCATATCACGTTGAAACACTAGTTCTCCTACGATCACTGAATTTGATCAACTTCGAAACGGGTTAAAACCAGATGCTTTAAGCTTGGATGTTCGGGTGGTGTAACGGATAACCGTTCGTAATTGGAAATCGGAGATCACGGTTCCAATTGTAGTCGGGTTCGTTATATTCACTTACGCGCAAATACCCATGTATCTAGCTCTTCTCTTCCCAGCTATAGATTAATTAGTAAGACTTGTATCAGTAAATCTTTATTTTCCCCAACAAAATTCTTAAACTTTAAAATATTTTATGACTTTAAATAAGCTGACACAAACTGATAAACCGTAAAGAACAAATGAATCCACCAAATGGAAAATTGCCATACCTCTCTACAGCAGCAGGATTTCCATTTCCACGGTAGCCAGGATAATAGCTAAACATACACATTAAACGACGAAAGGAATTCAAGTCTTTGAACGAAGCGATTCAAGTCTTTGAACTAAGATATTTTACAAGGTAACCAAAAAAGTTCTGTCCGTTTTTAAAGAAAAAAAAGAAAACGCTTCACAACTTATATTTAGTCGGTAGAACTCGGGGGGGGGGTGACGCAAAGAAGTCCGTGAGGGCTTTGCGCAAGTCTGCTTCATTGGTGAAGGATTTCCCACGAAGATGTTTATCCAGGGAGTGGAAGAGATGGTAATCGGATGGCGCAAGGTCAGGTGAATAAGGTGGATGGCACAAAGTCTCCTACCCAAGTTGCTGTATGGTATCCCTGACCACTCGCGCGACATGCGGCCTGGCGTTGTCATGGAGGAAAAGCACACCTTTGCGATTCACCAGTGCTGGCTCCTTCTGGTGCAATGCCTGTTGGACACGTTCCAATTGCTGCGAGTATAGGTCTCCAGTGACCGTTTGGCCCGTTGGTAGCAGTTCATAATGAACTACTTGACGACCTGTCCACCAGACACAAAGCATAATCTTGCGTGGGTGCATAGGCGGTCTTGCGGTGTGAGCGACAGCATCTTGAGGAGACAACCAATGTCTGGAACGCTTGGGAGTTTCGTACAGAACCCACTTTTCATCACTGGTAAGCACTCGATTGAATAAGGATGCGGTACGGTGGCGAGAAAGCAGCGATACGCAGGCTGCTACTCGTTATTCCTTGTGAACCTCCAACAGAGTTTGCGGAACCCACTTGCTCAGTTTGTACGTCTTACCTAGGCGGTGCAGGTGAATTCTAACTGTTTCATCGGAAACATTGAACTGTCTTGCAAGTTCACCACACGTTAGACTACTGTCCTCTTCAATGGCCGCCTTCAGGACTCCGTCATTCAAGACCTGTGGTCGTGCACTGCGAGGATCATCATGGAGAGACAAATCTCCCGACTTGAATTTTCGAAACCAACGCCTTGCAGTACGTTCATCCACAGCACTATTCACAAACGTTTGACATATGCGGCGACTTGATGCAACTGGTGATAAGCCCACTTTGAAGTCGTAAAGCAAACAGACCCGAACGAGATCTCTAGACACTTCCATCCTTCTCACAGCTGTCCGGCTTATAACTGATGGCCGGGCACGGTGCGCGTGTTTTTATAACGTCTGATGGAACATTCAGCTGTCCGAATTTGAAAACAATTGCTACACGCATTTCGTATATATTTCAACTTCATTCAATGACTAAGCAAAAAATGACAGAACGTTTATGGTTACCTTGTACTTACGCCGCAAAAGATCTGTGTCAATGAAATGGGGTAGACAAAAACCCATCGGTGAATGAAACTTTTTCTGTCGTTTCTCACCTCAGGATCTGATAACCCAGATGTGGATGAGTTATATATGCTATTTATAATGGAAAAATATATATCAAACAGGTAAGTCGTTAAGTGAGTAGAAAACTTTGGAAGTGACATTTCTCATGAGGAAGAAAAAAGAAGTATCAACATGCGACAAATTACTTATGTTGCATCAATTTCCGACAGGTATATGCATGTAAAATAATGGTGTAGAAAGTTACCTGTGGGTGTCGGGTTCAAATCCCGACTGGGTTCGTTGTGTTAGCTTTCCCAAAAATACACGTTGAAAGTTAAGTCGTTAAGTCCAGCGAGAAATTAACAGTAGGTTAGACTGAACTAGGTATCCTTGAATGGTAAACAGTATAACCTGTTTAAGAGAAATACAAACCAATTTTATGTGGAATTACTGTAACGGTAACCTCCAACAACGGTAAAAGAAAAGTGAAACTATACCTCTATACTACACACAACTATCTTCAGGACAAACAGCAACAATATCTAACGGAAAACATATGAAGAAGAGAGGAAGTACAAATCAAGAAGAAAAAATCAAACAAGAAAAAAGTGGAAAAGAAATAATAAATTTAAAAAAATGATTGATTCGTGTTCCACGGCTTATCAAAGTCCTGAGTACGATGGTAAACAGTTTTTCCCAGGTCCATCCTTACTCGGTGTGGTGCTAGTATCTGTTAGGATCCCAGTTATGGGCAAATAGGGACTCCCACCCAAACAAAAATACTATGAAATTAAAAATACATTTTAATAGTAAAACTACCAGCAATACATTTATATCTAAAAAGACCTACAATACATAATGAACAATACATTTCATCTTAACTTGAAAGCATACAATTGCGTTCAAAATATTTAATTGAAGCCATAAAATTGTGTTCAAAGTCTTTAGATTTTGGATTAAATAACCCATAGGTGTTGATATACCTCTAAACAAAACCAGACAAACGGCTTATAAACCCATTGCAGGTTATTTGATGCCAGAATATATTTTTATATTGTAAGAATTTTTTTCGACATACTTATGATTTAATGATACAAGTCTTACTAATTGACCCATAGCTGGATTGGAGAAGACGTGGATTCATACCTTTGCTAATGGTCTTTGCGCGAAACCAACTGGAATTGGAATTCCGTTCTCCAGTTAACAATTCCGAGCCATTATCCATTACACCACACGCGCATCCCAGCTGTTATTCCACACCGGTCACCTCCGCTGGAGGTTGTTTAACTTCGTTGATCGCATGGGAACCGGTGTTTAAATTTGATATGGCCCTACCCCCAAAAAATGAAATAAATAAAATAGTAAAACATGAAAAACGAACAGACAGGAGAAAGCGAAATAAAGAAAAGGAAGATAAGAAACTGAAAACTAAAGAAAAAGAATGAACACAAGGAGAAAAATTGAAAAAGGAAAAAGAAAAAAAGAATGAAAACCTAAAAGAAAGAAATAGCAAGGAAAAGGAAAGGAAGGCCAACCAACCTTTAAAGTTTTGTTTTTATATCGTTGTTTTACTTTTCTGTCTATAATCTAACCGATTTATTCAAGATTTAGTTATACGCTTAATTGCTATAGAATGTTATACATCTTTTCTGATAATTCACCCCAAAATAAAAAAGACATATTTACTAAAATTCACATCAATTCTCGCCGTGCGAAGCCCTTCCATTGCACTCCAGTTGGGTTGACCTTTGCGTCGCCCCAAATGTGGGCGACACGGGTGCGCTATTTCTAAGTGTATCGTCTACATTCGCACTCACTCTGATAAACTAGCCTCAAAAATTTTTTTATTTATTTTTTAAACTGTAAAAATTTCCTTGTAAATACCTCGAATATCATTCACACTTAGGAAATGTGAATAACTCCATGATTTTTGGTGATTTATTTTTTATTCTGAGGGTTGGCGTTTTTATGAGGCAGGCTAAACAAGTTTTGTTTTAGAATTTAGAATTTCAAGAGTCAAAAATTTAAATTAAAAAAAAACTCCCACTTATTTATTTAAATTTTATAATTTATTTAAAATTTATAATTTTGGTGGGTTAATTAATATTTGTAAGAAGTAACTTTACATTTGGGTGGGAAGTGAATTAACAGAAAAAATCCCGACCAAGTACCTTTTGACGATGATGTGTTGAAAATTGTCTTATTTTCTCTGTATATTGGTAGCATCTAAAATCAACAAAAACAATTTTCTTTCATAAATGTTGCATCGACAGATGGCGACCGCCTGTGGTTAAGTCGATATCAGTTGCCTTTCCATAAGGAGCGAGATATATAGCCAAGTAATATCTCCGTGACCGAATGTAATATACACTCGACAGTTATTATTCTTTAAGTGGACCTTGAGTTGAGTCTATTTCTTGTTGCGATAGCCGATTCCTTGAAGAGCAAAATACTTTTTGGACTTTCAGATTTCAAAACATGTTTTATCTGCTTCTAATTAAGTCTTGTTGGTCATTATTTTATGCTCGGTTCGCTGACTTATTTAAAAGTTGATTATGTCGTAGGTGATTTCGTACGACCTGGTATTGTGCATAAAGCGTGCTGCGTGATTGAAAGGTTGCAGGAAGATGACGTCAACAGCGGCAGTAATTTTGAAACGTAAAATAGACTGACAAATCTATAAGAATCTAAACTGAAAGAAAATAGTACGTATCTTAATGGGATGTGCGTGTAGGGTTAGGGTTATAGGTTCAGAAAATGGGGTGACTGAGCAGAATTAACAACCCGGCGAAGTTCACTTTCACAGTATAAGCATTGTTTAAGGCATGAATCTATCTATTCTAGCACTGAGTTAAATAGGAGGGTGTCATAGGTGCTGAATTCAAAGACGGGTGGATACCACACCCACACTTTCCCAAGAAATGATAGGAGTTCAGAGATAATGAAAAATGGATT
Source organism: Acanthosepion esculentum (assembly GCA_964036315.1). NCBI lineage: Eukaryota > Metazoa > Mollusca > Cephalopoda > Sepiida > Sepiidae > Acanthosepion > Acanthosepion esculentum. The sequence continues at coordinate 54,895,192 of OZ038511.1, read as the reverse complement.
CGTGGAGCTCCATTTTTGCTAACGTCGGAGGAAGCTATAGTGTTAAAAATGTTGTTATATCTTTCAACTGTTTTTATTTTTCTCGTTACAGCAAAAAAGATATGTGATCTTCAGGGATCACGCTGCCATGAAAAAAGTACGCAGGTGTAGGCTTTAAGTGTCCTTTTGTAGTCCCAGTAAACAGAAATATCTCTCTCAAAGAGGAGAGTAACAAAACAAGGGGAGACCACTCTTGATTATTCATAGCACATGCTACAGCAAATGCATTTCAATCCAATCTCTTGATTCAATATTTTTTTAGCTATAAAAGTAAGCTACTTCAGTTCTTCTAGGTTCTTCCACGCATCTACTATATCTATGAAGAGTAACGTGAATTGTTCCAGTTACTCTAGTAATTCTGGTACTACCGTCATTTCTGTCTACCATAAATTCTAATAGCTTTTAAGCATAAGCTTACAAAGTATTTATATCGTCATTTTCTTTCGTGTTATGACTTACACGAGAGGATATTTAAAACACCATTCTTTCTTTATCAAGATAAAAATACAACGGCTCTCTCCCTCTCTCCCTCCCTCTCCCTCCCTCTCTCTCTCTCTCTCTCTCTCTCTCTCTCTCTCTCTCTCTCTCTCTCTCTTTGCACCCCAACAGGACGCATTACTCCTCGTTGAGCCTCGATTTTCATTCGTACTGGTGTGTACAAAACTTGGAAAAGTCCGCTGTATGTTCACAAAGAAAGGAAAAAGGCGGTCAATATCGTGACGCGACAAATGAGAAGGTGAAGGCGATTCTCAAAGTTAGGATCCTCCTCTCCGTTGGTAGTTGCAGAATTAAAAGAAAAAACTTGTAGTTCAAACGAATGATTTTTTTTTTTTTAGGGAAATATTTCGACTACCAGTTGCCAGTCTTGGTCACTCCTTAATTTGAGTAAAACTGTGCAAAAAACTAGAAACACTTCAGAATTCAAATCAAGGAAAACAAACCGAATTAATGACGTTTACAACGTAAGAGCAAGTTGAGGCGAAAAAAAAAAAGGAATTTTGATTTTTCTCTAAAAAGGCAATTTGTAGAGAAAAACAAAATTCTGGCAATTGCTACTTGAAATATTTCCATAAAAGAAATCATTCGTTGGAACTACAAGTTTTTTTCTTCCAATTATGAATTTCATTTCCCTTATAAGTAGTTGTTTATTCAGCAATTCGAGACGCTAGGTCGGTAAAAGTTAAAATGGCTTCTGCTTGTATCTGTCTATATTTCTGAGATGAGGTATTATGTACACTATTTACATTATTCGGACTATTGTCCTTATCTTTGTCGCCATATTTATTACAACGTTTGGGCCGTTGTACGCTCCGGCCTTCTGCAGGTGGTTGGAATGTCGAACTGAACCCTTTATTTCGCTCAGTGGGGGAGACTGTTCTAGTTCCACGTGCCATGTCTAATGGATGTCAGTTATCAGTTATCTCCTGTTAATTCCCCTCTCCAAGTTCTCCACTGCCCTATTGAACTCAAATTCTATGTGTCCTGTCACTGGATCTAATTAACGCCTTTATCCACTATGCCATGTGTCCTTCAGAACGTCTGCGTATGAATTTCTGGGTATTATAAACCTAATTCCAGCACGACAGGCTAATAAATAAGCTCATCTCTTCAGCCAACGAGAACTATATTCTACCAATCCTACTTATATCTCTATCGAGACATCCAGCTGGCAATGGGCGGCTTGAAACTATTCCCTAACAGGCGTTCCAGATCGCATCTTAACCGACAGCCTCTACCTGCCATTCTAACTGTGACTGTCTAAATAAAACTGGAAGTGGAATCTTCACAATCAGACAAAAGTCGCTCCTTCCCAAATGTTATTTATTTATCTGTTTATATTATTTTTCCACAAAGGGCGCCCGCTTGAAAGATTTTATGTTATATATGCTACTGCTGGTCATCAAAACACTAGAAATTTGAGACTTAAATAAAATAATTTCGAGTGACCGCCTGGTGATGTTGTGTTTTAACAATGTTAAGACTTATCTTCTGGGTATTTTTCGAATGATTACTTGAATCTTAAAACTTCAACGCAAATTCTTTTTCGTAAAGACAATATCTGATTTGTTATAATAGACTTTGTATAGTCCGGTGCAAATTTATTGCGTAATTCCCCGTGAATCATACATCCCATCAATCATGATTATTTTTGTATTTCTTTTGGGTCAGTTCTACTCGCTCGTCTATTTCCACCACATAACGACGACTGCTGCTAATTGCTTGCGTCTAATTGGTTTTTGTTTTGACATAATTAGTTTGCTGCTCTTGTTTTGGACTGCTATTTTTATTCCGATTCTTTTTATAGACACGCTAGTCATTTTGTCTGCATTATCTGATAATTATCATTTGAATTCTCCGGATTTATATTAATGCTGAACAACTCAACAATATAAGGCCTTACTAGCAGTATTGATAGTTAAACATGAGGTATAATGATAATGTTAATATTTATATATTTGCATATTATTATTATTATTATTATTGTTATTATTATTATTATTGTTATTATTATTACAACACTTAGGGAAGATCGCAATTTAAGAAAAAACAATGGTCAGCAATGTTTAACACTGTTTCGATAATGTCTTTCATCTTCAAGTTATATTTAAAAATTGCATACAAGTATAAAAAATACAAGTCTTAGTGCAAATGTCGCTTGTTGTACAGTATTCTAATATTTTGTTAATCATTTCACCCGAAGGAAGGCAATAAATGCACTAAGGCACAAAGGGTTAATGAACGTGAAAGAATAAGAAAAAGAACATCTTTATTTATGAGCGAGAACAATAAAAGTGGAGTAATCAAAAAAATAACCATTGTTGTGGAGTAAACGGTAAACCCCTGGTGACTATATGAACTAGACCATTTCTATAAAATGCTCCAGGTTAGCAGTATAACTGGTGGTTTCCACCCAGGTAGTTCGATGTCTGGCTCGCGACTGACAAGACTTCTGTTTTCAGGCAGAAGATGACTCAACCGTGTCTCTGTCCGTAGACAGAGTTTCGGCTGAGAAAAACAGCCAAGCAAAGTACCGTTCTCCGTAATTGTGGGGAATGGGTACATTTTTCACAAGAGGCCCGAGTTACCCAAGTTAAGCCTGACATTGTGTTACATCTCATACCAGTCGGGGGACTGGGTAAATACCTAGATGTTTCGAGTTACGCAGTTCACTGTCTGGTTTGTGACTGACAAAACATCTCTCTTCGGCAGAGGGTGACTCAGTCTGACTTCAGATAGAAACTCAACTGAGAAAAACAGATGAATAATGTAATTTAGGGAGGGGAATAAGTAAATTTTGAATATTGGCCCAAATGGACACGCTTGAGTTCCCCACAATAATCCATAAGTAGACGTTAGTGGGAAGAAGCTATTCAAGTGGAAGTTACATCGTCAATGGAATACGAAGGGAATGAGCGTGGTTCGCTACAATGAGTGCGGCATGGAAGGTTTTAACCGTGACAGTTAGAACTGGTGGAGGTAAGGAATGTAATTCGTATGAACACTTTCCATGGAAATAGCGATAGAGTAGCGAGAAACTTACTAAGTTTACTCTTTGGGAAAAGAGGTTTCTAGAGTGGAAAATAATTTATCACCCACAACGACGCTTTTGGCATCTTGATAGGCCATTAACCCAAATGGTCGGTTATACTGTAGAGTGTTTCTAACCAAAGCAGCAAAGTTGTAGGCTCCCAAATATGGTGCCGAGGTCCAATATGCATCAATCTGCTTGTAAAATATCTGCTCGTGGTAATAATTCATTCGTTGCTTGGTTGATTAGTTGGTTTTGTTTAGCGACATATCAGCTTCTATATAATTCATTCGGATGGACGACTTACTGCTTGACATGATTGACATGAAAGATTATTTTACGCCGCTTAAGTGAAGGGTTACCTGAGAGATGTTTCGTTCATTGCTATAGGCAATAATTCAGAGTTCGCTCTGGGATGATGGAACGTCACTAGTTTGACTGTATACAGATGATAGTTTAGACATAGCTGAATTGGTTGTATGCAGTGAAATACATCCTTATGAGAGATTCGTTTTGAAGAGACTATGTAGAAACATTACACACATTTTCAAGATAATATAGTTATTGAAGTGACAAAAGTTTTATGTATTTGCTACTGGTGATGCTATCGATTAGATTAATAAAGATGTATCGACCTTACTGATGTTATCGTCGTATTTTATGGAAAGTATTAAGAAAATAATAGAAGAAATAACATTTCGGCTTCCTCGAAATAAAACAACATGCTCGCCTGAAATCAGCAACTTTTCCAAGATTTACAGAGTAACTGGGGGTTAAAATCACGGGATCTGGAGTTTCCGCACTCGCTTGTAACACTGGAGCCATACATCGTTTGTGTCTATTAGGCAGACCCTTATTTATGACTATATATTATCCCAACAACAAATTGACAGATGTTTCAGAACGCCTTATCCTGGGGACGTCAGATACTGCAGTAAATTTATGATTCAAAGAAAGGAAAAAATATTTTGAAAAGTTTTAATAATATTTACGAGACAACTCGAGGCTATAATGTGTCTTGAAATATTAATGCACGAAACGGAAAATGTATTTAGCTCCTTACCAGTGATTCTCCAACAGTCTTCATTTTATCTCTTTATTATATTTTGTAATTGTTTTTCATAAAGAGCCAAAAAGCTATCAATATTTAAAAAATGATATAAATATATAAATTTTATTCAGACATTATATATTTAGATATGTATATTTGTGTGTATATGTAAGAACGTTAGTGCATCACTTCAAAATACATATCCTCTCACACACATACCTTTTTATAATATTCACATATTTTTTTATAATATTCAAATACAAAGAGTAAACTGACGGAGATAGATAGATAGATAGATAGATAGATAGATAGATAGATAGATAGATAGATAGATAGATAATAAACAGACTGAGATAGATAGATAGATAGATAGATAGATAGATAGATAGATAGATAGATAGATAGATAGATAATAAACAAACTGAGATAGATAGATAGATAGATAGATAGATAGATAGATAATAAACAGACTGAGATAGATAGATAGATAGATAGATAGATAGATAGATAATAAACAAACTTAGATAGATAGATAGATAGATAGATAGATAGATAGATTATAAACAGACTGAGATAGCTAGATAGATAGATAGATTATAAACAGACTGAGATAGCTAGATAGCTAGATAGATAGATAGATAGATAGATAGATAGATAGATAGATAGATAGATAGATAGATAGATTATAAACAGACTGAGATAGCTAGCTAGCTAGCTAGGTAGATAGATAGATAGATAGATAGATAGATAGATAGATAGATAGATAGATAGATAGATAGATAGATAGATAGATAGATAGATAGATAAGACTAGACTGGGATAATTATATTTGAATCGATTGGGATATGTAGAGACGAATGGTGTAAGAGATAAATAGATATGGATAAAGTCGGATAGATAGATAGATAGATAGATAGATAGATAGATAGATAGATAGATAGATAGATAGATAGATAGATAGATAGATAGATGAGAATAGATTTGGATAATGAGATAACAATCGACTGGGATATATAGATATGGATAGTGAAATAAATAAATAGATAAGTACAGACTTGGATAGATAGATAAATTGATTGATATAGTAATGAATATAATAGCAGATAGATAGATAGATAGATAGATAGATAGATAGATAGATAGATAGATAGATAGATAGATAGAGAGAGAATGAGATAATTAGATATGTAGATAGGAATAGTTTAAGCGATATATATATATATGAATCTATTCGGATAGATAGATAGATAAATAGATAGATAGATAGATAGATAGATAGATAGATAGATAGATAGATAGAGAATGAGATAATTAGATATGTAGATAGGAATAGTTTAAGCGATATATACATATATGAATCTATTCGGATAGATAGATAGATAGATAGATAGATAGATAGATAGATAGATAGATAGATAGATAGATAGAGAATGAGATAATTAGATATGTAGATAGGAATAGTTTAAGCGATATATATATATATGAATCTATTCGGATAGATAGATAGATAAATAGATAGATAAATAGATAGATAGATAGATAGATAGATAGATAGATAGATAGATAGATAGATAGATAGATAGAGAATGAGATAATTAGATATGTAGATAGGAATAGTTTAAGCGATATATACATATATGAATCTATTCGGATAGATAGATAGATAGATAGATAGATAGATAGATAGATAGATAGATAGATAGATAGATAGATAGATAGATAGATAGATAGATAGAGAATGAGATAATTAGATATGTAGATAGGAATAGTTTAAGCGATATATACATACATGAATCTATTCGGATAGATAGATAGATAGATAGATAGATAGATAGATAGATAGATAGATAGATAGATAGATAGATAGAGTAACGTATGAAATACGTGAAAAGTCGCAAGTAATATCCGTCAGGGTATTTGGTGAATGACAAAGGAAATTCATGATTTCTTTATTGGCACCGTGTTATTGACTTTTGATTTATTTTTTCTATTTATTCTCAGAAAATAAATTCATTTATTGTGAATTTTACTAGGAAAATCTATTTAAATTATAAACAACGAATTGTCTTCGGGCAAGATTTCCCAATGTTATTTTAAAGGCTTCCTTTTAGGTTAGCATCTAACAAATTATGCTAATTAGTTTATGATGAGGACAACGAAAAACAATACCCAGTGTTATTCAATTTCTCATTGTAACGCAAATATAGTCAAACACACGCATATATATATATATATATATATATATATATATATATATATATATATATATATATATGTATATATTTATTTATTTATTTATTATAATTTTATCATATATAGATATATATATATATTTAGATATATACCGTATAAGCTCGCATATCATTCTACCTTTGAAGAGCTAATTTTGAAGCTAATTTGACTACAGTGAATGGATATATAGCTTGGTCAACAGCGTAGCCAGGGCCAACAGTACATACACCAATTTTATATCTCGTGCATAATCCCACCCCTTTAAAATTAGCTTCAAAATTAGGTGTTCAGAATTCATATGATACGCGAGTATATGCGATACACACACACACACACGCGCGCACACACACACACACACACATATATATATATATATATATATATATATATATATATATATATATATATATATATATATATATAACAGGAGAGAGCGAGAGATAGGATGGGAGAGAGATTGAGAGAGTGTGTGTGTTGGAGTTGTAAATGCTTGGTAGATATATATTATACCAATGGAAATTTTATTAGTTTACTACTCATGCCCTCCTTATGCGATGTCATAACAATCGCAGAAATTCACTTTAGACACTCAACGGCATGTTTTATTTCTGAATACATTGTTATATATCGCCAATGTTATATATTTGCAAATTTTCCCATATCTACACATACATATTGCATTTGTCAAAATACAAGATATTTTTGCCCCAATATGCAAACATATATAATATTAGTCAATGTGTTCTATGATTCTATTGCTATATTCGACATTTCATCAACGATTTATGATTCTACTCTGATCAAGTTGTATTAAGCTTCTCAGAATGTCAGCTTGCATGCCACGAAAATCATTATTTGCAATATTGCCTACGGAGTTTAGTGGCCACTGGTAAGCAAATTAGAACAGCCTCATCCTCTCAGGTGGTCGACAATACATTTATAAATGCATAAGCTGTTATTAATTTTCCTATAATCATAGCATGGAATAGTTGCAATGATTCACTGTTGTATTTACAATAAATAGGCATGTAACCATTACTGTGTTTTAGCTTTTATTAACATGTGGCTTCCCAACCTTGACAATTATGGTTCTCCAAATCTTCCTTTTCTTTATTATCTATGAATTGCTATCGCTTCTTGGGACTAAAACGTTTTTCCCTTCCTTTCTCCAAGGCATTAAATCCTTTTTCTTGACTCATTGCAACACTAGCTCCAGTCAACAAGTGCTATTTAACGCGTGTTATATAATTTTTAAATACTACATTTCGCACATGACATACCTTATTTCTCAAGTGCAGTCATTTAAATTTATACTAAATTTAATATAATTTTATATTATGTATAAATGCTAAATAAAGTCCATTGCTGATTCTTCTTGTTCTTTTAATAAGACTAATTATAAATGATTCCTTCCTTTAAGTAGTCATAATCGATAGACAAGTGAAAAATCCTCAGGAATAATGATTTTATTTTTGCTATATTTTGTTTCAATCATTTCACCCCAGACAAGGCAATAAAGCCACTTGTTTTACATACATATTATTATGATTTATTTTATTACTTTTATTTAGTCCTTTTGCCAAATTATAGCAGATATATCCTTCAGATTTTAAACGGTTTTAACATTTTGATTACCATCTAAAATTAGTATAGTGTCATGTTGGACCAATGTTTTTTTTTTAATTTTCCTAAGAATTAATTTATAAAAAAATATGACACGTATAAATGAAAGCTTTGTGCTAATACTTTTTTAGAAAATGCCCGCTATTTTTTCCTAAACTCAGAAGCGATGTCACTAACTTTTACTTTCTTATCTACATAACATTGTTTATCGGATTTATCAAATGATATACAGCTACATCTCAGAAGTTTGAGGCCACTCCTTGTAATCTTTTAAATTGTCCCAGAAAGAAATTGTTTTGTACTTTAAATAAGAGAAAATTATTATATATGATTAAAAAGTGAGACATAATTTTTATTAGAACTGTTATTACAACATAAAGAAGCATTTTATGATTCAATTTTGCTCTCGTCAAAATAGCCTCCTTTAACCCTGATTACTTCAGCACAGATTTTTGGCGTTCATTGTAAAGGTTTCTCAACGTAAAAATTTAATAAGTGATTCCATACTTATTCAATATCTCTGAGAGCTCTTTTTCATTTTGTTCGTGGAAAGGTTTCGCTTTTCTGACAAGTTCATCTCATGTTAATTCTGGGGTTTCTTCAAACTTTTACACTGTAGTGTGTATAATATACGATATTTTCTAACAATTACATATTTCATGGCAAGTGAAGATGCATTATTACTTAGTTGCTATAAATGTGATTTACATTTAGTTTATAATTGCTGCTAAGATGAAATCCGCAAATATTACTAATATTGTAGTTGAATCAATAATTCTTTTCGGGGATTATATCTCCTATACATTTATAAAGAATTCAAATAAATCTTAAGACAAACAAAGTGTCATATACATTTTTCTAAAATTCATAGGAAGGAACAAATATTGCTTTATATAAATATACATAGACTTCACCAACATTCAGCTACTTGAAACGATAACATAACCGTCACCAATATCTGGAGATGCAGCGTGAACTCAAATGGTGGCATGGCAGACAACGTGTGAAATAATATGAGAATTTCTCATATATTTCCATCATTAAGACGGCAAGCATTTATAATCAAGTATATTCTATTCATAATCATGACACCACTATAAAAACACTTCAATTCAAATAATAATTTTTGTATTAGGTTTTTGGAAATATAATGTCCGATTTTAGAATAACACTTTTTACGTTCTAATATATTAGAATAGTTGTAGAAACCTTATAACTCATTCCAAATGATTAAAATGTCTCTTTGGTAATTTTATGACAGTCTCTTTCTGAATTTAGCTTAAAACATTATATACCATGAAACTGTTAGATGTAGACGTCTCTTCTACTCTAATAGCTTCATGTCTCGCACATCTCGCCTGTGGAACTCCCTTCCTTATTCCTGTTTCCCTGACAAATACAATCTCCAACTATTTAAGTGTAACGTCAATCGACATCTCTAGTTGCCTTGATCTACCCACTTCCCTTCTCCACATCCTTTCACCTTTCTGCTCTCGCTCCAAATCTTCTGTAACCCCCTTGCCTTGATCGAGCCACTATCTTTCTCCACATCCTCTCCTTTACCACTCCTATCTGCTCTTCCTCCAAACCTTCTGTAACTCCTTGCGTGCTAGTGGCCTCCAGCCTTCCTTGGGGTGATAAGCTTAAAAAAAAAAGAATCTGGAACATGAAAGAAGGAGTAATGTATTTACTTTTTTCAGCAGAAGATTATGTTGACTGCCTGGTAGTCTGCCATTTGTATTATCCATAATAGCTTTGTGGAATCTAAGAAAGACATCATTGATGAAGTTTACTGAGAGCATTAAAGGCATATTCAGAAAATGCGACCGACACTGGTTAATCGACGTCGTCTAATTCTGCTTCAGGAAAATATTCGGTCACATGTTACCAGGATGGCATTGCAGAAGCCCACAGACTTGAGATATGAGACATTGATACAATCATCAAATTCTCCTCATATTTTGACCAGTGAATACAAATTTTTCAAGCATTTTATCAATAATTTAAGCCAGAAGACATTTCGTTACAAGAAAGATTCAGAAACTGTTTTCAAAGATTTCTTGGCGTCCAAACCTTTTGATGTTTATCTTAAAGACATCAATAACGTTGTTCAGGTTTTCTGTTTTGACTGATTTAAACACTGGTTAAATACATTAATTCAAGAATAAAAGTTTATTCATAAATCAGACTTTATTTTTCGAACCACCGAATAGATAATATGATTTGCGGAATATTAAGTAAAATAATTATGTTTGTTGCGCGTATGTGATTTTGTTTAATACCGCCAAGGTACAAAAAACAACTTTTTTTGTGCAAGAAAATTTCGCTTTGATCAAATATTTTGGAAACGAATATAACGTGTAAACTTTATTCGCTTACAACTCACTCAGCTATTGAGACCGACCATTTTATTCTATTGTTTTAGACATGTACAGGATATTTTTATAAAATCATCCATCCATGAAGTTTAGTATAATTTCTCTAACATAAACAAATTTTGTTCAAATAAATACAAAGTTTTTTAATCTTGTTTCAAGCCTTTTATGTTAAACGGACTCGCATATCCAATTTTTTGTTTCAATATATGCCGTTTCTTCTCAATGTAAATATGTTTCTAACTCCATAAAAAATTTATTTCCCGATATTTTTACTGATATAGATGTCGTCTGATAATTTCGACGAAATATTTAATTTGTTCCTCTCCTTACGCCAAAATTCATAAAATTTTGGTGTTTTTGGCAATAATCGCTTAAGGATATTAGTATTATAAGTTTATGTTACATTCTAGGAACCACTAACGATTTCTAATATTCTGGACAACATTGGAGCGTTGTCTTTTTCCTAG
>OZ038511.1:54811373-54881373 GCA_964036315.1 Acanthosepion esculentum | reverse complement strand
TGTGCTATATATTGTAATTCTACAATTTAAAACTTAATAGAGATTAGATTTAGATTTCTCAATAAGTAATTTTTTACTTTTACTTTTAATTTCAAATTTTATAAATCTTTTAATATCTATGATAACCTTGATTCGTTGTCAAATTTTTTGAATTACCATATACTTGTATTTTGATTGGTCAATCTAGCTTATGTAACAGCGTTTACCGCCTTCGAAGGATCGTTAATTAATTTGAAACTTTTAAAACCATTTATTCTACATTCAACAGCATCACTTGATAAGACACCAGAAGTGTTGAAACAAAATGGCTATTTTTGTAGTGATTTTATAATATATTTATGTTATAATATTTAAATAAATAATTATATATATATATATATATATATATATATATATATATATATATATATATATGTCTGTGTGCGTGCGTGTGCGTATAACTATCTTTCATTTAAGCAGTATGCATGATTTATTTCTTTATATCCTTTAAAGTGTAATATAAAAAGCGGGAATTAAGCATAAACTTCAAATTGTGACGATAAAAATTGAAGAAGAAAGAGTGAAAATATTTTAATACAATTACTTGAGTTTCTGAATCGTGATTATTCTTTTTCTTCTAGTATTACTGTATTTTGCTTGCAGTGAGACATGAATGCATTTTAATATATAATAATTGATAAGTAAATTATAGTGTAGAAAATGCTGTTATCTTTTACAACTATTTTATCTCATTTTATTGAAGTATTTTATCTCATTTTGTGGAAGTAGTTTTTTAGGGGTTTTTTTTCCTACCGAGAAAAACTATATGTTTGGCCAGGCACATGATCATTATCAAAAGTTAACCGAAAACTTCATTTAATATCGTCTTGGAATAACAAGCGCTTATGCGAAAGAACTCGATATAAAATTTAACATCCCATCAATTTTTCAATGCCTGAAGCCATTTCATGAAACTGCAATTTTATTTCTATCCTTATTTCTTTAAAGTTTTCGCTTCATTTTACGAACCCGCGTGGCTATTTAAAACGGAATGTGATCGTTGCAATTTTATTGTAAACTTGTTAAAAATCAGTTCATCCAGTAAAGAACTATAGATACTACTATATCTATCAATATATTTACAGATGCATCTATAAATAAGGATATACATCCGTCATATATTCAGACATCTATTTTAGACACTCTCTATTTATCTGTTTAAATCTCTTTATCATATCCTACTTGGCTAATATATATGTATATATATAAATGTATATATATATATATATATATATATATATATATATATATATATATATATATATATATATATAAATGATATATTAGGAGGATTTGATAAATATAATTAAGTAATTCATCGAGTCTGAAACCTCAACAGAATGCAGAAAGCACTGGACAGCCGTTTCGTCCTATATTTGGGACTCATCAGCAGTGCGCATCCACTACCGAGAATTGAAACCCTGTTAGGTTGTCAAGCGAACACCCTACCAACTGTTCTACGGGCCTCGATGACGAAATGGTCGCAAATCAGACTCAATATAGCGCAGCTCACTCACAAATTCCGTGGTGGAACCCAACTGAGATTCTCTCTAACCAGAGGACTGTGCCCCCGGGAGCCACTATTACTATCACCAAGCCGCGCCAACTGGAGCATTAGAAGCCGGTTCAAGCAATGATATATAAGTGATAATTAGGAGGATTTGATAAATACAATTAAGTAATTCATCGAGTCTGAAACCTGAAATATATATATATATATGTATATATGAATTTCTAAAGAATCAGTGGATTTCTGTTATTATTATTATGTTTTTTGTGGTTTTATCTTATATATATATATATATATATATATATATATATATATATATATATATATATATATATATATAAAAATATATATATATATATATATATATAAAAATATATATATATATATATATATAAATATATATATATATATAAATATATATATATATATATATAAGTATGTATGTATGTATGTATGTATTGAAACATGTTTCATTAAATAATATAGATATATATTTATTTTTAAAATAATCCTCTCCACTACTCAAACCAGTTTCTTAATGTTAAGATGAAATTCAACAAGGATGGTACTGTAGTCTTTTCTTACTTTCGATCATCTTCAGGGCTGAACTAAAAAAGATAAACTTATTGTAACTGTGATCCTGGTGATGGTGATTTTTAAAAAAACACGCGTGAACGCCCACTGTTACAATTATTTTAAATTTTTTTCAAAAACCCATCCCAAATGAAGGGAGTTAACTATATATATATATATATATATATATATATATATATATATATATATATATATATATATATATAGGATTAATGTGAGTAAAAGTATGTCACTTAGCTGTTTGCCGTTACATTCCACAGCCCGACTTCAGAGTTTCGTGGGTAGACCTGTCAGTTCAGCAATTTACTGATCATATTCTTTCAATTTTTTATATACATATCTATTTTTTTTGTCAATGTGAGAGTGTGTGCACGGGCAACCATGCGTCTGTCTATGCAAATGTGAGTTCGCGTGCGTACGCCCATTTGCGCGGATGTGCGTACGTATAGGGTGTCGTGATCATTTTTCCTTTTCGTTTGTTTTTTTCTCACTTTACCCTCGCTCTTTAGCATTCTCTCATTTTTTCTTCTTTTTTTCGAATGTTGCCGTTCTTCTTGCGATTTGTCAACGATTTTTATTTTGGTACCTTCTTTGTTTTTTTTTGTTTTTTTGCTAGGGAAGTTGTATTTCATTTTTACATAAATAATTGATATTAATGCTTAAATGATCCACTTTCCAGGACGTTAGCATCAGCCAAGATGATAGAAGACAGAATGGCGTCTCTCAAATGATTACTAGAGTGCTGTTTAGTTTTAGACGCGTTAATGTTAACAAGCCATTCTTTGCCTCAATTAACAACAGACTGTAGGTCGTTTGTGTAATTAACCGCATATTTGACCTTTTCGAACTCAGCAGACTTCGTATCTAGACAAGAGCAAATAGTTGTGTCATCAGCATAGTTGAGTTGAGAACTGATGTCATCAGGAAGGTCATTAATATTATTCTGTCTTTCTACAAGATATGATAATGATTCGTAATTATTTCATCCATTAAAAAATTGTACTGTGCAAAAAATGTCATCTGGAAAAACATTCATAAAGATAATCAGAATCTGATTAAGTAAATGCAAGTATAATCGTATTTTAAAGTGTATTTCAATCATGTTTAGACCAGTGTCGCTGTATCTGATGAAAATATTAGGTTGGCCAGAAAGTCCTGACTCACTTATGAAGCGGAAAGATATGAACAATTTTTTTGAGAGAAACATTATCATTTATTATTGAACATTCTCGACGCTCTTCTGCCAGCATTCATCCAGCATTCGAACCAGTCTGCTGGGTTTGAATAAAAAAAAACTGTAAGCAAGCTTCCTTCATTCACTTCATTGATCTCGGATGAATTGTGCAATTTATCGGAATAGGTTATAGTCACTCGGAACAGCATCTGGAATGAATGGTGGATGTGGAAGAATCTCAACACAGTCCATTTGTTTGCACTTCTCCTTAGTCAATCTGGCAGTGTGTGGCTTCGCATTGTCTTGCTGAAACAAAACACGGCCTCGACTGACCAAAGCATAATACTACTTTTTAGTTTGTTGTACACACAAAACAGTTTATCGTTGCTGGCGCGATCGTGTGGAACAGGCTCGAAATGCAGTACCCCTTGGAATTTCTACCAGATTTGTTGTTTTCTTTGCGCTTCTTAAGCGAGTCAGGACTTTCTGGCCAACATGGTAGCTTACTCGTCAGCTTACTCGTTACAAAATAAAGCGTACAATAAAATAACGCTTATAGGTAAAATATTGATAACAGCAAACATAGGATTGATACGTAAATGGGGAATGATTGATTTTGTAGAGCGATAAGAATCTTTTTGTCAGCAGTTTTGTATCAGTGTTAACATAGACTGAGCCTCCCTCTCAGCTTACCACCGAATGGACAATGACTACCACACGTCCGTGCTGGTGTGGCCCAAAATCTAGGAAAAGTCATTGCAAACTTAAAATGATGCATAAGTTGTAAACATAAGCCATAGCGAGAAATGAGAACGAGAACTATGTTTCCATATTTTCCTTGATTAATCTATATATGACATCAAATCTCTCCCTCTCCTGCTCTCTCTCTCTCTCTCTCTTTCCATATATATATATATATATATATATATATATATATATATATATATATATATATATATATATATATTGTCATCCCCAGACAGACTGCTTCGCCGTGCCACAGCTGTTCAGTGTGGCTAGATGTCCGATATATATCATATATATTTCGGTACCAACTCTTCTTTTAAAATGTGCTATATATATATATATATATATATATATATATATATATATATATATATATATATGTCTGCGTGCGTGCGTGCGCGTATAACTATCTTTCATTTAAGCAGTATGCATGATTTATTTCTTTATATCCTTTAAAGTGTAATATAAAAAGCGGGAATTAAGCATAAACTTCAAATTATGACGATAACAATTGAAGAAGAATGAGTGAAAATATTTTAATACAATTACTTGAGTTTCTGAATCGTGATTATTCTTTTTCTTCTAGTATTACTGTATTTTGCTTGCAGTGAGACATGAATGCATTTTAATATATAATAATTGATAAGCAAATTATAGGATAGAAAATGCTGTTATCTTTTACAACTATTTTATCTCATTTTATTGAAGTATTTTATCTCATTTTTTGGAAGTAGTTTTTTAGGGTCTTTTTTCCTTTGCATATTCTCTGCAGAGAAAAACTATAATATGTTTGGCCAGGCACATGATCATAATCAACAGTTAACCGAAAAGTTCATTTAATATCGTTATGGAATAACAAGCGCTTACAATGAGAAAGACCTCGATATAAAATTTACCATCCCATCAATTTTTCAATGCCTGAAGCCATTTCATGAAACTGCAATAAGACTTTTTTTTTTGTTCGTAGGTAGATGATACTTTGGACAGCTCCCCCTTCAACTTTTCCTTCTACCAATTCTCTGTCTATCTTAGCAACAACGACGTGCCGCTGGTTAAATGCAAAATAAATGACAGCATTGTTCTACAAACAGAAATGACAAAGATTTCCATAAGCAATAACACGAGAAAGAACACAAAAGAAAAGAGAACAAATAATATAAAGCAAACAATATATGCAAGGCAATTTAACAGCAATAAGACAAAACAACATTAATAAGGAAAAACGTTCACAAACTAAGAATTGGGTTGACACACATGCATATTTTCGGACAAATGAACGTGGCCTTCTGAATTCAAGACAGGACAGATCGGGAATGAGTTATATGAAATCGAGAACGGGACTATTTTATTGATTAGAAAGAAATCCATCATGCATTTGTTAGCTACTTCCTATACATTGGGGATGGAAAAATGATTGCGGACATTACTTATAGTTGGAACCAATAATATAAATATACAAAATAAATATACAAAACCACAGAACTTGTTTGTCAATAAATACTTAGTACTTTCAAATAGATCGTTCCGAATTATCTTCATTTTTATGCAGCAAATACTAATTTTATTCCATCGTCATCAAACTCTACTCACTTTGGTTGTTCAGCATTCAGTTAATTTATATCTGTCTTCCTCTTGTTCACATCTGTGCTCTTGAATTGATCTCTGTGAGTTGGGTTTTCGGTTAAAATCACTTTTATTAACCATTAGGAATTCACTACATTACTTGGAATGCAAGCCTAGTAAGTGGGTGCTATGACACATGACCAACTCATTTTTTCATCCACTGTTAGAGATTGGCTTGTGTCGTAACATTGTTGTTGGCTATGAAGTCCTGCTTGACAACGAATATATTTCACAAAGTTTAACTTAAGACTTATTTAAAAAATAGTGACTAAAATGTTTTTTTCTCTTGTCAACGCTTTTACTGTGTATTACCCCGTTTTGTTGTTTCAAAAATCTACTTTTAGAAAGTTAATAAAATTATAATAAATGAAACTGAATGTATACATTTTTCCTCGTTGTAATTATCCCTATTCAAGCTACTACTTGTATTAAGGTAAGGTGTTTTTTGTGTTTGATTTTTGTTTTGTACACTAAGGTTCATCCTTTACAATGTCCGGGTGGGATGGCACTCGTGGTAGAGGTTTATCTTAAGAGACAATGTGGGCGGATAGGAGTGGAAGATAACGGTTAATCCTTAGCCTTGAACAGGTTAAGATTGTAGTGATCTTGGAAACAACCTCTTGGGAGATTGCTCTACGGAGTAGTGGTTCGTAAGAAGCTGTTCCAGTGGAACTTACATCTCCCTATTGGAATACGGGGGGAATGTGGGTGGTTTGCTGCTATGTAAGTGGCATGGCGTGATCTTGCCTTGAGGGTTTGAACTGGCGTTGCCAGGAAATGTAGTTCGTCCGAACACTTTCCGTGTAAGTAGCGACAGAGCAGGGAAAGGCTTGCAACATCCCGCTTGTGGGAGAGTGTTTGGACGATGGAGAATAAATCGTCGCCTACAAGGGCGCGGAGACACATTTGAACTCTTATCAAGGCTGGAGAGTGAGGTTCACGCAGCGTCCGCCCAGGTATGACAACAGGACTCCATTTTCGGTCAGGTGTGAGTTTAAGGCCCAATAGTCTTTTAGTGCACGATAACCGTTCATCCTGATTGGTGGTAGCTCAGGGTTAGATCGACGATGATGTAATTAGATTGGTCCTCGAGGCATTGAATGTAACCAGCCAGTTTTTACCCCACTGGGTAGTTTGTGCAAGATCGAAAGAGAGATGCAGTTCTCTATTCGCTATATAGTATGGTTTTATTACAAATTTAAAAATATCTTTCTAAAAAAAATACATCAAAAATACCGTGATCGCGTTGTCAATAGAAAACGTTTCTATATCGTTTTTTCCCGGTTCGAAGTCAACGTTTATCATATTTTCGTTATTTGGTGCCGAGTGCATCCAGTTTTTTCTCCTATTTTACATGACAGTTTTCGTTACCACATAACGAGATGGAGAAAGTTGGAATTGTAAAAGCGGGCCTTTTTAAGGGGTCTTTTTTAGATTTTAGATGTTGATTCTTTAGCAATTCTACAATTTATTTCTTTTCATGTACTTCGCCAAACTTTTCATGTTTCTCTTCGTGACGCTTACTTAAATAAGGTACTTTCTTTTCATGCCTTTGGCCATTGTTCTTTATATACCGTGCCTTTTCTCTCTGCTTACATTCATATCACCAGATACTTCAAATATCATCTAAGTTGTTAATTCACTTTTCTTGCTTATTACTTTTTGGCGGCATTACGAAAGCCAGTTTTTCCTGTTCGTTTTTATAGTTTTTGCTTCTTTGTTTTAACGTTTTATGATCACTTTTAATTTGTTTCTCCGTTATGTTCCCATTAGCAAATAACTGTGCAAAATACTGTTTCTCGTGAAATTTAAATCTTTCTTACAAACCATGACATTCTTATATATCTAAAGTTAAAAAAATATCAATAATTCCACTATTATACATATTTACTGGCAATATGATGATCTCTCGAGTTACATAATTGTTATATAGGAATAAAGTGTCGCTGCCGAGATTTGAGTTTGAACATAGATCGCCAGTGGGCAAACAGAGACTTTCTCATTATTGAATTAAGTGGACCACGTGACCATAGAGGAAACGCATATATGAGAGGTAACGTGTGTCTAATTGATCTGCATTTTAGTCTATCCTCTATTACTATTCGGATCACCATTTCTAATCTATCCTCTATTACTATACCGACCGCTATTCTCTACTCTATTCACTATACTATTTTACTATTCAGATCACTATACGGTGGTTACTTTCGACTGAGAATTATCGAGCAATTACTAATAGTACTGTTATTCGAAGGCATTTATCACCAGTATTGTTCAACGGCGTACTATAACTTTATCTGCGATTACGAAGTCTCTACTGCAATGAACATTACAGAAGTGACAACGAGTGTTCGTTGACATCACAAACGTCGCAACGAGTGTTCGTTGACATCACAACCGTCGCAACGAGTATTCGTTGACATCACAAACGTCGCAACGAGTATTCGTTGACATCACAAACGTCGCAACGAGTGTTCGTTGACATCACAAACGTCGCAACGAGTATTCATTGACATCACAAACGTAGCAACGAGTGTTCGTTGACATCACAAACGTCGCAACGAGTGTTCGTTGACATCACAAAAATAATAGAATCTGAAGGCATGAAATAATCAACGGTAATTATTTGTAATAAAATATATTATAATCTGAAATTTATATGATATAGTTTTCATATAAATATGTTCTGAATATTGTATCAACATCTTTTTTTTAAATCAGTTCACCCAAAGAAAAGTGATAACGCCACTAAGGTGCAAGGGAGTTTACTGGAGGTGAAATAAAATGAAAAAGCCTTTACACGGAAGCAGGAACCCAAACCTCTACTCTGTTGAAAAGACCGGATAATAGGATTCATTAATGCCATTGACAATAAAATCTGACATCTTGTATGAGGACATGTATGTTGTTCATCACGTGTTATCAGTTGTTATACTTTCATCATTTTTAATTAATGAGAGGCGCATGGTTTGATCACATGAACTATGAACATCACATGCCAAGTTGCTGTATATGTTACATACGTAAATAAGCATTCTGAAATGACATGAATGTTGTGACTGAACGATATACTTGTTGTCGTCGTTTTACTGACTTTTATTTTAATTGATTCCTCTCTGAATATTATGGAAATGTCGGGTTAGGACAGTCACTTCTCACAAAAACTCCCTTCTATTATTTCTCCCTGATAACATTGTAGTCATATAATGTATATATTTTGCCAACTGTTTCCCAGACGTAACAAACATCAACATTGCCAGACACATCAACAGAGACGTTAACAATATTAGACGCTGTCTCCAATGATTACCAATGTTAGATGTCATTTTGTTGTGGTGCAGCCACAGTTTAATCATTAGATTATTTGAAATCGTAGTCATGGCAGCAATGACTAACTGCAGATTCCTTGACCATTAGGCCATGATTCCCAAGACCTAAATGAATAGTATATTTGCAATCTTAAAAGTTCTTCTTCATCACTTCAAACGAGAGGTACTCATAACTACTAGGTAGATAGATATATGGGAATAGACAAATAATAATAGATAGATAGACGAGAATAGACCGATAATAAAATAGAGATAGATGGGAATAAACCGAAATAGATAGATAGATAGATAGAGAGAGAGAGAGAGAGAGAGAGAGAGAGAGAAAGAGAGATTATATTTTAAACGAAATCGAATCTAGATAAAAGAAAAAAATAGAGTCGGATGAAAAGACTGTATAATATGTCCATCTATATAAAATATATCCACACACACATAAACACACACACATAAACACATATACGTGTTATAATATCCACATAAAGTAAATAAGAAGAGTAAACATAGATAGATAGATAGATAGATAGATAGATAGATAGATAGATAGACACACAGATGAACATTCCTTTTCCCCAAGCTCAAAGGGTCATGAAGGTAGACCCAGTTTCCGGACATGGCAGCCATAAAGAGATTCCTGACAACAGTGGTGTGGATAATCTGAATCCTTCCAGGATTTTATGGAGGCGTGACGGAGAAGAATGGGAAAGTTTTTTTTCGAATAGAGGGGGATAATATCAGACGAAAAAACTTGTAGTTTGGATATGACATTATTTTTTGTTAGATCAGTCGTTTTTTTTGTTTTCTGACACACCACTTACACACACACACACACGCACACATATATATATATATATATATATATATATATATATATATATATATATATATATATATATATATATATATATACAATATTTGCGATTCGATTGGCGGTCCATAATCTTAAAAACATGGAATATGCAGATGGGATAGTGTTGATATCAGACAGAGAAAGGAAACTACAATGACCCCCACAGAAAGTAGAGACGGAAAGCGAGAAGAAGAGGCTTCACATAAAATTATAAGGAGACAAAACTGTTAGCGAATTGTTAAGAAAGTTCAATATGCAAATTACAAAGTAGATAAAAATTAAACATCTGTGAGGTCTTTTATCAGGGGTTGGAAAATGCAACACTGAAATCCGAAGGCGTATTGAAATAGCGAAAATACATTCCAAAAGCTAAGTACAGTATTAAGAAACAGAAAAAAATGTCATTTGAGATAAAGAAGAAAGTACTGAAATGTTATGTAATATCAGTCCTCCTCTGTGGCAGTGAATTCTGTACAGTCTCCTCAGAGATGAAGAAGAAACTTGAAGTAGAAGAAATGTAATTCTACACAAGAATGCTGGGATTCCCATGAACTGAACAAGTGAGAAAAAAAGAAAGATTTGAAGATAACAGAAACAAAAAGACATTTATGCATAAGATCAGGAAGAGGTAGTTGAGATGTCTAATGCACATTATGAGGAACGACGGCTTGACAAATTTGATACACACAGGACATATTAAAATCAAGAGAGACATACGAAAAAACGTGTTGTGGTAGGATCCACCTAATCTGCATAGCGGAGTACCGACGATATAAATATGGTCGGTACCGGAAGACAGGAGGCTAATCACGAGATCCAACTAGAGACTCTGCCCGACTGCGACTTAGTCAACACATTCTCCAGGAACGGTCTTCCCAGAAATATACAGAAATACTATATGTAAATATTGTGTACACTTTCTTGTTATAAAACATTCTTGTTCTAAGTACATTTTGTGTTGCATTATTATTCCATGCATTAGTCAAGATTCAACAATGAGTCAAGACTCAACAAAACGGTATAACCTACTTGCGATAATTCTACTCCGAATCGAGATAGAAACCATCATGTATCAGCGACGTACCTTCTAGATAAGCAAAGTAGACACTACCTACCCTAAAGTTCACCAGGTAAGACACAATTTTTTAAAACGCTCTGCAAGTATATATGTATATATTTCAAGGCTTTCTGATGTTACTAAATTAAATGATGTACAAATACTCTACAGCATTTATACAGGAAATACTTGCTGCCTAAATATTCTTTATGCAAATGCATACACGAATATATATATATATGTATATATCAAGTATGTGGAGCAGTTCAATTTACATTACAATGAATCATTCATACAGAAAACAGATATAGAAGTTAATGATAAAATGGCGAGAATACATCTTCGCAAACAATTTACTAAGAGACATTAACCCCGAACCTGTAAATGAATGTTATGATACCTGTTCATAAATTTCAGTTGAATAAGGTCTTTTTTTATATATTTACGAGCTTTCATCTGTTCCTACAGATATCATCAGGTAAGAAAATATTTGTTGTTTTATAATTCCAGGTAATAACAGGACATCGAACGATTACCTGGAATTATAAAACAACAAATATTTTCTTACCTGATGATATCTGTAGGAACAGATGAAAGCTCGTAAATATATAAAAAAAAGACCTTATTCAACTGAAATTTATAAACAGGGATCATAACATTCATTTACAGGTTCGGGGTTAATGTCTCTTAGTAAATTGTTTGCGAAGATGTATTCTCGCCATTTTATCATTAACTTCTATATCTGTTTTCTGTATGAATGATTCATTGTAATATATATATATATATATATATATATATATATATATATATATATATATATATATATATATATATATATGCGTGCGCGCTTGCGTGCGCGCTTGCGTGCGTGCGTGTGTGTGTGCGTGTGTGTGTGTAAATTCTTTTCAGATAGAGTGTATCTGTAAAGGAACAAAATTAATAGGACCCGAGGAAAATCTATTCTTAGCCGACACGTTTTGTCCCTTGAGGAACTTTATTACAGCACATATGTCCCATCCATCTCATACATAATAATCTAATCACAATTTAAACAATATTTATTTAATAAAAAACAGAACATTTCTTGAATATTACCCGCTAACCTTTTGTCAGACTTTGACTTATGACAGTTTACGCTTTGACTGACCATTCAACCAACTGATGAACATTGACAAACGTTCTTAAATTTACAAACCTTTATGAACCAAGGATATCCTCGCTTTTGTATATAAACACGTGCAAGAAAATAAATCCTACATTGACTTGAACGAAACGCTTCGGCTAAGAAAGGTTTTTTCTCTCATTGCATTTTACTCATATATATATATATATATATATATATATATATATATATATATATATATATATATATATATATATATACAAGTGTAAGAAACTTTTCGTATGACGTATTTCGTCCTGTATGTCTTCATCTGAGTGAAGTGAGGATTACGTCAATGTGACTATGCAGACGCCTGAAGGAACGGGAAAGCTGAAATTTATATTTTAATTTTTCATTTCTTTTTTTAAATATGCGTTTCTTAGTCAGGCCGAATTCATTTATTATATTTTCTTTTTGTTTATATTCTTTATCAATTTTGCTATTAAATATACACGAAGAAATGAATGTCATCGATTTTCCTGAAAATTTTGTTGATATCTAAAATGTATATATCGTTTTCCTATATATATATATATATATATATATATATATATAAATTTTGAATTGGACATAGTCCGACAATTTATTAAAGACATTTTTGATATGTTCTTTTTATAGATACTTGTATCTATAAAAAGAACGTTAAACATATCAAAAATGTCTTTACTATATATATATATATATATATATATAATGTTGTTTTCCTATATATATATATATATATATATATATATATATATATATATATATATATATATACATATAATATTGTTTTCCTATATATATATATATATATATATATATATATATATATATATATATATATATATATAATATTGTTTTCCTATATATATATATATATATATATATATAATATCGTTTTCCTATATATATATATATATATATATATATATATATATATATATATATATATATATAATATCTTTTTCATATATATATATATATATATATATATATATATTGGTAGTTACTCGGTTCGACCAAAAACGTATTCATAAAACATTCTTTGGCTAAAATTTGGGAAGTCTGTAGCTTAGAAACCATTTCAATTATTATTCTTATTTGTGCCAGAGACTGTTGTAATATTCTAGTCTATACAAATGCTTTTAGACGATGCAATTTTTCTTAATAGATCGACACATGTACGCTTCCGCATAGACACAATGCATTTCCAAATATCGACAGTGAAATAAACTTATACATCTTCAATGGGTCAATGTAGACGACTGATAACAAAAGAAAAACTAACAGTAAATTCAGCCAAAAATAAATATGCGAATCATCGCCATTTATGTTTCCACTTCAGATATTTTGAGGAATGAAGATTGCACTCGTATCTGATTTTAAAGAGCTTTGTGTTCAATCATTTCTTTTTTTTCTCCTTTTGCTTGGCGTGCTATGTTCAATATAATAAGATTGGCACTGGAATAAAAGCTTAAAGACTTGCAGTTTCGTCTTATTTATTGAAAATACTCAAAACCATATCCAACAAAATAATGTCTGACTTCTCAAAAGAACGAAAGTTTTAGCGCAAAACTGTTTATTTTCAATGGAAAATCTGTCAGTAAAAATTTAAATATATGTCCTATTTCTGATGCGTGAGGATAACCTGACAACACTGTGAATATAAAGCTTGGGTATCTGCTCTTGCAGCCTGGGGCTAGTATTAGGAATTTATCCCTCAATGATCGTTTTTCCAACTTATTCCATTCAAACTTTAACGTGACTTTTATATGCTGCTAATGCAGTCGATTTCTTTAGATATTCAGGGTCGAAGGTTAAGTCTGACATATATCCACAGTGATTTTCAACTCTATGATCTTATCAATGGTTGCTTAGTATGGGTTACGCTAGGGCTATATATGGTTTTGACTTCAGACTTGCCGTTCCCCTAGACTGGTTTCCAAGCCAGGTTAGTGTGCCCAGACTTTCTAGAACGAATATTTGAGTGCGGGGAGGAAGAGATGGAACCTTACCTTTTCCAAGGGTAAGTCATTCAGTTAAGTGCAATAGGTGATATACACTTGGGCGATGCCTGTCTGGAGAATAACGGAGCTGGTGCCAAATTTTTTTTATTTAAATTCCAAACAACAAACTACATGGTTTACACTTTAATTAATCCCATTGAAGTGCAATGTACATTTCCATTATTCTCTGCCCCACTTCTATGCACTGCTGGAAGGATCCTTGGACGACCTAGAGCTTCATCAATACAGCCCTCTTAGTGGTCTCCACGCCTTCAAAACTGTTTCCCTTAATGATCCCTTGAACTTGAGGAAAAGAAGAAAGGCATATGGAGTCAGATCAGGTGAATAGGAAGTTAGTTCCAGTATGCCGATGTTCTTCTCAGCCAGGAATTGCCGAATGCTTAGGGCGTTTTTTGTGCAGGTGCATTGTTGTGATGAAGCAGTCATGATTTGTCCAACAACAACTCTCGTCGCTCCTTGTGCACAGTGCGAAGCATATGCCGTACGATCTCTATCTGGACTTGCTGATTGATCGTCTGGCCCTGTGACACACTGTAGACGATGCTTCTCACAACGGATAAGTCCCGTTACTTTTCAGATAGACCTCGTATGTGTGAAAATGAATGTATCTTGTTTGTAATTCGAACTGGCCTCGAAAGATTCATTATAGGGAGTCGCTAACAATTACACCACCAGCACATCAACATGGAGTCTCCCACGACTTTATAATCTCAACTGCGTTCGTCCTAAGACTACGTCGATATATTTTGTTTTTTATATTCATAATCCTGGAATCTGGAAATCCAAGAACGGAGCGAACGCCCTCCTAACTGATTACGTGAACTGCTTTCTAATCTCTCTACCAAACAGCAAAATCTACTCTCTTTGATTGATTCTTAGAAAAGCAATTCAAAATCAGCAATAAATGTCATTTATATTGAACATTATATAAATACATATCGTTTTATATTCTCATGAAGTTATATTGATGCGTAATTATTTTGTTACACTGCATAACATTATGTATTTTGTTTTCATTGTATATCATATTATACATTTGAAATTGGTTTTGGAATTTTAATTTAATGTTCTTGTTATATATTGGTTAAGAATATATAACATCCCGCATATAATGCTATATAAAAAATTGTTTGTTGATACTAAATTCGATATATTTTTACTCAATTCATCCCAAGGAAGCCAACAGTGCCACTAAGACGCAAGGAGCTACTGGGAGTGAAAAGAAGGAAGCAGAAACACAATCCTAAGCAGGAAGAAACGAAGGATATATACAGGGTGACCCCCAAAAAAGGGAACTTTTTAACAATCCAATAAAACCAAGAGTGATGGAAGGAAAATATTTAATTCATAGTAATTGAAACCTTAAAACATGCCATTTAAGAAACAATGATGGAATTTTAATTTTTTTTTAATTACGTCCTGTAGATGGCGTCCTCCTGTACGAATGCATTCTTGAAATCTGCTGTTGAGATTCCTCATTGACTGCTGCAACATCTCAGCTGGGATATTGTGAATTTCATTCTCGTTACTAAAATGGCGAAATGTTTACTTGCTCAAGGTCACTGTCTCGCAGTGTTGCCACTTGCTCATGTCTGGCAATACGCACTTCAAAAATTCCCGTTTATTTTGGTCACCCTATATATATATATATATATATATATATATATATATATATATATATATATATATATATATATATATATATATATATATATATATATATATATATATGTGTGTGGGGGGGGTGCGTGCGTGCGTGCGTGTGCGTCAATTTCTAAACAACAACAATTTTTGTTATTATTACTATTTGTTTTTTGTGGTTTTGTGCTAAAAAGGGACGCAGGTTCGAATCCTGCCGAAGGAGTTCATTTTCTTTAATTAGTTTCCTCAAATGTTCATGCCGGTAGACGTAATAAAATACTGTTTAAAATAAACGGAACCTCTACTCAAATATAGGTATCCACCTTTACAAGCATTTAAAGTAATATATGTGTGTGCGTGTGTGTGTGTGCGGGGGAACCCATAGAGCGAGAGAGGAGAGAGAAACCATATGGGCAGAAACCAATATTGCTTGTGGAATGGCTGTTTCACATCTTATATAATCAGCAAAACTCTTCTCAGATGTTATATTCCAATATTGAACATTTCCCTCATAAATATACCCAAATGCAATATCATTACGTATACATTAATATAAAGAAATTAATAAATTTATATATAATCCAACATTTTTATTACTTCAAACATAATTATATCGAACTCTTCTTATTTGAAATAGACGCCTCGTTTTTATTTATTAATCAGCGTGTATTACCTCTATAGTCCTGCGCGCTCAAGAAATCTGGGTAAAGAAAAGGAATCTTCGGGGAGAGGGGGGTCGAGCCTGTATCTATCTTTGTTGAAGAAAATATTGTTTAATCCGTTATGTTTTACCGCTCGGTACTTCACAGCACACTAGGAACGTTTTACCATATATAATGAAAGTACATGCCTTTCAGTCATATTATATTCCTCAAGAGTTCATACCTGCTCAGTTTCGTAATAAAAACGTCGGATCATATATAAAATCCATTAATTCTTTAGGAATTGCTTTGTTTACGAAACTGAGCAATTTCCTCTTCAAAATCTTTAGTTGGATTTCTGGAATGAGCAGGCCAATAGACTTAATACACACTGGTTAATAAATAAAAAGGAGGCGTCTATTTAAAATAAGAAGAGACCACCATAATAACGCGTGAAGTAATGTGCATGAGGAGTTATTTCAATAACTACATAGTTTATTTTACACAACAAATATTTGGATTTCAACTCATTTTGAGTTAATGCCCATTACAAGACCTTTATCTGTTAACTATATCGATTAAGTGAAAATACAGTGAAAATTTGTGATTATAATTCATGTAAGAACTCTGCAAGGCTAGGGACATATTGGTCCACGCTTGTATAAAGTAGACAAGGAATATAGATCTTAGTTCGCATAAGGCTATACATTGCATATTATGATTTAAGTTAACAACTGGAAAATATTCTTTATGCATATATGGAAGATAGAATATGTGAAAAATTATTTAAAATTCTGTTTCTTTTGTGAACGGTTCGTCAAATAAGAAGATCATAAAAACAGCTAAAAAAAAAATGTTGGAAAAACCCCTGCTAATTTATTTGACGATTTAATTAGTCAGTTGTTCTGATGATGAACGAAAAAGGAAATGAACCTTTCAAATTTTCAGCTTTTCCATCTTACATACTTTGTTCGCATATTTAATATCAGTACTTTTTATCATAAGTATATATATATATATATATATATATATATATATATATATATATATATATAGATAGATAGATAGATAGATAGATAGATAGATAGATAGAGAGATAGATAATATTAGTGGTCAATATACACATATATATATGTATGCAAAAATATATATATATGTGTGTGTGTGTGTGTGTGTGTGTGTGTGTGTGTGTGTGTGTGTGTGTGTGTGTGTGTGTGTAAATAAATTTCCAAGAGGATAGAATCCAGGTAGAACTTCACTCTGTTAAAATTTAAATCCCCACCTTCACCTTTAGGCCTTCCTGCTCTTCTGTTACCCCTCTCTCTAAAGCTTTCATGCATCTCACTTTCAAACTTGTTTCCCACTCCCGCACATACACTCTCACTAAAATTTTATTTTTCGTACCCGGAGTTATATTCTCCGATTTCTTTTTGAATTTGTAGGTCTGATGAATTGGATCGTGATTACGATTCCAATGAAATAAATTATAACCATGGAATATTAGTGTTTGAGCCTTTTTTATTATATACATTTTATTATATACATTATATATATGTATGTATGTATGTATGTATGTATATATATATATATATATATATATATATATATATATATATATATATATATATATATATATGTATATATATATATATATATATATATATATATAATAACAAGGCAGAGATCTCCGATTAAACTCAACGCCACTGATATTACCAAGGAAAGTACAAGTAAAACCGATCCACAATGAACCAGAACTACAAAGACAAGTACGACAAAAACTATCACTTGAATAAAATGTGTAATGAAATCAAACTAATGAAACTAAGAGTAAGCAGAAATGACCAAAAATACAAAGACATACGATAAGACATACTTACGATAAAGATATACAAGACGACATTTATAAACAATGGAAACGAGACTATGAGGAACAAATATCTCTAGAGAAATGGGAGAAAATCGAAAACTAGTTTTCGAACTATGAAAAACAGTTTAAAATACAACACAGAGAATAAAATACATTCTTTAAGAAAATAAAAAAGCAACCCCATGGAAAACCAAGTCGACACCACTCTACCCCATTTTTTAAGTCATAAAAGGAAATCACACTATAGACAAAATCCAGGCCAAACGTTTGACAAAAGGGAAATGAGAAATACTCCAAGACAACCACCATCATTCCAACACATAAATAGACCAACAAAGGGAGAAACACGATAAAACCTTGGATGTACGTAAACAATTCTGGACAAAACCAATACCACCACAGAAGAAACGACAACATAGAAATTACATATAACAACAGAACAACAAATAGAAACTACGACTTTGAAGCAAACGGACCACAAAATCGGAACAAAAGAAATGACCTCAGACTTAACCAAAGCCCACACATAAAGGACCAAGGACAGAAAAGCAGCTACAATACAAAAATACACAATAATCACAAATACAGCAACGTAATACATACTGATATTAGAAACAATATAAAGAAACCTCACTTTAACCATTTTTTAGAGAGAAACCAGAACTACATGGACACGGGATGGCCAACAAGCACGAAAAACAGAAAGTAATCAACTTTTCACAAAAACCATTAACACCCACATAAATAGACCCCCCCCCCCCCATGTAAAGGACTAAAATTCACACCAACATCTCAAAAACCAAATGTAGCAGAAATGAAGGATGATGTTTCGGAATTCTGTAGAAAACTCAGGCTAGCAGAACAATTCTTTGAAGAAGAAAACAATGATAAATCGCTAATAACAAACGAGAAAGATTATCAATCCCCCCCACCACCAAATTTAAAAATGCAGCCCTTGATGAATTCTGTAATTACATCTCTAGCTTCCCATTTGACAAACTGGAAATTCAACAAAGTCCAACTACACCAGATAACATTGGAACCAACTAAACGACCTAAAATTGGACAACAATATTGTTATAAAAGAAGCTGCCAAAGAAGGTACAGAAGAGTATACAAGCATCAAACAGAATATATTGCAGGACGATACCTACTATGAACAGGCTAGAGAATACCAACCTAACAAAGCGAAGAAAAAAACTCATTAATTTAATATACTTATACCGAGACATTATTACTTCTAAGGAACATGCCTTCTTTACAAACTTTAGATATAAAACAAGCAATTTTACTAACTACCTAAAATACACAAAAGTAAGCTCATTGCTGAAATATACAATACTACCAAAACCGACATAAAACTAAGGCCTATAATAGGAAGGCCAAATTTGCGAGACACACCGTCTAAGCAATTTTCTAGACATCCAATTGAAACTTCTTATCAAACACATTCGGAGCTTCATTCGAGATAATCTAGATTTTCTGAATCATCTTCCCAACGAGATAAACCATAATAGTTATATGGTCTTAAAGGATGAATTGAAATTATATAGCAACATTCCACATGACTACGGAATAGAGGCCATTACACATTAGCTAGAAACATCTTCCCATGAGCTACCAAATCGTATCAAAGGATATTTCGTCATAGAAAGCCTAGAATCCCGCTTAAAAATATTTCATGTTCAATATAACACCCTACCAGCAAAAACAGGAAGAGCCATGGAGACAAAGGTTGCACCAACATATGCCAACCTAGTCATGGGATACCATGAACTAAAAATCCATGACAGAACCTCAGAAATCTGTGTGAATGACTTCAGTTGCAACATAAAAGAAAACTAGAAAAGAAATCTAGATGACTGTTTTATTCTGTGGAATGAAAGTCTGGATAAACTGAAGACATTCCAAATATGCATTAATAATATAAATCTTAGCATCCAATTCACTATGGAGTACCGCAACAAAAAACTTCCCTTTTTAGACATATTAATAATAAAACAAACACTGAACTAGAAACCGACATATACTTTAAACCGACCGACTCTCGACAATATCTCCTGTTTACATCTTCTCACCCCAAAACTTGTACCAACATCCCACTCAACCTAGCCAAGCGATTATGTACAATAGTCTCAAACACAACCACAAGAGATATATGGAATTTACATAACCTAATCGAAGTTATTATGCAGATTAAACTAGTTAGTTTAAGGCCGCTGAAATGCAATAAAACTATTTTTCTTTTTTTCCATGATATATTTTGAAACATGGATAATGTGCATGTCAGATGCTGAAAAACAGGAAATAAAAAAGTTATTACTCACTAGTCAATGCTCACATTGGTGAGATTAAAGGAATTTCACACAGATCATCGAACGTTAAAGATGACTGTTGAAAATATAAGTTGAAAACTAAATGCAAATGAAAGGGTTTAAGAACTTGTCTCCTCAAGGTGAACGTAAAATAAAGTGAGTTATATCGAAACAACAAATTTTGAGTAGTGCCGAGATTTTTGAATAGACTGGAATTGAAGGAATCAAGAACGACAAAAGGTGTAGAATACTTCGCAAATTGGGATCTAGTGAAAAAAATTACTTAGGAAAATCATCTGAGTAAAATAAATATTTGTCTCCTTACCATTCCTCTTAGTCCCTGTTCTACGATCCATTTACACAAGTTTATTAGGTAGGATACTCACAATTCCCCTGGCTTCGGGTGCTGTAAACTTGGAATACCAGCAATTAAGACATGGTTCCATGCTTCTCAAAACATCCTGATCCAAGGCCTTGCTGTCGGATGTAGTTTATCGTCTTACCCAGGACACGGATGTAGTTTATCGTCATACCCAAGACGGAAAGCACACGGACAACGATAGCTATCCACAACTTCCTATTCTTCCTATTCTTACTCAATGCCCACATTGGATGTATTAAATCATCTGAGTAAAATAAATATTTTAAAACGCCAAAATTGGGCCACGAAATACGTGAAAAATTGACGTTTTAAAAGTATTTTTTGAGAGTCGGATCTCAGGTATCACTCTATGAACTTGATGGATGGGCTTAAAGGATGAATAATAGATAGCTGTCTGTTATTGAGAATAATGGTCATTACGGTGAAGTAATGGATAGCGGACTTCGTGCTAATACACTTGGAAAAGATATGAATCCTCTTCTTCTTCATCCAGCTATGGGTAAATATCAAAACTGACAGCTTGGATGGCAACTAGTCTGCCACAGAAAGAAATGGCAACATACCGCCGGAAAAAATGTGTTTCGTCATCGCAAGATACATAACCGCCTAAACACATATCTGACTGATCTTAAGATCTAAATGCTTCAAAGACTTATATATGTTTGTTATTTGTTCTGGTATAGATCTTGATCAATTGTTGTGGACTTTGTTACCTTGTTATTGAAGCAAAATGTGATTTTCTGGTTTTTCCTAAAACCTTCAGACTGCAGTTTTTACAATAATTGCAATAACTTTAATAGAATATGCTGGAACTACCTAAAATTTAAAACAAGCTTAATCGTGTAAAATTTGACAAAATTTTTTCAAATCGAATTCGAGAAATTTGCATAATTTATGACAGATTGCATAAGTCATTTTTTGAAATTATATATATATATATATATATTTTTTCCTTCAATAAATGAAGTGCTCTGCTATCACAACAGTAAGTTATAAATATCAATATTTAAATTTTACAATGGTCAGTTTTCAATCAGGACCTAACGATTGCAGCGTGCATTAAAATCAGACTTGTGCTACTGGCGAGAAACAATGTGTATTTATTACTATTATTAGTATATATATATATATATATATATATATATATATATATATATATATATATATATATATATATATATATATATATATATATAAGGCTGTTCCAGTAACTTGGACCGATTTTAAATGTGAATTAAATAGTTTAAGCGTCTAATGATTTTCTTCTTTTTCTTTCACATTTAACAACTTAAGTCTTTGGCAATTTCAACCATTGAAAGATTAACAATCAAACAACGTTTTAAAGTTATCGAAGCCTATGACGAAAATAGACGTTCAAACACAAATGCAATGAGAAGTTCCCAGGTCGCAAAAACAGCGAAGTCAATTGGTCTCCACGATAGA
Organism: Acanthosepion esculentum; assembly: GCA_964036315.1. Lineage (NCBI taxonomy): Eukaryota > Metazoa > Mollusca > Cephalopoda > Sepiida > Sepiidae > Acanthosepion > Acanthosepion esculentum. The sequence goes on along the minus strand of OZ038511.1, from coordinate 54,858,990 downwards.
GCGACTTGACGCCTTTAGATTTTTTCCTTTGGGGTCATCTCAAAAGTAAAATCTATGCCAACAAGCTAACAACAATTCAACAGATGAAGGATGAGATAATAAGGCATATTGGTGAGATCGAGGGGCAACAATGCAGAGACGTCATCAAAAACTTTGACCATCGAGTGGTGGTGTGCCGCCGAAGCCTTAGTGGATATTTGGGAGATATTATTTTTCACACATAATTGCCATGACTTAAATAACATGATCCAGTAGAGAAAGAAAGAAATTTTCACCAATAACACTGATTTATTTACTGCTGACTTTGATCCGTCTTAATGAAACACCCTTTATATATATATATATATATATATATATATATATATATATATATATATATGTATATATATATATATATATATGGGTGTGTGCGTGTTTGCGTATGTAAGTCGGCATTTATGTATTCCTAGGCAATATCTAAATCATTGACATGGCTTTCAGTTGATTAAATCTGAAATAAAAGAAGTCATGGATTAATGGGAAACAATTCATCGTTTAAAATTCAAATTAAATACGCGGCATGAGATTAAAATATTATATTTGAACATGTCGAATGCATTTGGCAAATGATGCAATGTGTTTTCTTTTATTTTCTTCCTTTTTCTGCCACTTCCATTCGTATCAACAACAACTGTCATGTTCTACACTACTCTGCTTTCATAACTTTTCGCTATATGTACTATGTTGAAAATCGTCATCAACATACGCTCTATCAACCCACACAGAAAAAAATAGCCAAAGGCGCGTTTCTGATTCAATATTAAAATATTAATAGATTCAGGCAGGACTTTAAGCAATCCTTAATATATTTATGCGTATTGTAAAAGTGGATTTTTGCGTATTGTAAAATGACAGGTGGTTCAGTACAATATTAAATATGTAATACCCTAAGGCAATTGGAGACCCTAATAGAATTTATTATCGGTGGGCGTAATCTTAACAATATAACATCCGCAGCTGTACTGTACTGTACTGTACTGTACTGGACTGGACTGATGGCTGGCTGGAAAACTACGGGTTGGTAGAGGAAAGCAAGAAAAAGGAACTATCCTTAAACTGCAAGAAAACAGATGGTATAGTCATCAGCAAGAGAAAAAGGGTCGATTTACAAATTAGAGATGTCAAAGTTTAAATATCTAGGGGATGGAAAATGCGACACCGAGATCCGAACAAGCATTGGACTCGCCATGGAAATATTCCAAAAGTTATTCAAGGTGCTGATAAAACGAATAAATTTTGTAAGAAACAAAAAAAAATGTACTGAACTTTCGTGTGATATCCATTCAATTATATGAGAGTGAATACTGGGCAATCTCCACACGGACGAGGAAAAAGCTAGAGGCGGTAGAAATGTGATTCTACAGAATGACACTGATAATTCTATGAAGAAAAAGGAATAAGCAGCGAGGAACTCTAAAAGAAGATGACAACACAAAGAACACTTATACTCAAAACCATAATAAGACAGAAGGAATTCTTAGATACATAGTGAGGAAGGAGGTCTTAGAAAACTTAACACTCACAGGACATATTCAGGGCAAGAGATACAGTGGGAGGCAGCCATCTACTTACATGGCAAGTTTGTCTGAATAGATGGTGGGGGGGGTCGGGATCCTTAGCAAAGTGAGGAAAATGACTAGTGCGACACGAGTCAGGTAGTTGTGGAGAGCCATGAACCTGAAGGGACGCGGTACATGGAAGAAGAATATCAAAATATTTTTTTCCGATTCTTTAAAATGTTTAATGAGAAAATCTTGTTAATGATTGGAATGGTGATTTCCTAAGCTTAGGCCGAAAGTAACTGACTATTCAGCCATAATTAATCTAGCAAAAAAGCTTGTACACCATTACATTATTTCCCAACGATCAGGAGGTCACAGCAGGATGGAGGGATGATCATTTCAACTTAAAGGTAAAGAGCTCAACTAGAAAAGATCCAACTAAATCCGTAAGACTTTTGGCACGTGAGAGAAATTTCACGTGAAAACTGTGAGTCACTTTGTTACTCCATGACAGAAAGTTAAAAGGTTAGAGAGGCGAAATTCATCTTTAATAAGTTGGAAAATGATCCCCGAATAACACACACACACATATTTATATATATATATATATATATATATATATATATATATATATATATATATATATATATATATATATATATATATATATATATATATATAAGGAAGAACAGTATGATATATAACCTAGTGTTCCTATAGATATTTTTATTTTTACACAATCATGCTCAATGTAAATTTACAGAGCATTAATATTATAAATTAACTGATTTAAAATATGGTTCTTTTTCGCTACACAATAATAACCATGTTTCAAAAATGGAAGTTAAAAGCTTCGAATTTAATTTTGTTATTAAATTAAAGACATTAGTTCCATTTCCTCGTCAAGCGAATTTTGGAGTAACTTATTTTTTTTTAATTTACAGTTTTAAAGGCACGGCAAAGATTTATAATTTAGTGTTTCCAATGATACAGAGAAATCCACTCATCTAGAAAAGGCTTGCTAGCTTGTTCAATTTCACTTTTTCGTTGTATCAGTTAATAGTTACATTCGAAAGCGGGGTTATGTTTAGGGATGGGTAAGGATGTATTTTTCAACAAATTCTGACATCCGCTAAATGCATGTCGTCTGGGTTTTTATAAAAAATTTATTGCTAATAGAAAAATTCTTACGGCATTTTTTCTATTTGTATACTTAAAGACTTTTGGGGGTTGTTTAGGCTAGAATATGTTTAATTTAACTACAATTCTGAATTTTTTGGATTCTTTTAAGTGTTTGAAGTACATAGATGAAGGACATTAAAGGACCAATGTCCTTTGTACATACATCAGAAACTATATATTACTAAGTTTATATAAAAAAAATTACTGAATCAGGGAAATGAAATAACTATTTTGTGCCGTCATTGTCAAAAATTTTCTTTAAACAACATTTAAAAATTAAATTAAAAACTAATAAGATCTGGTAATATACATACTTATATTTGATGTGAATAAATAATTTTAAATACTGTAAGTAATTCTATTACATTTACTTGTTTTATAAAAAAAATATAGTCGATTAAATTTAAAAGAAAAAATATTTTAAAATTGGTTTTAAAATTGTAGTTCAATAAAACGGATTCTAACCTAAACATCTTTTAAAATTGTAGTTAAATAAAACGTATTATAACCTTAACACCTCTGTCAAAGTACTTCAAACACTTAAGAGAATCCAATAAAATACCTAAAGTTAAATGAAATTAATATGATAAGTTAGAATATGTATGACATTAAATTACCCATGTCCTTTGTACATACATGAGAAACTATATATTACTAAGTTTATAAAAAATAAAAGTTTACTGAATCAGTGAAAAAAATTAGCTATCTTTGCCGTCATTATCATAAATTTTACTTAATAAAAAAAAATGTAACCTGGTAATATACATACTTATACACGATATGAAAAAATAATTTTACATACTGTAGAAAAAATGCCGTAAGAATTTTGCCGTTAACAATAAATTTTTTATAAAAAACCCAGACGACATGCATTTAGCGGATGTCAGAATTTGTTGAAAAATACATCCCTACCCATCCCTAAACATAACCCCGCTTTCGAATGTAACTATTAACTGATACAACGAAAAATTGAAATTGAACAAGCTAGCAACCCTTTTCTAGATGAGTGGATTTCTCTGTATCCTTGGAAACACTAAATTATAAATCTTTGCCGTGCCTTTAAAACTGTAAATTTAAAAATAAGTTACTCCAAAATTCGCTTGACAAGGAAATGGAACTAATGTCTTTAATTTAATAACAAAATTAAATTCGAAGCTTTTGGCTTCCATTTTTGGAACATTGTTATTACTGTGTAGCGAAAAAAACATTTTAAATCAGTTAATTTATAATATATATATATATATATATATATATATATATATATATATATATATATATATATATATATATTTGATCTTAAATTCAATCCTTCATGAGCTGCCGATCCTTAGCTATGTTTAATTAATAATTAACATGATTGATGTCTTCATGATTTGTGTTAATCTTGGAGAGAAATTATGCATTCTTATTGCTCAATGTAGAGTCCAATAGTGTTATACAAACCTCGGGGAATTCTAGTAAGATATATTTAATCATTTGTAAGATACAACCGTTCAAAACCAAATCTATCAAATGGACAATTTTACTTTTACAAGCAGTATACACACACACACACACACACACGCACGCACACACACACACACACACACACACACACACACACACACACAGACATATATATATATATATATATATATATATATATATACACTGGGTAGAAACCTTTCTTTTAAAAATCTTGTTTTAAATATAACAGAGAAGAAAAATTTATTAATTTTATATTTATTTTTTCCAGCGTTCTTATATGTTTCCGCTTGGTGTGAGTGAGATTCAATTATCCCAAGCGATTTTCGTCATTTCTGTAGCCATTTTCAAAGGGTTGATTTTGGTGTGGTCAATTTAGTTTCATGTTTTTGACTGTGAGATTTATTATTCGTGTATTATTTGTGAATCACCATCATCATCCCCTTGACTTTTGTAATCAAAGGAGGAGCCCGAATTCAGAAATCTCCTCCACAACGGTCTATCAACGGCAGTCATCAGCAATTCTGGTATAGTCATACTTGTCGATTGTTTGACATTGTCCAGTCAGTTTTTACGTTGGTGTCCACTCCTACGTCCACCTTCAACGCTGCCTTGCATGATGGTCTTGCACAGGCTGCCGTGTCGTGTAATGTGTGAAAACGACGCCATTTTCTCCATTTGACAGTTGCTAGAATAGATTTCTTTTGAATCACAAAACTGAGCATTTATCCTTTTCTTATTAATTGTTTCGTTTAATACACGTCAATTTCTTCTAATTTATCTTTCACATTTTAAAACAATATTAATGATAATATAATATTCTCATATACTTGATAATAATTTTATACTTCTATTCATCTTTCCTTATCTATTTATTTTATTATTATTATTATTATTATTATTTAAAAACTATATATAGTGGCTAGAAGTAGTACCTTTCTTGCTTGGCCTCTAGTGTTTTCGACCAATATCTTTCTTAAGGGGTTTTGCAGATTATGAGTTGATAAATGTTTGCTCTGATAAGTAACATGTGAGACGTCTAATCAAGGCAAGCCAAGATCAGTTGTTGTTTTGAATTTTGTGTATCCCCAAACATTGTTTCAATTTCGTTTCTTGTTAATTATAAGAATTTTGCAACGGTTCTATGCCCTTGTCTTTTTTTTTTTTTTTTTTAAGCGTATCACCCCAAGCAAGGCTGGTGGCCACTATCACGCATGGGGTTCCAGAAGGGTTGGAAGAAGAGCAGATAGGAGTGGTAAAGGAAGGGATGTGGAGAAAGAGAAGGACGGAGGGTCGATCAAGGCAGGGGGGTTACGGAAGATATAGAGCGAGAGCAGATAGGAATGAAAGATGAAAGGAAGTGGAGAAGGGAAGTGGATAGATCAAGGTAATTAGAGATGACGATTGACGCTACACTTAAACCGTTGGAGATTGTATTTGTCAGGGAATCAGTAATAGGGAAGGGAGTTCCATAGGCGAGATGTGCGAGACATGAAGCTATTGGAGTAGAAAAGACGTCTACATCTAACAGTTTCAACGGTGAAGGGGTGGGAACGGGATGCCAGCCTCGTAGGACGCTTAAATTCACGAGGCTTAGGAACAAGCGAAAGCAACTCCTCGGAGCAACTACCGTGGAAGTACTTGTAGAAAAGGCAGAGCGATGCAACATCGCGTCTGTGAGAGAGCGACTGCAGACGAGATGACAGATCAGGGCCAATCACATTGCATATCCGTCTCTGGATCTTATTAATAACCCTGAGGCAACACGCAGGGGCCCCAGACCATAAATGGCAGCAATACTCCATGCAAGGTCGAATGGTAGACTTATAGACTTGGAGGATCGATTCCGGGGAGAAGAATTTCCTGGCTCGGCACAGGGAACCAACTTTTCTTGCGGTGGATGATGCAACTGACTCGATGTATTTGTTCCATCTCAGATCAGCGGACAGCGTGAGACCGAGCAGCCGCAGAGAGGAGCTCTCGAGAAGTTGGTCCTCAGACATTCTGATGGGATGCAGGGATGGGTCCTTGTGGTGGTTAATGGAGAGCAGTTTTGTTTTAGAGGCGTTAAAGTTGACCATCCATTTCTCTCCCCAGTCCACAACCGATTGGAGGTCCTTTTCAATTTGAGCTGCCAGGTTAATTTTGTCCGCCTCAGTAGATTTGTGCTTGAGGCAGGAGTAAATAGTAGTGTCGTCAGCGTAGATACCGACTTGGGAGTCTATGGCGTCAGGAAGGTCGTTTATAAATATGAGGAACAGAGTAGGGCCAAGGATGGAGCCTTGAGGAACACCAGCGGTAGTGGGATAGGAGTTGGAGGAGAATCCACTGAGAACAACCTTCAAATCCCGGTTTGATAGGAACGATTGAATTAGGTCAAACAATCGACCTGTGATACCATAACCCCGGAGCTTGCAAAGGAGGCCGGCATGTCAAACCCTATCGAATGCTTTGGAGATGTCAAGGGCCACGGCACGGGCTTCGCCGTTACTATGGATTGCTTGGTAGACAAATTCAGTGATGGCCGTAAGCACATCGGCAGTAAACCGGGCAAAGCGGAAACCATACTGCTTGTCTGAGAGCAGATCGTGGGATATCAGGTGAGTAATCACTTCGGTGTTGATAATGGCCTCGAAGACTTTGCCGAAGAGGGGAAGGAGACTGATAGGACGGTAATTAGAAGGGTTGGAGGGGTCGCCAGAGTTCTTAAAGACAGGAAAAATGGTAGAGGACTTCCAGCAGTCAGGAAAACAGGAGTCCTTGAGGCAGCGGTTGTACAATTTAGAGAGGGCAGGCGCCAGTTCAGGTGCGCATTTCTTCAGGACAATGGCTGGTATTCCGTCGCCACCGGTAGCCTTGTGGAGATCTAAGTTAGAAATAATGCCCAGTACCGACGACGGGGTTATGTGCAAGCCGTCCAGTAGGGCCTCAGTTCTGGGAGGGAAGTCGGGCAAGGGTACCCCAGAGGAGTCAAGCATAGAATTGGAAGAAAACCTCCGAGCGAAGCATTCGGCCTTGTCGGCAGAGGTGGTCAGGACCTCAAACTGATTGAACAGTGGAGGAATGGAGGGTTTGTTACTATTCAGAACGCTCTTGCAGAGGCGCGAATAGTCCTTGGAGCCAAATTTGCGGGATGCAATACGTTCCTTCATCCGAGCTGCAAATAGTGCCTTGGCATTGTCGAGGGTACGCTTACACTCATTGCGTGCAGAGGTAAATAGACGTCTGTTGGAGTCGGACATCTATTTTGTTATTGTTTTCCCCCTCTTATACTGAATGGCGTATATATATATATATATATATATATATATATATATATATATATATATATATATATATATATATATATATATATATATATATATATATATATATATATATATATATATATATATATATATATATATATATAAAGAGAGAGAGAGAGAGAGAGAGAGAGAGAGGCAGTGTATAGAGACTTGGACTGAGGAATGGGAGAGCCGAGTTCGAATTCCAGTCGAATCCATTACATTCAATCCTCTTCTTATCCCCCAGCTATGGGTAAATAGACTTGAATGGCATCTGGTCCCTGTATTCGTCCCTTCAATAAGTGTGGTTCATTCTGGACAATGCCTTCACCACTATAATCTAATCATATGAGAACTGAACTGCTTGACCCTCATGCGTCAAATACGACGGGAGAGTCCATTACATATATATATATATATATATATATATATATATATATATATATATATATATATATATATCCATTGTTGTCAATTATATATATATATATATATATATATATATATATATATATATATATATATATATATATACACATACATATATATATATATATATATATATACACATGACGCTTGAAGCCTAAATCCGTTCCTGTCAATCATATATATCATATGATATGATATGATATATATATATATATATATATATATATATATATATATATATATATATATATATATATATATATATATGATTGACAGCAACGATATAGGCTTCAACCGTCATGTATTTATTTGCAGTTGTAGTGTTCATATATTACAGAGAACCAGGAAGAGGCATTACTGGGGAGTTCTAGGCTTGTGTTTATAAAGTGGAAATAAAACCCCATGAAATGTGCAGAGAGAAAAAAGATAAATATATTCTTTCAGTACAAAGTTACTGTAGATTATAGATGCAATGTAGTAATTAGAAAAACAAAACAGTAAAAATAAAAGAGATAAAAACTCAAGTAAAGATGCTAAGCTTGAAATTGACATGTACTGGCTGAACATCTCTGCATCTTTGACGTTTCGATGCACACTGTAACCGGCATTTGTTGCATTTCCTTGCGTAAAAAGGCGAAGTGAAAAAATTAAATAAAGTAAAAAGCAAAGTCAAAAAACTTAGACTAGCTTTCATCCTCATTTTTCAAAGGCTCTTGGAGACAAGCGGGTATAAATGAGTAATATTAAAAAAGAACAGTATAAAAAATTATGCGTAGCATATTTTTATTTTTATTTATTTTGCTAAAACGTTATTTTTGATGGATATTCATATTCGAGTAGAAGCTCTGCGTTTTTTAATAACACAGTAATTTTTATCCAACTAACGGTCTGAATATTCGAGAAATCATGTCAGAACCATTTGCGTCCAACACCAGGACTGGAAACTACATACCAGATGTGGAGCATTCATTGATCTGATATGCCTAACCGCTCGGCCACGTAAGCATTCCGGTCAAAGAAATCCCGAATAGTGCTTTTTGAATACACACGTAAACAAAGACAATTTATTTATAAGAAATGGTTTAATCTAACATATTGTTATTTTTAAGTGATTTTGTTTAAATGTTGTTTTTCTTTTTTTGGTGGAGATATTCATGTTCCGGTAGAAGCTGTTTTGTAATTAAACAGTACTTTTTATCCAACTAGATCTACCAACCTGAATCGAGTCCTGCCGGGGGAACGCATATTTTTCTGATTTCTTGATATCTGTCTACATCTCTGAGATGAGGTATTTTGATTATTTACGTTATTTACATTATTCGGACTGATATCCTCATCTTCATTGGCATATTCACAACGTTTCCCTCGTTTCCGTTCTTCTTCACGTGATTGGAATTTCGAACCGAATCCTTTATTTCGTCCACCGGACAGGGTAGATTATTCTAGTTCCACATGTCATGCCTCAGTTATTTCCCTTTAACTCAACTCTTCAAGTTTTTTGGTTCACCACTGCTATAGCCTGGTACAGCACTCACAACTCTTTGGGTCTTGTTACTGGATCTAACCAACACCTTTATTCACTGGGATTTGTCTCCTTGTTGAGAGTTGAGTTAAAGATAAATAACTAAGAGATCCCGAAGAGTTATGCCCTTTGGCACTAGAACAATATACTCCCCGGTGTACGAAATAAAGGGTCATATATACATATATATATATATATATATATATATATATATATATATATATATATATATATATATATATATATATATATATATATATATATATTCTGTTTATACGTTAACTATGTGGATATAGCTTATTTGAGTAAATTTAATAGTCTATTTAATAATATGTAATTAATACTATTAATTAATAATTACATTTACCTGCCAGAATGTTCAAGAAATTTTGTAGAAAATGTGCTCTCTCCGACAGGAATCGAACGTGTATCCCATTCGGAAACAATCATATAGCCTGACGTACCGCTTCTTAACCATTCAAATTACTGCTTAGAAACACACATCTTCGACGATCTTTCTCGATAATTCATCTCAGCCTCGAAATGCAACCTAACGTAAACAATGACAATGTATTAGATGAAATGGATTAAATCCGACAAATATTTTAATATTTTTTTCTGTTTATACGTTATTTTTATGGATACAACTTATTTGAGTAAAGTAATAATATTTGTATAGCAGTAATTTCGACTATATAATGGTTCGATTCCTGTCAGAGAATGCACATTTTCAGCGAAATTTCTCGAACATTCAGGCCGGTAAATGTAATCAATACTGTTTAATTAAAACAGATCATTTACTCAAATAAGTTGTATCCATAAAAATAACGTATAAACAGAAAGTGGTAGTCGTTTCTTTCATAAATAGATTATTAATCTGGCGCTACATTAAAAGAAAATATTGACACTAAATGTTTTTCGCATAAATAAAGTTTGTTTCCATGCAAATGTTCTTAGAAATACTAATAAATCTTACAAACGAACTCAGCCGTTTGTCGGCATATCTAATAACAATTAATAACAATTAATAAGATTTCATATATTTTCATTTGCATGACTGACTTAATTATTATGGCCTATAATGGCCTATTTGCAATGAACATTAATTATGTTGTGATCGAATAAAAGAGTAGAAAAAATGAAGTTAACTCCTTGCATTCTGCTTTATTAATATGTCTACTTTTATAGATTCATCGACCGTTGAATGTTTTGGAAAACTTAAGGTCTTACGGCTGGTAAGTGAGAAGGACGTTTTTGAGATGAACACTTACGCTAACTACGCTAACAAATATGATTCTCTTCGTATAGCATTGGCATTGAAAGTATCAAATAATATCTCTATATTTTTGTTCCCTTCATTTCCTTTACATTCTCTCTCTACAGAGACAGACAGATAGATAGATAGATAGATAGATAGATAGATAGATAGATAGATAGAAGGTTTAGTTACATCGACGGATAGATATGAACTGAAATAGATAGATAGATCGATAGATAGATAGATAGATAGATAGATAGATAGATCTGGTTATAGTAAACTATGTATATCAGTCGGTACATTCGAGAAATAGAAGGTATCAAACCTGCGTCCCACTTTGTAAAAAAACAGGGTTTGAGCCAGCGTCCTTTTTTTTCGGAAGCGCATATCCGTTCAGTTTCAGGTACGAACTGTAATATATATATATATATATATATATATATATATATATATATATATATATATATATATATATATGTCTATATATTCTTTTATATGCGAAGAACTTAATGGAAAGCACTCAAGGTCCATAAACTGAATATATATATATATATATATATATATATATATATATATATATATATATAGAGAGAGAGAGAGAGAGAGAGAGAGAGAGAGAGAGAGAGATAGGATAGAGAGAAATAGAGGAAGATAGATAGATGTTTGTGCGGGTTTATACAAGTATTTACACACACACACACACACACACACACACACACACACACATATATATATATATATATATATATATATATATGAGGAAATATAGTCTTAAAGTGTGCTATATTTATGGGATAAAGTGCTCAATATCAGAGATAGAGCGTGTGTAAATATAAAAGTGGACATGGAAGTCAGCACTTAGAGGCGACAGTCTGTTTCATGCTAGTGCAATCGTCAAGCAACTAGTGCTGTTATTTTTCTCGGCTATTTATATATAAGGGTCAGTGGTCCATTATGGGTAGTCTATTTTGGCCGTTACTTTTACCGGAAGTCGCTTATTTGTTTATTTATTTATGTCAAATTATTTTGTTTGTTTTTTTGTTTGTTTTTTTTTATTTTATTTTTATTTTTTATCTTATATATTTATTTATTTATTTTTTATTTTGATCGGTGTTTTTTGTTAACGTAGTAAAAATTTGTTTATATAGCTTATTGTTGGTAGTCTATTATGGCGGTCATTTACCGGAAGTTGGATGTTTGCTTATTTATTTGGGTCAAATTGTTTTGCTTGTTTTTATTTATTTTCATTTTTATTTTTTATCTTATATATTTGTTTATTTGTCATTGATTAAATCTATTTGTTGAATTTTGGGGTGGGATGTTGTGGTTTGTTCTTACTATTATTTTGGTCGGAACAGTTTTTAATTTATCTATTTGGGTTGATTATCTTTATTTGTTTTTCTAAACGGCTAGTTTATCGTAATCGGTTGTTAGTTTATTTATATATTTGGATCTATTTAGATCAATTTATTATACTTGTTGTTATTTATTTGTTACACTATATATTTTTGGCTTTCTATTTTTAAGTAACGTAGTATATTATCTTTTATTAATTTTTAAAATTTTTATCGTTATATAACAGTTATAACTTTCGTTCGTTCTTTTGTTTTGATTTTATTTCGCATATTCTAACAGGAGTGGTTTTGTAATTTGTTTGGAGTAATTTATTTTGCTTATTTTATTGTTGTATTGTTAGTTTATATATTTATTTATTTTTCTATTTTAAGTTACGTAGTAACAATTTGTTTTCATGTCTGCATTTTGATATTTGCTCGGATCTTTTATTTAATAATTTATTTTGATCTGGAAAGGTAATGATAGCTATTTTTTCCTCCAAGCAAAGTTTGCAAGTTTTTGATAGGTTGTTGTAGACTGATGATTTTTTCCTTATTTTCCAAGATATTTTTGGTGTGGTGTGTGTTTTGTTTTGTATTTCCCAGATATACTTAGAAAGCATTGTGCTGTTCGCATATTTACTATTTGTGAAAGACATTTTGTGTACATAATTTCTTTGTTTCCATGGTCCTTCGGTTACTCCTATGTATACTTTTTCTTCATTATCTGCTGATTTTATCGTGGCTTGGTAGATTACGTTGTTTTGTAAACAATTACCGTTTAAGGGACATTCGTTTTTTATTCTGCAGTTGCACGTGGGTTTAATTTGTTCGTGTGGTTTGTTAATAATTTTCCTGTTGTGCTTTTTTATTATTTGTGCCATGTTCTCGGTGCAACTGTAGCTGATTTTTACAGTATTTTTGTTGAATATTTTGTGTAGGATGCTTGATTCCGAGATGTGTTTGTGTAAAAGTTTGAAGAATATTTTTCCTATGTTTGTTTTTACGTTTTTGCTGTACGGTGGGTTGAAACATATGATATTTCTTTTCCTGTTGGTATTTTTTGTTATCTGTGGTGAGTATGTGAGTGTTGCTGGGAATCCGCTATCTTTTAGGGCTGTTTCGTAGTATTTCTTACCGTTGTTAAATATAGATTCATCGGAAGAATTGTCGGAAAGCCTGCGGTTAATCGATTTTGGTATCTGTTTGATTATAGAAGGCAGGTGGTTGGAGTATATGTGTATGAAACTGTGGTTTATCATTCGGTTTTCTGTATGGTTTGTGTGTGCCTTTTCTTAGATTGAAGGTAACATCTAGAAAATCTACTTCGTTTAGGTTAGTTTTTATATGTATCTCGAATCCGTTATTTTTGAAAATTTTAATTATTGCTTTTCTAGTTTTATCTGTGTTTTGTTTGTTGCAGTTTCTTAAGATTATGAGACGGTCATCCCTGTAGAGCCCTGTGTCATTTCTATCTATTATTTTGCTTAGTTCGTGTAGTAAGTAAATACCTACGATTTCGCATGTCCAGCACCGTCAAAGCTTCCCATTGTAGTGTCAAATATCCCATCTTTCTTTATCTATGCTTCTTCATGGTGAAATAATATTGATTTACGGGAGTGCTTAATGATGTCGATTTCGTTTAATGATAATCAACCCAAATAGATAAATTAAAAACTGTTCCGACAAAAATAATAGTAAGAACAAACCACAACATCCCACCCCAAAATTCAACAAATAGATTTAATCAATGACAAATAAACAAATATATAAGATAAAAAATAAAAATGAAAATAAATAAAAACAAGCAAAACAATTTGACCCAAATAAATAAGCAAACATCCGACTTCCGATAAATGACCGCCATAATAGACTACCAACAATAAGCTATATAAACAAATTTTTACTACGTTAACAAAAAAACACCGATCAAAATAAAAAATAAATAAATAAATATATAAGATAAAAAATAAAAATAAAATTAAAAAAAAACAAACAAAATAATTTGACATAAATAAATAAACAAATAAGCGACTTCCGGTAAAAGTAACGGCCAAAATAGACTACCCATAATGGACCACTGACCTTATATATAAATAGCCGAGAAAAATAACAGCACTAGTTGCCTGACGATTGCACTAGCATGAAACAAACTGTCGCCGCTAAGTGCTGACTTCCATGTCAACTTTTATATATATATATTCATATATATATATATATATATATATATATATATATATATATATATATATATATATATATAGTATCCGATTTACTCTATAGTGTGATAGGCTCAATATTGAAAATAATGCGTTTACAGAAAGTTTTTTGACATAGCACTACTTACTGATTGTTAGTAAATACACACACACATACACACACACACATATGTACACACTTACCTCACTGTCTCTCTTCATATAAATACACACACACACACACATATATTCACACATATGATTATGTGTGTGTGTGTGTGTGCTATCTTTAATTGGTCTATCACTTTTACTAATAGTTATAGCATACTTGAAAACTATGTTTTTACGAAAAACTAGGTAATCCGTATGGGTAGACCCAAGGAGGATAACATCCAGAGAGCTCAATGTAAATCAGAGCTAATAATTTAAATAAAAATAAAAACAGACCAGATTAAGGTTCCATGTAATAAATTATTTCACCACAGCCCTTTTAAAGGATCGCGGATCATCAGACTTTTCTTCTCTTTTTTTCTTTATGCCTTTTTTCTCCTCTCTCCCCTCTATATCAATATATAACTTCTGTTAAGTTAACCGATTTAATGTGTCAATGTCTGGATTTCCTCAAACAATTTAAATTTGAGAGAATAGAAATTTTACATCTAACTCAATCATGTCTCTCTCCCCCCCCACTCGCTTCCCCACTTCGTTAATTTACATATGCTTAGTACTGCCCGTCAAAAATGTGTAAATTTCTTTTCATTTTTCGTTTCAACCTTTGGAAGTAAAGTCTGATGATCCGCGGTCCTTTAAAAGGGCTGTGGTGAAATAATTTATTACATGGAATCTTAAAGTGGTCTGTTTTTATTTTTATTTAAATTATATATATATATACGAAAAGGTCTAAAGGGTGCCTTGATAACAAGGTTATCCACATTAAATTTGTGTCTGAATTTTACAAAATTTCACCATTCCTGGTAGAACTTAAATTATCACAGTGTGCGATATCTACTAACAAAATTGAGGAAAAAAAAAAGATTCTTAATGTATTCGGCTAGATAAAAAAGCCAAGAAAGAGAATGTTAAAAAATTATTAAATGCACAACATCCCTCATTTATGCGCATGTGCGGAAGTACAATCATAACACATTTAGTCCGATGGAGACCTGAAGAACGAAATACCTCACAAAAATACTTTTTCATCTTTGTCATGCAATTGCCCCAATATTGTTCTTGATATATAAAAATATATCGTTATCTCTTTCTCCCCCACTCTCTCTCTCATATATATATATATATATATATATATATATATATATATATAGTGGATACATAATTCCATTGCCTGACTTGCAGTTACCTGAATGTTCTGCTGAAATTTTCCATATATATTGTGCCATCGATGGCTTTATTAGTCAACACTTACTTAAGTTTATGGTAAAGGAAATATATTGCGTTCAAAAATAAATCTTTGTTATGCAACATAAATTCTTTTTATCGGTTGTGGGTTTATTGATGAGCGAATAAATGGCTAGAGAGTGAAGCGGAGCCTGTCAGGGGTTTGTCACATATATGTGCATTTATAGGGTAGATGCTGTGAGAAAGAAAGAAAGAAAGAAAGAAACGGAAAAAGTCGCTAATGATACACACGTATAAAGAAAATCGTAGCTTAATGTCTATTATTACCCATTATTCTATTGTCTCCTTTCCAAGTTCTCTGGCACGAGAATTGTCTTCTCTTTGGTCATTGAACGAAGCTGGAACGAAGCTGGAACGAAGCTTACCTTTTTATTGCTGAATAGCCGATGCTATTCGGGAAGAAATTTATTACATTATTATATCAGGGATCATTTTAAACTCAGAGGTTGTTTCGACTGCTCTGAGCCTTTTCATGCATTTTAAAATGGCCGCCTGTATACAGCTTGCAAACGCTGAAGTAGATAGGGAAAAGATTAAAGAGAACAAAGAGAAAAGAAATGTCGAATTTGTATTGCAGAGATTACATACACTGGCAAGAAAAATATTAAGATATAATTACGTTTCAGCAGCAACAATATAAGAACAAATGTAAAAAAGTTAAACATAAACTAGAAATTGAATTGTAACTTAGCGCCGTCTCCCTCGTACCTCCAACGCTGACAACTGGCAACATTGGTAGAGCAGAAATGTTTTCATAGCGTGCATTATTCATTGGTTTGAGGCAAAATATTTGGACGTTCGGAAAGTAATAACGATTTTAACAAAAAGTTGAATTTATTTAAATATTTATAAATAAAATTTAACGACCGCATTTTTAACGCTGCAGCACAACGAGAAGGCAACTTTTCTATTCTACATTTAAACAAATCTGGATTTTATACGAAAATGATTGAAAGATCACCGTCGGCTTCGTCTATGTTCTTAAATTGTTACCACTTATGGAATTTTCTGTCGGTGATCATGTGTATAGGGAATGTGGACGATTATCATAACGATCTTGTTTTCTTTTTTTGTGTGTCGGTTTTGACCTTGTGTGTGCATGATGACTCAATACCGCCTACTCAACACCAGCCAACACACTTCTGTGACAACTCACTACCAGCCTACTCGGCGGGAGGACAACTCAACGACATGCAAACTATGAATTCTGTTTCGGCTTTTTAAAAACAAATAAATGTAAGGATCATATTTTAACACATGACTTTATTTTTATTTTAAAACTTGTTGAAAATTGTCTGCATTTCTCCTCAAGTATTCAGTTGGTGATCGTTGAGAAAAAGAAGAAACAATCTGCAAATTTCTTTAATCGGCATTCATATACTTCTTCAGTTAATTGGGAGTGGCAATTAATGGATCTCAGTTTCTTTGTATCTTTTGCAGCTCCGTAATGAATCTCCATATTGTGTGGTGCTCCTTCCCCAGCTCTGTGTGGATCCTTCTTTTCACTGATTCAGCATGGTTATTTGTCCGATCCCTGAAAATTAAACGCCAGTCAGCCCAAATTATGTACTTTTTGTGTGCGCGCAGCTATATTTTAATTCAATTACAGTCCTAAAATATTTCTAAAAGATCTTTTGGACAAATTTTAAAGTAAGATTATATATTAACGAATAATTTTCGTGAAGGGCAATAAAATATTTTTATTATGTGATTAAAAAATCTTACCAGTTGATCTCCGAGAAATTATTTATCCTCATATTCTACTCCCGCTATTATTATTATCTGAATTCACTTTATGTAGCTTTTAATTTTTTTGAAACATTTAAAATTCACTTTATTATCATAAGTAATAAACAGTACATTTTCTATGCGTCTATGTATAATCCTTCATGTTGAAGATACCAATATAAATAGATATGAATATACGGATAATGATATATTATGAACAGATTATCCGACTTAGTGTAATGATTGCCAAGCTTTTCACTCTAGATCAATTACGAATGAGTAGTGAGTTCGATCCTCATTGACTGCTCTATACTTGCGTCCTTGTGTCACATCTAAGTTACGCTTCGTAAATCGCTATATGAACAGAGATTGTTGCTGCTATATATGAAAGGATTGATATAAAAGTATATAAATAAACTGAAAATGAATAATCTACTGACATCAACAGATATGCCTAGACTGATATAAATATACATGACTAGATTGATATCAATAAACAGAAAGCAGATGAAAAATAATTGATATAAGTGTATCCTTCCTTTCTATAGTATAGGGATTTTCACATATAGAAAGAATTGTATAAATAGTATTAAAAAATAGTATGTTTATTTTATGCACAAAAAGAATTCATATTCAACGTGAAATTGAAATAGTAAGAGTGTGTTTATTTATAATAAATACGTGAAAAAAGAAGAATAAAATGTCACATGAAAAAAATCACGTAAAAAGTCAGTGGCCAAAAAGAAACAGGACAATGTCAGCACAGTTTCTGCGTCTTTCTTTAATAGATATTTTTAAAACCCTAGCCCTAAACATAACACTACTCTAAGTCTAACCCTTGCATCCATAACCCTAACACTCAAGATAACGTGAATAGTGGAAATCTTGGATCTCATTGCTCTTGTGGACCAACAATGCTTGAATTTAGGGGAAAATAATTTTGAAACCCCCTGCCATGGAAATTATTGACAGTAATAAGCGTGGTTCAAAAATCTGTATTCATGTATACAAAATATGTCACTTGCAAAACCAAATTGAGGCCTTTTTCCTGTGGACTTTCTCCTAGCCAAAATTGTCATATTTTCTGTGTCTTGGTTCTTTATATCACCTAATTAAAATTAAATTAGTTATATCAAATTATTCATATTCAAGTATATCAGTCATGAACAAAATGCGGCCCGCGTGCTGCCCGTTTGTTCTTATGTTACGCTTAATTTCATAAGGTAAATAACGTTTGTTAAAATTTTGTTTCATCCTATTTTGTTTATTCGCCCACTCTGTTTTACATAATCACATAGATAAACAATGATTAAGTACAATGTTTCTTGAATTTCATAAAATTTTGGGGAAAGTAAAATGTCAACATTTTAAACCATTGGCGATTTTCAATAAGGAAGATCACCTTTTGCTTTTAAAACATAAGAATTTTTCCGTAAAGAAATGTTTTTTTTTTTTGTCAAATGAATAAATTAGAAATAAATCACATGCAGAGACACGTCTTAATCTCACTGTCTTTAGTAATAATATCAGAGCACGACTTCAGTTTTTAATTATAATAAAATTTCCTACCATTTCTAATGTATATGCTTAGGCATATGGTCTTCTGTAGTGAAAATAGCTGAAGACCCTACTGCGAAAAATTACCTTGAATATCTTTAGTAGGGCGGCCCGCCTCGTGATAAGTCATAGGTCATGTGGCCCGCTACTCGAAAAAGGTTGCGCATGCCTGCTTTAGATGATAAGAAAATATCCATAATAGAGGAATACAACGAAAGTTCACATTTAGCCGTTAATTTTCTTACCTGTTCGGAGTAGATAGATTAATCGTCGTATAGACGTTCCTGCGGCATGCTAAATGCAGAATTATGGTAGCAGCGATATATCTTCGAACTTGTCTTAGTCAGGTTGTGTGTAGTTTCAGAAGAACGAATTGCCAAGTATTAGTTATGGTATGTTGCCCGGATTATTTGCTTAGCTACATAGATTCTCTGAATCTAAAATGTCTCGTTATCAGCTGAAAATGTTAATTGATGTGCAAGACTCCATCTATTCTGACTGTCCAGTCTGACGAGGCGTGAACGAATTTTAGCCGGTCGACTATATTTTGGCCGACCCTCTCATTAATTATCTTTTCAAATTATTAAACGTTTTAAATTTCGCCACTTTCATTGGTGGAAAATAGTTTTATTCTTAATCTTTTTTTTTAGAACATTCCATTTTTATTAACCTTCAACATCTTCTTTGTGTCGTGTCTCTTCAGAATATGGGCGATCAACTTCCTGTCCTTTGTAGCCCTCAGTTAAACTTGATTTCTTTACAATATCTCCTAATCGCTCTTCTGCCTACCATTTAAACAAGCTTGTTAGGTAGATTACGCGCTGCTTGCCTCTGTCCCTCTGGCCTTTAATATGTCCTGTGAGTGCCAAATTTTCCACACCATCTTCCCTCATTATGTATCTTAGAAATTTTAATTATCTCTTTCTAATGACATAAGTGTCATTTTCCCCATTTTCTCTAATATTTTTCTTTCCTTGTATGTTCAGTCGATGGCATTCTCAGCATCCTTTTGTAGAAACCACAAATCTGTTACCTCAATCTTCTCCATCTGTGATGAAATTGTCCAGCATTCACGGCTATATAGCAGTACCGATAATAGATAACAGTACTTTTTTTTGTTTCCCGTTCCTTTAATACTTTAGCGTGGAGGTAAAGAGGCACAAAACCAAGGCTTATCAAAGAAATTGGCACGGAACACGTTGTTGATTGATGTCTTCGCAAGAGCAGAGGGTTTCATTTTTTTTCTTTTTGTCAAATAAATTTTATATAGTAGGTAAGATTAAGGAAAAGTTAATTACTTTTATTTATTTTTTTATTTTATCTCGCATCCATGCACAATAGAAGCAAAGAGACAGGTTGACAATCATTAAGACGTTCGTATAATTTTTACAATTCTTTAATGTATTACTGCAATGTCTTTTTTCAAAGTCAAATTATGTGTGAATGCGTGCATACATTTTTGTACATTAAGTGGCATATGTAAGTCATTCACGCACACCACAGACGTAACAAACTATACATTGTATATGCGCCTGCAAAGTCACACGTCGAAAGTGTGTGACGGACAGAAAATTCGCTCATCATAATATTTTATAATATTAGAAGTTTTTTGAAGAGTATTGGATTCCTCAAAGTATTTATTATTGTTGATGTTATCGCTAACATTTTTGTCGGGATTTACAAACACTATATTTCGTTCAATTTCGCAAACCAATCGATGAAATTTTAATAAGCTGATTTGTGTGGAAAAATACTTCGACAAAAACCCTACTTCACGTTTTAATAATTTCTTTCATTTAATTTAATTTAATTTAATTTAATTTTCTAAGACTTTTTAAAAATTTGTTTTTCCTTTTTAACAGTGGCGGACAAACAGAAGTTAGAGAATTTTATATATAGATAAATTCGTGTATATTTTATACGTTTTGATTGAAAGATTTTGCGGTAAATTGTTTCTTTGCTTTAGTTTTATTCTTAGGATTCCTTACACTTGAACATGCAACATACAACAGGCCTTGCGTAAATATTTCTTTCTGGAGCCAAATTGCAACCTTTTGAAGTGTTTAGCCTCGTGATTTGTTTATAGTCCTTTTAGTAAGAGAGTGAACTGGAAATTGTATATTTAGAAAAATATGACAAACTGGAAAATTTCTTGTGACGCGTTTCATCCAATAGGATTTCATTGGATTGGGCTTTGTTGATGTTGCCACGTCTACACATGCGCATGAAACGAGAGCCGCAGGTAGTTTGAAAATTTAATATCAACAAAGCCCAGTCTGATGAAATCCTAACGGACCAAACGCGTCGTAAGACATTTTTTAGTTCGTCATATTTTTCTAAATGTTCGCAGATATATAAAATTATACAAAATTATACATAGTTATATCATCCCTGTATATAAAAAAAGATATGTAAAAAACAATATTGTATTTTTATTAAATAAGTATTAGTTATTTTAATCATTAAATTGGTTTTAAAATAATGAAAATATCTTGTATGATAAATAATAAAATTTTAATTATACCAAAAAAATACTGAAAATTTATTTTACTAGGCTACGCACCTTATCAACTGTAATTTGTATTCCCTTACCAGTTTGCACTTTCTCCCAAAAATTTGGTTTCGATTAGTCTAGCTATTTGAGAGGTTGTGACGGACGGACGGAAGTTAGAGAATTTTATATATGGATAAATTCGTGTTTATTTTATATCTTTTGATTGAAAGATTTTGCTATAAATTCTGTTTCTTTGCTTTAGATTATTTATTGTTTCGCGTTGACAGTTTAATTTTAGGTATTTATCTATTTATGATTCTTTCGGAATGCTAATCAAACAATTTCAAAAGTTCCGATTAAAGGCAGATAGGTTAACTCAAGTTTTAACACTGTCAGCAGTAACTGCGGCCATTCATCAAATTAATGTTTAGCCTTTTCTTTATTATTTTTGATCAAACGAAAAGCAAGCGGCATCAAACGTGTACTAATGACTCGGTGTGATGAAACCAAGAAGAAGATGGATTTGCATATCTCAATGCAGAATTAATGAAATAAAATAAACGATATTTTTCTTAGTATTTCCCTATTTTTTTGCATGGGAAAGCTTAAATTCCTTTAGTTATCCCGAGTAAGATTATATTCGTAGTTTTACACTTTGAACTCGGATGTTTATTTTTTTTTATTTTTTTATTTTTTAATTTTTACTAACGTTCACCCAATCCAAGGCCCAAGGGACATTCAAGGTAGTGAGTTACTATGTGGAGTTGTATTAGCGTAAGAAAGGACAAGATAACAGGAAAGATAGCTAATTCTAGACTTGAAGAAGTCAAGATTTTATTAGCGAATAAAATTTCAGATTTCAGGAGGTGACGTTAGATGTATAGAGTTGAAGTAGAATATAGACGGAAAAGCCAGTTCTAAACAGGAAATAAGGGATAAACCTCTACTCCTGTTCAAAAGAACTGAGAGGAGTATGAATTGGGAGAGGAAAAAAATAATAACTGAATCAATTTTCAGATTTCAGGCAAAGACATCAGAAGTACGGAGTTAAAGGAACCGAAAATACAATCCTAAACAGGAAACGAGGGATAAACCTCTACTCCTGTCCAAAAAAATCGGCGAGAAATATGAACCGGACGATAGACGAGCCTAGCTACTTCTATGTGCGGGAGGTGTCATGGATAACAATTAGGAATGAGACAATCGAAGGATCAAGTTCGAATTCCATTCAGGTTGCGTTACATTCACTTACGCGCAAACAAACTTTTGAAAGGTACGGATTTATCCACTCCAAGCTATGGGTGATTGGCTTATAGCATTGGTTGCTAACCAGTCTACCGCAAAAAGAACGGTAGCTTACTGCAGTGAAATCTTCTGAATCGAAAGCGACATGATCGTCCAAAAACGTGTATCCCGTATAGCACTTAACTAACCCACTCATAGGTATCTAGCAGAAGTAGGGACGTTTATATGTTTATTTAGGAACATTGTACGAGCCCCACATACTTATTAAAATCACCTCGTAAATAGCCTTGGGAAAGATATGAATCCACATATGTACAAAATGCATAGTGCAAGGACATTATTACGAAATCATTGTGTCTGCAAATAAGGCCTTCACTTACTTCAAGGGGAAATTATACTGCACAATGTCGCTATATTATGATGTAATATGTTATACAGCTTTAGTGTGATTTTCAATAACCAACGCAAATCTAAAACATTTGTGCCCAGCAGTATTATGGTGATATATATATATATATATATATATATATATATATATATATATATATATATATATATATATGTATATATTGTTTTTATTAATTATGTTATTCATTTAATCGCTTTTTTGTAATCATTTACAATTTTTACATTGTTTTTACTTATCGAATACAGTAAACGTATTAATATTTACCTTGTGGTGATTCATAATTAGAATTCTGGTTTTAATATATTTTCCATTCAATGTATCTAATAAAAATATCAACTTAATTTGGATTTATTCTTAAAATAGTAAAATGCTGAAGTCAGTTTGTAAGCAAACACCTCCGGAAATTAGGTGTTTTTGTTTCAGACGATTTTTATGCTCAAAAATTGGTAAGATTTATTAATCCCATTTTGGTATCAGTGCTTATCAAATAAAAAAAGAAAGAAAAAAAGAAAGAATGAAAAATGTTCGCAGAAAGAATAGAGAGTGAAAGTAAAAAGAAACAACAGGAAAGTGATAATAAAAAAATTATAAGGAAGGAAAAAAAGAAAAATTACAGGACGAAAGGAAGAAAGAAAGAATCAAGTGGGGGCAAATAAAAAAGAAAGAAGAAAGAAAAAGAAAAATCAAAAGAAAGAAAGAAATTAAAAGAAAAAGAAAGAAAACCGAAGAATAAAGAATGAAAAATATGGAGGGAAAGAAAAAAAGATTTAATTTGATTTGTTTAACGGCATAACAACTCATTATGTGTCATTTAAAATTGAAATGTAATTTTCTTTGGGGTTCTTAAGTATTAAAAATACGATATATATTATTTTGCTTTCACAACTGAATACATGGTAGATAATACTCAGCTTTTTTTGAATATACATGTTTATGTGGACATAAGGCGGTTTTTACGTTGTATTTTTGTTGTAGTTATATTTTGGAATACTGTTCGATTTCTTTATGAACTTGTAGGGTGTTATACGGATTAATGTCATGATTGAGTTCTTTCATGTTGGCTGTTTGGTTGATTCGTCTTTTTTAGCGGCATATCAATCGCTATGGGTCATTTAATACCGAAATCTAAATATTTTCAAAACAGTTTTATGGCTTCGTCGGAATGCAATCATATGCCTTCAACTACAGATGAAGTTGGTCATTTTTCTATAAATTGTATAGTTGGTAATTCTACTTAAATTGTATTGCTATTCATTGTACTTAAAAGTTGTGTTGTTGGTAATTTTACTATAAGTATTTATTGTTGGCAATTTTTATATAGAATTGTATTGCTGGTATTTTTTCCTATAAAAATGTATTTTTATAATTTCATAGTGTTTTGATTTGTTTGGGGGTTCATTATTTGCCGATAGCTGGGACAATAACAGGTTCTATCACCCCGGGCCAGAGTGAACGTGGGAACAACAACGATGAAGATGTAGTTCCACGCTCCACAAAACCTCCAACCTCACGATCAGAGGCCTTGTTGCCCGATGTTGTTTGTTGTAATATTCAAGACGAAAGAACGAAGAAAAGAAAGAAAGAAAAAAAATAACTAATGTGATAAATGAAATATATAACAGCGGTGAAATACTGGAAGAATTGATCACTCTTCATAACACAGCCAAGGAATCCAGATGCGAAACTTCATCGGACAATCAACTTAATGGCCCAGATAAACTAATAATTAGATTTCTAAGGAATTTAGATCGTAGTATAAATAAACCAGAAATCCTCTTGAATAGTGTTGGTTTTCCCAGCACACTGAAAAAAGAAATTTCAATTTGTATTGTTAGAATACTATCCGAGTGACTAATATAAACGCAGAATGATATGTATCAAAGTTTCATAGGACATTCCCGGTACGAGGAGATCTTTGAAATATTTGAAAACACTGATTTACACGGAATGATATTCAAATAAGCCGTCCCTTATTTAGGGAACGAAGATATTTTATGCAGATAGAGAATCAGAGTAACAAGGACATCATTTTCAAAAGATGTAAGCTGAGTTCGGCTTGAAGACAAACCAGGACTTAGTTATTTGAGGTTTTTTTCTGAGTCTGCCAGCAGCAGAGTGTGTCATCTGTTGTTCACTTTCGCCAAAACTATCAGATGATCATGATCATAGAAAGCAAGATAGTAACAATAGTAACTAGAAGACAGTATGCACGGTCGTAGACAAAAGAGATAAGTTACTTAACGGCGACATCAAAATCAAGTAGGTGCGTAAATTTAACTACTTTGATTTGTATCAACAAACGACGGAAATCCAAAGATACAAGAGATTAGTAAAAATACCCCCACCAAAAAAATGGGTTAATTATTAAAGGCTTGAGAAACATCCTTAGAAACCAAGATATGAGTGATAGACTTTTTATTTAATCAGTTCACCCCAAGCAAAGCGATAATGCCACTAAGATGCAAGAAGATACTGGAAGTGAAAGACAAGGGAAATAATTTAGAAGGAGCCACAACCAGAACGCTAAACAAGAAATAAGGGATAAACCTCTACTCCTGTTCAAAAGACCGAGAAGGTGTATGAACCTATCTACTTCTATTGAGAGCGAAAAAAAGGAACAGTAAATAAAATTTTAGAGATTAGGTGGAAAAGGAGTATGTAGTTGAAGGAGAATTTAGAAGTTGAAGAAGAATTTAGAAGAATCCATAAGCAAAATCCTAAACAGGAAACAAGGGATAAACATCTACTGCTCAAAAGAGAGGTATGAAGCGGGTGATAGGAAACATATCTATTAACTTGCTGTGTAATATATAACATCTTATATTGACAGATATAAATGAAAGTATGTCATGAAGCGACAAACATGTGGTTATAACGACAGAGGATAAGAATACTATGGACAAAACCTACGAGAAACAATGACGCTTTAAGAATAATACGAACTACTGAAACTGATGCTAACAAATAATAAAAATATAGTATAAATTTTTGGGTCACATGATAAGGAGACAGGGTCTAGAGAATTTAACAGACACAGAATATACTGAATGCATAAGACGAAAAACGCAACGATCAAATAACCTCGTCAGGGGATTCGAATAAAGAAATCACAAAACAACAACCCCAAAGACATAGAAGAGTTACTTAGCAAAAACAGATGACATGAAGCTGAAGCGTGCCATGACGGTCTGAAAGGAAAAAGCCTATAAAAAAGATTCTGTTCTAAATGTTAAAATTATAAAGATACCCATTCTTATATATTATTTACATTCGGATTAATGTTTTCATTTTTCTTGTTCTTATCACCGTCGTTCGAGCGTTGTGCACTAAAGCCGCCTCTAGTTTTCCGTTGAGCTGCGCAACCTTCGGGGAATTTTCGAACTGAATTACGGATATCTTTGGTTCTTTTTGGTACTGTTCAATGATTCATGCTTTTACAGAGTCTGAATCTGTTTCCACTGGATATGAATCAGGCAATAAGAAAATTATGGTTGGTGCTAGCCTCCAGGATAGTGACTCATCGCGCCTTTTCAAGTAGAACGATCATATTGAATTAATTCCTTGGTCTGCTGCTAAGAAGGTTTTTTTTAACTATGTCGTGTCAACCAATTTTTCTCGACAGAATCTATTTTACAAATTTATAAGTCTACCATTCGTCTATGCATTGAACGCACCTGGTCTGTTGCTTCTGTTATGTATTTAGAGAATCTTAAAAAAGACAAAGAATTTGTACATAGCTTCTTCGTGCCTTTTCTATAATTTCATGGTAATTGTACTGATGTTGGTTTTCTCTTTGGTACCTAAACTTTATGAACTGAAATACAGTACTCATCATGTTACAGTTGAGATTGCTATATGTAACCGTAAGTTTTATGCTAATAGTTTCTTCTCATAGAATTCATGCCTGTGAAACTCTCTAATAGTTCCTTGCTTTCCACTCAACGTTGCAATCTCAGACATTAGTTTCCGTCTTCTAAATTCTTGTTCATTTATTGTTATATCTCCTTAATAATGTTTTCTTTTTCTCATGTTCTTTCACACTCAGTAACTCCTTGCGTCTTAGTGGCTTTATTGCCTTGCTTGTAATAAAATGATTAAAATCAAAATTCTAGTGATGGACATTGTTTAATAGGTTGTGTACTTTGTAGCATAGTAATACAATTCTTTGAAATACTAGTACCGAAACAGAGTCATTGAAAAGTTCCAGCAGCAATAACTGAGATGTACTTAAAAGAGAATATTTCATCTAGGGAGTTAGATTAATCTCTCTTCACTGACCATATTTAGTAATATCGTGTCAGATTTTAGTACTTTCCAGTTATTTTCTTACTCTGTTTCTATTGAATCTATGCTACGTGACCCAGAGATTGAATTCATATCTAACGATACATAATCAGGCATCTCACTAATATACAACGATATATAACCATGCATCTCCCTGATACCCAGCGATACATAATCAGGCGTCTTCTAACACTTTCGCCCCAGCCCCTCAACCTCCAACGTCTTACACTCTGGGTTGAGGTGTCTACTCGGTCTTAACCGAACTTAAGGGAGTGACCGTAGGTCCCCTCAGCATCCGTAGATCATTCGCCCGATTCACAGGTTTAATCTTGCTTCCTGCCCACGTTGTGTTTGGTTTGATCCAGAAAGCAGAAGTGATGTTCATCCATTCACAGTCGACTGAAGATGTAGACACGGCTGGAGAGTCTGTCCTAAGAAAATATATATCTGCAGAAAGCCGGACAAACAACTATTCAATGGTTGAATTGTTAATGTCTTTTATATAGCAGAATAGAATAGTATTGAAAAGAAACGGGTTACAGAAAAGAAAATAATTGACGTAAAAACTCATACACTGGATTCTAGACACAGAGAGAGTGGGTTGTGATTAGCTTGTTGTGAAATCGTCTCAGAACGATATACGACTCTTGCAATGGAGAGATAAAGATTTCTCCCCGGCGGTAGTAACAATAGTAGTAATCTTCGTGGTAGCAGAAGCATCGGTACTTATATTAACAGTACATGTTAGCGGGGGTTTTGTTCCAAATCCCTGATGTCACTTCCAGTCTCCGATATCTCTCTACTCACCTCGACTGCACTAGACAACAGGCGAGCCCCCAAAACAACATTTTGATTATTGTAGCTTGTTCGACGGTTCCGTTTCCAGTGGTAGTAATAATAGTAGCAGTAGTATTCTTAGATGTTGTAGGAGTAATTCGCTTCTTCGTACTTATATCAACAGCACATGTTAGCGAGCGTTTTGTTCCAATCACTGACGTCACTTCCAGTCTCCTACCTATCTCTACCCAGCTCGACGGCAGACGAGCCAACCACTCTGTCAACAGATTTATGTGCGCGTTTATATAGATAAACCTGGCTGATCATAAATCGACCCTTGGCCTTCACAGGATTATCACGAATGCTGCCTTCAACCCAATATAATGTGAATTTCAAAGTTCCTCATAGCCTTAGTAAGCTCTATTTCAGATTTTAACCGATAAAATTATCTCGATAATCTTACATTGTCTTCCTAATGACTCAGTTCCAAATGGGCTAGATAAGATTCCCATCAGTAAACAAAATTGTTCTGATTTAATTTCGCTGTTCAAATCTACTCCAATTTGAAAAAAAGGTGTGTGTTTGTGTGTGGTTCCCAAACTCTCTCTGTTACAGTCTCACAAATATCCAAAGATATATAACCAGGCGTCTCCCCGATATCCAGCGATTTATAACCATGCAACTCCCTGATAACCACCGATATATAATCAGGCGTCTCACTAATATCCAAAGATATATATCCAGGCACCTCTCTGATATCCAGCGATATATAATCAGGCGTCACACTAATATTCAACGATACATAATCAGGCATCTCACTAATTTCCAACGATATATAACCATGCATCTCTCTGATATCCAGCGATACGAAATCAGTCATCTCATTAATATCCAACGATACATAATCAGGCGTCTCACTAATATCCAACTATATATAATCGGGCGTCTCACTAATATTCAACGATTTATAATCAGGCGTCTCACTAATATCCAACGATACATAATCAGGCGTCTCACTAATATCCAACTATATATAATCAGGCGTCTCACTAATATCCAACTATATATAATCAGGCGTCTCACTAAAATCCAATTATATATAATCAGGCGTCTTACTAATATCCAACGATATATAATCAGGCGTCTCACTAATATCCAACGATACATAATCAGGCATCTCACTATTATCCAACTATACATAATCAGGCGTCTCACTAATATCCAACGATACATAATTAGCCAGGTGTAGATTTTTCTATCAATATACTGCGAATGAAAGAAAGTGAGAAGACTTAAGTGAGGAGAAGTGAGAAAGAAGAAAAATAAATGAACCGATTTCAGGAAGACAGAAGATGGTGGCTGGCGTTAGGTTTACATTTTGGAAGACTGTAGAGCAAGAAATCGTAAGGGGTTTTCACAGCTGAGAAGTGCGAATAAATAAATTATTAAAATAGAACTGACAGTTGCATCAAGCTAGTTCAAAAGTAAAATGTCGAGACCTACTTTCCAATCGAGTAGCGCCATTAAATAAATCCAGCCGGGGACATAAAGAGGAAAAGTCATCAGAACAATTGCTATGAAAATATTTAGAGAAAAAATCAAGGGGAATCACGTCACGTCGGTGAGAAAGTGACTGAAGCCGAAATGTCATGTCAGAATTTCTAGAAACATTACAGTGAATATCAAATTGTGTATCAATGAGCGCAGAAATTTCCGGAAAAATGCTACAAAATAAATGAGGGTGAGGGACTATATCAGATTTGAAAAATAAGCAGCTAAATAAGATAAAGATTTAAAAATTTCTGATTTTATATCTTCTGATCTTATAATTTTTTTTTTTTATATATTATCCTGTAGTATTTTTGTTTTTATTTTTGGTCCTTTGTGTCGTGCGAGATAATATTTCTGGACAGAAACTATCTTGCATATTTATAAGTCTACCATTCGTCTAGTCTTCGACCATTGCTTCCACATATGGTCTGAGCTTCCTGCTACATATTTAGAGATTCTAGATAAAATTCAAAGAAGGATTTGCAATGTTATAGGTCCTGACCTAGCATCCGGGTTTAAGTCAATTTCCCAACCGCCTTTTCTGTGCCTTTTCTATAAATACTTCCTTGATAATTATACTGATCATTTTGCAGTTAAATTGGTTAGATGTAACCATTTTTCCTAACAATTTATTTTCTCTCCCTTCTCGCTTGTGGAATCCGTCTTCCTGTTTTCCAGCTAATATTGACAGTCTTCTTTTATTATTCTTGCTGCTTAATAATGTTTTTCTTTTCCTTATTCTTTCACACGCAGTAAAACCTTGTGTCTTAGTGGCTTTATTGCCTTGCTTGTGGTGAAATGATTAAAAAGATAAATATATATATTTTATAAAGATAAATATATATTATAAAGATAAATATATATATTTTATATTTTTTTCTTTTAGGCTTCTACTTATTTTCTAGAATGAGGCCTACAGATTTTTTTTCGTATATGATAATTAAATAAAAGTTTTAGACTCTAATGTTTGAGGAAAAAAAGAGAAAAATTAAGTCCTCTTATCTATTTGGAAAATTAATGACAGTAATTTTTTGGGACAAATGATACAAGAGGGCAAGAAGACATTTTTTTCTGTTTAGTTCTCTGTTCGAGTAAAATAAATGTGAGTTAAAACACCTATCTAGCCCGTGTATAATTTATCAACACACACACACATCATACATATATATATATATATATATATATATATATATATATATATATATATATATACATATATATATATATATATATATATATATATATATATATATATATATATATATATGTTGCAATATATATATATATATATATATATATATATTGCAATCAATGTAAGATATGTATATTTCTTAATACACGCACACATACACACACATATATATAAATATATTAAAAAATATAGATAATATCTTTCGACTGATTGCACAACTCGGAGTTTCATACGTTCTGCATTCATCAGGTTCAATTTTTGGGGTTATATATATATATATATATATATATATATATATATATATATATATATATATATATATATGTGTGTGTGTGTGTGTGTGTGTGTGTGTGTGTATGTATGTATGTGCGTGTGTGCGTGTGTGTGTGTGTGCTCGCATTAACAGTCTTGAGTTTTATATAAACGGAATGGTTGGAATAAAATGGGTAAATTTAATACTTTTAATCATTTTTTCATAATTTAGACTATATAAAAAATGGAAAGGATCATTATAAAATTAGACATAATATATCTATATTATTCAATGGAACATGTTTGAATACACACACACACACACACACACACACACATATATATATATATATATATATATATATATATATATATATATATAGTGTACTTGAGCAGCTACCCATCTTTTATAGATTTTTGGCTGAAGACGACTAGCAGGGTAGTGTGATTGAGCTTATTTATTTATTTTCTCTTGTGTTCGTAGTAGTGTTATCTTTCTGGACGAAAAATGTTGAAAAACTGTCTGCATATGTGAGCGCTTTCGGCTATTCCTTTACCCATTATCAGGACCGTTTTTTATTTTTTATTTTAACTAAGTGTGTGTATTTTTATTTGTGTTTTAAGATATAGGGTTGTTTTATTTTTCATACACAGTCAGAATATTGTGGCCGTGTTCGTGGTTAATATTACTTTCCTTTTTTATTATTAGGGCTTCCATTATTTTTTAATCTTTTTTTTCCATGTGAATGAGGCTATTATATTTATTTTCAATTATTTTTAATATTTGTTTTGATGGATGGAGGTGGAATGGAATTATTTCTATATACAGAGTTAATGATTATGTCGATGGCTAATTAAATTAAATTTGGTATTTAATACCATGACGACCGCATACTAGTTTTACCAAACCAGGTGGCAGAAAAATCATTTTGAACAGTCTAATGTATTTGTTTACAATTTCTGGACTATTTCTCAAAATTGAGTACTTTACTTACAAATACTGCTTGACTTAAAAGCGCCATCATCCTACTGGAATACACTGATTAAACATCTTTTTTAAATTCTTTGGCGAAATACATTCTTTGTTCTATACACACACACACACACACACACATACACACACACACACACACACACACACATACACACACACACACACACACACACACACACACACACACACACATATATATATATATATATATATATATATATATATATATATATATATATATGGGCGGGGGGTGTTTGTGCGTCTGTCTCTATGTATGTTGGTGTTAAAAATGTTTGCAGATCTCTCGAGTACATTGTTCACACTTTATCGATTGTCATGATTTGATTTTTTTTCCCGAAAAGAGAAAAAAATAATTGAAACATCCGCTTACCAAAGTCTATGTATAGAGACAGGATATTAACACAACTCGAAGAAAATCAATTAATGGCAAATTTCGTTATAGCGTTCCAAATAAAAGGTTTTCCTTACCAATTTTAGCCGTGTCAATTTAAGTGAAATTATTGGCATTTTAAATGTTATAACATTTCTCTACAAGCATAGGCAAATTCTTCCCTCGGAAGATGCTGTCAATGGAAAGTAAATTAAACGATCTTATTTCTCCCAACAAATCCACGACATACGTGGATAAAATACCAATATTATAGAATGTTGATAAGATTTAAAACATAGAAATGTTTTTTATACGTGTAAATCATTGTGATGTATATTACAGCGCATTTTTTTTTCTAGTTGTTCGCTAATCTACTAATAACATTATTCGGTTATTTTCAGAATACAAATTTAAATTGCTGATTATTAACAATTTGCCAATGATTAGCGAGTCTCGCACCATATATATATATATATATATATATATATATATATATATATATTGGATTTACAACCACCCGGCTCTCCAGAAGATTAACTCTGCATCTAAATAATTCTAGCTCTATTAAACAACATATTAAGTCACATACCGTTTCCCTTACGCAATCTGATATACGTAAAATACTTATAGAAAATACTAAAATTATAGATAAACATACAAACATTAGACGCCTTAAAATCTTAGAGGCATTACATATTAAAAGCAAAAGACCTCTTATTAATCGTATAGATTACAATATTTCTGGTAACATATTACAATGTTTATAATATATTTGAATTTTCGATCTTTTGGCTTGTGTAGTGGAAATCTTTTTCACGCTGTCACATGATAAAAATCTTCGCCCTGCACGTGATAACATCATCGCGTCTTTTGAATTTAAAAGGATTTTAACGTTTATTTAGTTTGTAAAAAAGTAGCAACATGATTACGCTACAAGATAATTGGCAAATGTTTGTTTAAAAAAACAATTTTGACTAAAGATATGGACCCTGAAAATGAACAATGATGTTCGAAAGCGCTAGGTCATCGTACGGACAATACTTATTTCGAAATCATTTTCAAATAAAAAGTCTCTTTAGAGAATATGAGAAAATTCAAAAGAAAATATGCAAGACTATGTTGTCTTTAACATTCAATACTACATGTTTAAAAGAAAAGTTGCTGCCAAATTACATATATATATATATATATATATATATATATATATATATATATATATATATATATATATATATATATATATATATTTGTGTGTATGTGTACTTAGCCGACGCCTTCCATCCTCTGAAGCACTTTATCAAATTAATGTAGGATTTATTTTGCTGCACGTGTTTATCTACAAAGGCTAGGATATCATTGGTTTACCAAGGCTTTTAATTTTTACAACGTTCATGAATGTTTATCAGGAGGTTGATAGATGAGTCAAAGCAAGTGGAGCGTCATAATTAAAATCTAGTAAAAAGTAAAATGAGCGATAATTCTTTCTAAATGAATAGTGTTTAGAATGTGATTAGATTGTTATGGTATGCGCGGTACAGCTTCAAAGGTATGAGGTGGTGGATTTATAGGGTTGTTTTATTTTTCATACACAGTCAGAATATTTAAGTGGTGGATTTAACCGCTTTCTTTATATTTTTAGACATATTTGATCTTTAGCTCATATATATATATATATATATATATATATATATATATATATATATATATATATACATATATATATATATACATATGTGTGTGTGTGTGTGTGTGTGTGTGTGTGTGTAAAATGCAGATGAAATATGGATCGGAACCCGACAGGCTGATAAGATAAAGAACAAACAGGAAATGTATTTAAACCTAAGATGTTTTATTTTCAATGAAGCTTTGTCAGAGACTGCCTGAATGCAGACAAAAAGACGGAACTTAGTAATTTCAATTTTATTTTGGGTCAGTTCCCATTGGTCAATCACGTATCACGTGCATTAAAACCGTAGAAATTCCTCTATGTATGTAAGTTTGTAAAGATTCTTGTACGTCTAAGCAGGGGTCGAACGGTAATTCGTAATTATGTATGCGTCTCTGTCTAGTAGATTGAGTTCTAATCTCTTCACCTATGTGCGCCCAGCCGGCACACTGGCGTGGTGTTCCATTTTAATCTGGGACTGTTACTTTTATGCACCTTCTCTTTGTGTAACGCTATTTGGGTTGCGAGATAATGATGTATAATTTAACGTGAAAAGGATTAAACAATAGAAGGAAAGATAGAATGAAAATAAAATTAATCCCAGAGAATCAAGATATGTACAATAGACCAGATGACCACCTAAAAGTTATTCTCAGATTGTGCGAACCAGTCAAGAATAAGTGAAGTGTTGACAGCCTTCGTTGACAGGCTTAGGCAACCAATGCTTGGATCTGATATCAGAAAAATTGGGTTAAAACTAAAATAATTAATTTTGCGGGATGTCTAAATGAAAAACAATAAAAATGAACACCTGCGGAATGGTGACCTTTGGCTGAATAAACTGTCACCATAATGGGAGTTACAAAAATTTCTCTGGGAAAGCGTCTCTTGGGTCAAAGGCTAAAACGCCAGTTGTCGTGTTAATTCACTCATGAGATAAGAGCATTTGAAACCCTTTTTATTTTTAAATTAATCTCCGACCGAATGCTAGAGTTGACAGGCGCAGAAAGCGATCAAGGATGGATGAGGGTCTGTCTGCAACCACTGAAGGTAGCAGACACAGAAGAGACATTAAAGAGGTTGAAAGAGATGCTCACGCCTACTGGAAGGCAATAGTGAGAGATGGTAATTAGAGAGAGTAGAAGCAGCCAGGGGGGGGCGATGCCTGCAACCATCCCTCACAAGAGAC
Source organism: Acanthosepion esculentum (assembly GCA_964036315.1). Taxonomy (NCBI): domain Eukaryota; kingdom Metazoa; phylum Mollusca; class Cephalopoda; order Sepiida; family Sepiidae; genus Acanthosepion; species Acanthosepion esculentum. The sequence continues at coordinate 54,823,630 of OZ038511.1, read as the reverse complement.
GAAGAATTCCCCAACATTATGAATTCAAATTCTAAAGATCAAAAACAATAGACTACATATTGCCCCGCACCCGGTTCTAGTTGGAGTCCGTAACAATGAATGCGCGAAAGCCATTCAGACAGAGTCAGAGTTACGAGTTGACAGTTGAGACCTGAGAAGAGAAGCTGTGGAGGTCGCTGAGTGATTCCACAACTCCTTTCGAACACAAGAACTTTCGACTTCCGCCTCGAGCCAAACTTGCCAAAACAGTAAAACAAATTTTGCTGACTCTGCATGACAAAAATTACCAGCTTTCCCAAGTGTTGCGTCCGATTTAGGAACGGGTTGGTTCGATAAACACCTGCATGCGAACACAACTACTAACGAATCATTGTACGCAGTGTTGATATAAAAGTAGTAGTTATTTTTTATATATATTTCAAGTGCCGTTTTTTTTCTCCAATTTTATTGTACGACTTCACTCGACATGGAAGCAGTCCAACACGAAGCTACCCACGAGGAATTGATCTTGGCCTCCTTATAATCATATCAATCACAACGTGTGGTAAGGCAGGTCAGGATCAAAGAGATTACTCTATTGATCAAACCAGGATACACCCCGGGCTAACCACGACGAAAGATTACATCTGTTGCCGTTTGCAGTGAACCAACATCGACCTTGAAGTGTTACATTTGGCTTAGATAGATGTAAGTTAAATGCTCTCTCTTTCTTTCTTTCTTTCTCTCCCTCTCTCTTTCTCTCTCTACATATATATATATATATATATATATATATATATATATATATATATATATATATATATATATATATATATATATCTATATATATATATATATATATATATATATATGCAGATGAATTACTTAACTAATTATCCATAACAATCCATGTTGTTATATCACCGACTTCACAGTCGTGGTACTGTGTACACTTTTCAAGGGTTTAATTCGTATATTAAATATTTTCAATTGTAATGAATATCCATTTTACAAATTTTCATGTTTCCGTGATTTTTTTAATGTGTTCATGTGTTCGTTCATAAACTTCATTGTTTTTCAATTGTATATTTTGTAATTCGTAAATGTATTTCTATATTTTTCAATTTTATTTTTGTTTGTGTATATATATTTGATTGTTTTCTAAATATGTATGTAATTTATTGTGTTTATTATATTTTTTTATTTAATTATTTTATTATTCTTTAATTTATATTAATTTTTTATTGTATTTATTACATTATGTTATATTAGTATTTAAGATGCTAAGAAAATATTTATTAAAATGTCTGCATTTGCCCTTTAATAATTTTCTCCTTAATAATTTAATTTTATTATTGAAATTTATTATATAATTTTTTTCTTCTAAACGCTGGGCCTTTTCTCAGACAAGCAATACGGCTTTCGTCTTTCCAGGTCTACTGCTGATGTGCTAACGATAATTGCAGAAAGATTCTATCGTGCTCTAGATAAAAACAGTGAAGCCAGGACTGTAGCACTGAACATCTCGAAAACCTTTGACAGGAGCCAAAAAATGAAAAGCTGCGATGTCTCCGGGCACATTTTTGCGCTGATACAGTAATTCCAATCAAATCGTTAAATGAAAGTTTTTTTTTTCCTGCACGGTCACTCGTCTAATTTCTTTCGTACTAACGGCTGTTCCCTATGGCTCTATCCTTGGACCTACGCTGTTTTTAATCGCCATTAACGATCTTCCCGCTGACATAAGCTCTCAACTTGGTATCTACGCTAAATACAATGCCATTTGCTCCGGCTTCGGTTGTAAAACTGATCAGTCCGACGAGGTCAAACTGGCATCTGGTGTAAAAAACGACCGTCGTTAACTGGAGCCAATTAAAGTTCTCTCCATTAATCATCTGTGAGATCCGTCTCTGCCCTCCATCCGCATATCCGATGCTAACCCCCAATTAAATGATTTGTTGCACCTTCTAGAACAAAAGTTCTCAGCTGACATGAAGTGCGAAGACTATACTGTATCCATTGCTAAGCCAGCTGCTATGAAAGTCGGTTCATTGTGCCGTCCGAAAGAATTTTTCCCTCCGGAATCTATCTTGCATATCTGTCTATCATTCGCCCATGCTTAGAATATTGCTGCCATATACGATCTAGGGCCCTTGATGTTTACCGGGAGCTCGTTAATAAGATCTAAAGAAGAATCAGCAATATTACTGGCCCTGATCTGTCATCTCGGCTTCAGTCACATGCTCACGTGCTTAAGGTTGCCTCTTTATGCCATTTTTATAAATATTATCATGGTAATTGTTCGAATGAGCTCTTCACTATGCTACCTAGACTGTACGAATTTAAGCGCAATAAGTTTTGAGGAGAAAGGAAAAAGACCACCATAACTGTCACCATCTGTCGTCAATGACAATACAAACCAGCAAGTGCTTGGCTGAGATCAAAGCATAATGTGGCCTCAGAGTTGTCCACCGGAAACAAATGCACGGACACCTACCTATGCGTGACATGGCACTACAGATAACCCCCGATATTATGCGACTATTGATGAGACCAGCCTCTCTAAGTGCTACCAAAGATTTCGGGCTCCTAACGACGAGTGGAAAGTCACAGCCAGCAAACTACCAACCGGCCACCCTCATAATAGAAAGTCACAGTCACTAGTTAGTCTGATCACCAAAAAGTTAATACAGTTAAATCATTGTGGCCATGGTTAAAGAACACGGAAGAAAGGCTGAAAATCGACTCTTGTTCAAGAGACATGAAATGATTAAAGACTGGACAACAGGTGAGCCTATCTACTCCTATTAACCTTTATAAAAAAAACTGGGAAAGAATCCATACTATGTAATGACTTAGTATAAGTTTTGATGTCTACTACCAACTAAAAAATCGGGGTAGTAACACTTAATTTTTCAGCATTGATAAATAACAGTTAGTAAACATTTTGCTATTGATGGCAGACTTGGTATCAATGGTAAATTAGTGAAAATTACACCGACACTGAAATTCATATCGAATTCATTGGGCAAATGCTGGGGAGGTGGTGTGAAGGTTCCAAGCAAAGCCAAAGTGACTGCCGTGGGCTGGGTTGTGTAGCTGGAGATGGTAAGAAGTTGAATGGATATGTTTTAAGTGCTATTATAACTGCCCATTGATACACCAAAGTTATCATTATTATATTGCTGCTATTATTTTTAACCATATTTTATTGTTGTAGTATCATAATGGTTTTCTACAGTGATTAATTATGTCCAATTCTTCTTGAATGTTCATCTGTTGCATTGTTAAATTTAATCCTTTATTTAATATATACTTGGTAATGGTTGGTTAAAAGTCTTTTATATCTGTTTGTATACAAGAACAATTTTTTTTATTTGTAATATTGCTGAACAATTTAATAGATTCTTTTGTATTTTTCCATTGATTTATATTTAATATTTTTCTTAATTTCGAACATATTTTTCTACTATTTGTTTAGTTATTTTTCCTATATTTCTTTTTGTGGGATTTAATCATCTACATGTAGGTTTGTTTAGAAAAATTATCATTATGATCTTTTAATTTAATAAATGGTTCTACTTTCATTAATGGTTTAATTCTTTTTATCTAATTTTGTGTTGCAATGGATTTGTCTTCTATATTTATATTATTTTATGACTCATTATAGATATTAAAAAATTAAGAAAAATATTTATTAACCAATAAAACTGGGTTTAGTAAAATCTAACTTTAAGATCGTTGGAACAAAATTTTCTGTATAAGTACGATCGCATAAATTAACAACGCTAGTTTTCAGTTTTTCCGTAAACCAGGATCAGTTGTTTTTTGTTGTAGACGAGGTAAATTTTTGAACCATTCGTATAATTTGTACTCAATAAATTCAAAAATTTTATTCGAGTAACTTCTTACAAACTCTAGAGATTTAAAAGTAAATTAAGCACACTTCAAACATAGAAAATAAGTTTTGTAAAGATAACGTTAGTAGAAGTTATTCGACAGCTTCCTTGTCTGATGACATGCTGACTACTAGAAAATTATACGCATTCATAAAACAACATAAATACTAGCACTCTCCTTATGTAGATACGTTCTGTTCCTACTGTCATACAAACATAACGGACTCAGTTATATTGTTAACAAAGAAAACAAAATATTTTGTGTGAATTTATTTCGTAAGGATCTTTATATATATATACCAGGGGTTGTGGTCGACTAAAGATCACGAAGTGCTTGAAACTAAAGCAGGGACACGAGTTGTGACGCTGTGAAAGTTTGGGGGGTCTGAAAATAACCTTGCTTTTTGGTCAGTAAATAACCGTGGTTCAATGCATAGGCTATCCAGCGTAGGCAATGCGCACGGTTATTTACTGCTTAGGTGATTTCCTTTAGGTTTCACCTTCTTTCTTAGTTTGATTTTTTCTTGTGGAAGGTTTTTCTTAGATTCGATTTTATAGTTCATAATAATTCCCTACTCTGTTTTTATGGAAGCCTCTTGGTAAGTTTGTGATTTGTGTGTGTGCATATATATATATATATATATATATATATATATATATATATATATGGAGAGAGAAACGAGAAAGAAAAAATGCACAGACTGAGATAGATAAGTAGATAGATAGATAGATTGAAAAAAATTATATAGATCAGTAAAACCCGAAGTAAGCTGACAGTTACACATGTAGTCATATAAATTGAATCTATATAACTTAGGACTGTTTTTAAGTTGACGTCAACAAAACAAGAAATTGTCCTTAGCACAAAAGTTACAATCCAATAAAGACAAGCTATTGTGTTGAACAACCTCGAAACATTCGAAATCTTTGCTTCGATTTCAGCAACGGAATTCGAATATAGCAGACAGACGACAAGAAATACGACGAGACTCCATTTTGTGCAGCTTTTCAGGCAAACATCTTATTGCTTTTCGCCGAACTCATTTCTCGTTAGATACTTGAAGCGAATTACATGCTGAGGAGAGGCTTTGTAAAGATCGGAATTAGTAAACCACAGACGAGATAACAAAATGGAAGAATAGATTAAATAATAGAATGATAAGTCGATAAAGAATTCGTGAAAACGCATGTATAGATATGTATAAATGGGATATATATATATATATATATATATATATATATCAGTATTTTTATACAAATAATTTACACACATATATATATATATATATATATATATATATATATATATATATATATATATCAGGTATGCTTTGTGTGTGTGTGCACATACACAGATGTAGACATACAAACCTGTTAATGTCTGTGAATATTGTTACAACATTTTGGTTTCATTACTTTTAATTTTTCAGGAATGTATGTATGTATGTACAGGTGTGTGTAAATCTGTTTAGACAGATCGACACATGTAAAATATTTCCTATGATTTGATTTCAGTATGAGTGAAGAAAACTGTACCTATGCACACATATGATTATGTACATCGGTAAATATATGTATATATATATATATATATATATATATATATATATATATATATATATATATATATATATATATATATATAGAGAGAGAGAGAGAGAGAGAGAGAGAGAGAGAGAGAAATAGAGAGAGAGGGAGAGAGAAAGACAAAAATACATCCACCCGTACTTCATTTCATCCATACATACATACATACGAGAACAAATGATTAAATTAAGATAAAATTATAAAGACAGACTGCAATAGATAGATAGATAGATAGAATTGAATTAAGATAAATATATAAAAACAACTAAAATACATAGCTACCTAGCTAGATTGACTGAAATAGTAATGACTATACTAGCTAATAGATAGATATACAGATACTTGCAGGCAATCAACATTAATTTAACGGACATCCAAAATATTACGGAATTAGTTTTATATATATATTATTAACTCCCCCAAAATCTTTGTAATAAAGTTTTAAGAAAAACATAAATCGCTAGCAAACATCAAATTAAATTCCTTATAGACTGTTTAAACATTCAAATTTATATCAAACATTATAATATTTATGAAACCCCAAATAACACTATCAAAGTAAAGCAAAACAACAGCATCTATTTCGGGCCTTTCATTCCAAAGAAAGTTAGTGACACTTTCTCTCATGACTTCCTTCTCTCTTTTTCTGTTTATGTCTTTTTTCTCCTCTCCCCCTTCTATATCAATATATAACTTCCGTTAAGTTAACCTATTAAATGTGTCAATGCCTGGACTTCCTCAAATCATATTAAATATGAATGAATAGAAATTTTAAATTACATCTAACTCAATCATGTCTCTCTACCCCTTCACTTCCTCACTTCGTTAATTTACATATGCTTAGTACTGCCCGTCAAAAAATTTCTTTTCATTTTTTGTTTCAACCTTTGGAAGTAAAATCTGATGATCCGCAGTCATTTAAAAGGGCTGTGATGAAAATAATTTATTACATGGAACCTTAAAGTGATCTGTTTTTATTTAAATTATTAGCTCTGATTTACATTGAGCTCTTTGGATTTTATCCTCCTTGGGTCTACTCATACAGATTACCTAGTTTTTCATAAACTAAATATATATATATATATATATATATATATATATATATATATATATATATATATATATATATATATATATAAGTGTGTGTGTACCTGTTCATATATGTGCGCCTGTGTAAATGTGTCTGCGTGTATTCACACATAAAATGAAGCCATTCATGTAAGATAAATACAACACTGAAAAGAAGTATAAGAAGAAAGTATAACAATAAGAAGATAGGAAAGTTAAAGTATTATTAATGAATGAAAAAGTGAATAATAAAAAAGATTGGAAAAAAACAGTTATTTTTCTTTTTACCGAAGAAATGTTGAAACTCCGCCTAATGAGAAGAGTTTCCTTTCCATTGGAATTGACATATTTTCATTTGTTTTGTTTCCCAGATATTTTTATTTATTACATTCGTGTAATTACGAAACTTACCATATTTCTTTATAAAACATATAAAGGACTATATATATATATATATATATATATATATATATATATATATATATATATATATATATATATATATATCCGTCTGTGCATTTCTGTGAGTGCTTTCATGCATGTATTCTCTTAAAATCTACTGCGAGGTTATGAAAAGTTTTCGGTTTAACCCAGTTCCCTCGATCTGATCAAAAGATCAAATATTAGAATTCATTTATTCGTTTCTTTGTTTGTCGATAATCTTTGAACATCATCTTGTGAATATATAACGGTTTAAGTCGATGGTATATAGTTGTCATTATGATTAATATTATTAAATGTTGCATCCGAAAAGAGTGTTGCCGTTTGTGGCACTCCACAACTTTCTTTAATTTATTATCTATGAATTAATACGACTTCTTGGAAAAGAGAGTAGTATGATTTCTCATTGACTTTTCAAAGTTTCGAATTTGGAGTTACTCTTCTCCGATTATGGCCTCCACACTAAGCCATAGAATACAGTTATATAACCTATAGCTGGGGTTGTACAGAAATGTATTTATATGCAATGTGGATGGATCAGTGTTTGAACACAGTTCACGGCTTTGGCTTTCCAAGGCCATAGCTCTCCATATGTTTCGGCACACACACACACACACACACACACACACACACACACACACACACACACACACACACACACACCTATTTGTTTTGTATGTGTGTGCATATATATATACACATATATATGTGTGCATATATATATATATGTATAAACTTGTGTACACGCACACACATAAATATATATATATAGAGAGAGAGAGATATAGATATATATGTTTATTATAAATTAATAGATTTAAAATATGGTTTTTACCGCTACACAGTGATAACCATGTTTCAGAAATGGAAGCTAAAGCCCCTGAATTTAATTTTGTTATTAAACCAAAGACATTAGTTCCATTTCCTCATCAAGCGAATTTTGGAGTAACTTACTTTTTAAAATTTACGGTTGTTATGAATCTTTCCAGTGCCGTTAACAACCGTAAATTTTAAAAAGTAAGTTACTTCGAAATTCGCTTGATGAGGAAATGGAACTAATGTCTTTGGTTTAATAACAAAATTAAATTCAGGGGCTTTAGCTTCCATTTCTGAAACATGGTTATCACTGTGTAGCGGTAAAACCATATTTTAAATCTATTAATTTATAATATTAATGCTCTGTAAATTTAAATTTACATTGAGCACTATTGTGTAAAAATAAAAATATCTATAAGAACACCGGATTTTATATCTTACTGTTCTTTCCTTTTTATTTATATATACATAGATATATATGTTTATATATATATGAACATGCATAATATTATATAAAAAAAGATTGCTTAACTTTTAAATACTACTTTTTCTCCCAAGTAATCTTTTTATATAATATTACTAACGCTCTATTTTTAGTATTTTTAATATTGAGCACTAATCGGCCAGTCACTCATGCAATAGATGATAGCTCATCGCCAACAAATTTGGTATCCCCACACCAGAATAATACCCCTTAGCTAACATATAGAGGAATCCAGAGAACAAAATATGCCACATTTTAGTGTCTTCCCATTCTACTAGTGCGACTACAGAACAACTGAAAAAAGGCGGATTAATAAAGAAACATTTTTCATCAACAAGTTCAAATCAATACTTCATTGCATAAATAGATTCTATCAAATTTTCCTTACCATAAGCGACATATATAGCCAGTTGAATCACTTTATTCTTTCATTTGCTCAAAACATAAACGTCAACACGTGGAGATATAAACAGTTAAAAATTTTTGAAAACTTAAGTAAAACCGATTCAAGTAAAAAAAAGGAAAGCAACAAATAATTTTTCTGGAAAAAAAAAACATTGAAAAATTAATTGGAAGTAGCACAATTCGATATTTTTCTGTAAAAATACACGTATTATAAATATAAATATTAGGTGTCTTTTCCCAATTCTTATTTTAGTCTATACAAGTTTTTGTACAGAATCTTTCTAACAATTTCATTTTTACCTATATATATATGACTCAAATATAGTTTTATGGTGTGCTATATTTATCAGTAGAAATGCTCAATATCAAGTATAGAGCATTTTTTACAAATACTTTCACAGTAATTGCTCCGATGAGCTGCTTTCGCTGGTTCCTAGGCCTCATGAATTTAAACGTCCTACGAAGCTGGCATCCCATTACCAGCCCTTCATCGTTGAAACTGTTAGATGTAGACGTCTCTTCTACTCCGATAGCTTCATGTCTCGCACATCTCGCCTGTGGAACTCCCTTCCTTATTCCTGTTTCCCTGACAAATACAATCTCCAACTATTTAAGTGTAACGACAATCGACATCTCCAGTTGCCTTGATCTATCCACTTCCCTTCTCCACATCCTTTCACCTTTCATTCCTATCTGCTCTCGCTTGGGGTGATAAGGTTAAAAAAAATGTGCATATACAGCGACTGTCAATTTTATGCTTAAACGCAACTCAAGCTATACATATATATATATATATATATATATATATATATATATATATATATATATATATAGGCAGCTTATTTTTATTCAAACATGTTTGGTTAAATAATCTAGACGTATTATGTCTATTTTAGATTTAATTCTTTCAAATCCACGAATTAATTTCTTGGTGGCTGTAGAAAGTTGATTAAGAAAAATTCTAAAATTTTCTGTCAAATAATTTTTATTTTGCCAAGTACTTTCAATCTCATCTGAGTCCATCCTCAGGAGTTGTATAACTATTGATATGTTATGCGTTAAATTATTTGAAAGAAAATTTCACAATTTTTCTTAATCAATTTCTACAGCCACCAAGAAATTAATTCGTGGATTTGAAAGAATTAAAACTAAAATAAATAAACATAATACGTCTAAATTATTCAGGCAAACACACACACATATATATATAATTATATATATATATATATATATATATATATATATATATATATATATATATATAATTATATATATATGCGTATATATATATATATATATATATATATATATATATATATATACGATTTAAGACTTAAGAAAGAGCAGATATGATTGTATATAGTGCTCAATATTAAAAATATTAAAATGTTATTAAAAATAGAGCGTTAATATATTATATAAAAAGATTCTTGGGAAAAAAATGATATTTAAAAATTAAGTAACTTTTTATATAATATTGTGTGTATGTGCATACATATATATGTATGTGTGTGTGCGTGTGTTTGTGTGCATTCATGTTTCTGGTCTGTCACATGAAAACCCACGAGTAAGTCGAACATACTTTACAAAACAGGCCAGGTCCTGTATAAAACAACTTAGTTTGCCTCGTCTGCAATATCCATTTCAAGTCATCTCCAGGCTCCAAAAGCCATTGTCATTCTTACGACAACCAAAAACTTGTCAATGGTGGTTATACTAGTTGAAATAGCCGGCAGCTACCTTATCCATATTTCGTTAAAAAAGAAATTGTCAGGGGATTTTTGTTCAAGCCTCAGTTCTTGTATGTAGTACGACAGACATTTTAACGAAACATACACAAACGAGGGATTGCTGCCCAAATAACTACGTAGGTATATGTAAAAATGCGTACACACGATTATTTATACGAATAAATATGGTATAGATAGGTATTAAAAGCCACGAGGAGGCATTTATGAATTAATGTTAGCGAATAATGGAATATCTTTTAAATTTGTATTTGAATTTATTCATGAAAAACAATCTGAGAAAATGCTCTCAAGGAAAAGCCATTAAAAAGCTGAGTTTCTAACGAAAACGGTTTTCCTCGCGAAACGCATTTTCGTTATAAATTTCGATCTCTAGTCCAGTAAACTTTAATATTGCTCTTTAAGAAAGAGAGAAAAAGAATTAATGGATTTATTTTTAATCCGACATCTTTATTTCTTCAAATGTTAATATAGTGGATACTTCTCATTTGAAATAGACGCCTCATTTTTAGTTATTAAACAATGTGTCTTTCGAGAAAAATAATCTCAGCGAAGAGGAAGTTCTTCTCTTAAAAAGAGGAAAATAGAGTTTTGCTTCTTTGACTTTTTAATGGGCGTGCAGTAAAATATGTCTGATCAGACCGTGCTTTCTCCTACAAAGGACGCAGTTTCACTCCCTGGTGGAGTACGCATCTTCTCTAATTGAATTTCTCGAATACGGAGGTTGATATACACAATGTTTAACAAATAAAATGGCGCTTCTATTTCAAATTCGATGTGCCTACAACATTTACGTTTGAAATATAAATATGTAAATATGTGCGTACATATATGTATGTATGCATGTACATATACAGATGACTGTACAAATATATATATATATATATATATATATATATATATATATATATATATATATATATATATATATATATATTAATTTCGGTTGAGCTCTCTGCTTTGAGGTGTGAATTTGTAAACAGTGACTATTTAAGCTAATATTGCACGACTCTTCGGCAGAATTGAGTCACTGTCAGTCACTGTGTGTTTATCTAAATCTAAAAATAAACACGCTAAAATTCACCTTCATCCCTGCCGTGTGCCGACGGCTTAGTGGGAGAAGTTCCGACTGACGCAAATTCAGTCGGGTTTCGATCTTAGCTAGAGGCAACCGGACGTCTAGTCACACTGATGAGCTGTGAAACAGCGAAACAGTCGGTCTGTGGATGACATATATATATATATATATATATATATATAAGTACGATGGACAATTTCAAAGAAAATTCATTTCAGGTTAGTAGAATATCATCACTGGTTAAAGCAACTTTTCAGATATGAAACACTATTTTTTCACTGTATATGCTTTTCCCCAGTGACCAATACAAACTCTTCATATCCATAGTTGATCGTTAACTGTGCTCACATTCACGCTATGGTCACCGGAGACTTTTCTTAACTATCAATGAATGAATATCAATAGCTACCATTTTACAATGGGGTGTAATCTTTTGTTAATGCACTTTCATGACAGACACCATTTTCTGGAGTGCCTTTCAAATGTTACCTATAACAAAGCAAAAGAAAATCATGTTTTATTGACAGAATATTTCCATTTTAGTATTATGCAGACAACAAAGTAGCATTATTTTGAAGGCAATGTGTATTTTTCCATTCCTTGTGAAGTATAACTGAAACAATAGAGGCAAAATAACTATTTTCTTGTTATGTAAGATATGACTACATTAATTCTGGGGCAGGTGACACATCTTTGTTGGTTCCTTATAACGTTACTTCATTATTCCGGTCTTCTGACCTAGTTTCACCGCA